>CM019700.1:21579124-21856749 GCA_009760885.1 Achatina immaculata
GGTCTGGTGCAGGTCTGGTGCAGGTCTGGTGCAGGTTTGATGCAGGTCTGGTGCAGGTCTGGTGCAGGTCTGGTGCAGGTTTGATGCAGGTCTGGTGCAGGTCTGGTGCAGGTCTGGTGCAGGTCTGGTGCAGGTTTGATGCAGGTTTGATGCAGGTCTGATGCAGGTCTGGTGCAGGTTTGATGCAGGTCTGGTGCAGGTCTGGTGCAGGTCTGGTGCAGGTTTGATGCAGGTCTGGTGCAGGTCTGGTGCAGGTCTGGTGCAGGTCTGGTGCAGGTCTGGACCTTTGAGAACAGCCGTGATGGTTCCTAGCTTGAAGACCTAATCCTAAGATAAAGGGGGAAGAAGGCAAGTTCTCTGTTGACTACACCACCATAAGAGCTCTCTCTCGAACCGTGCCCCTTTAGCCAGAATGAACCTGCTATTCATGAAAAGATAAGATAGGGTCTTAGCCAACTGTCGTTCTTTGGCGCCTACCTCCCCTGACAGCTGTTCTGTCACATTGACAGCCCTTCTTTCTCTGTAATCTTTGTATATTTCGTAGACACATAAATAAGATTGGCCATACTTCTAGACAAGAACCTTAGACTCTTCATATTTTATCATTTCTCTCAACCTTCAACGAAATCAAGATCTCGGATCTCACACACGGCATAGCTGACACCTGTCACTCTTTTATATGACGGCCCGTTTTCTTGGCCAGGCCAGACGCTGCGTCATGTATCACCTTTCACGTCGACAGCCCTGATCATTTAAAACTTCCGCGGCTGAACAAATATCGCCCAGAAAGCCACCGTCCTTCCATGCTTTTCTGTCTTAATGGCACTTAGTTACGTAGGCGTGCCCAGAAGGAGAAACATTAGTGACCTTGAGGGGAGTGCTCTTGCTACCTGAACTACACCTCGTCAGTGAGGCTATGACATTTTTAAAAAACCCTGTGTCGGTGGAAAAAAAAAAAAAAAACATTCAAAGGGATTATTGCTCATTCCGAAGACTGGCCGACATTTTTGGGTCAGACAAATAGGTTAGATCGTTTTGTGGTTCTGTCGGTGTTGAAGATAATAGACAAAGAGGTTCCAGCATTTTTATGTAGTTATACCAGTATTTAAGATAGTGGTCAGACAAAGAGGTTCGGTAAAGTAAGAGGACACAGATTTTGTAGGATTAGACTTCCAAAAAATAAAAACAAAAACAACACACACACAACAATCGTAGACAAAGCACTTTAGTGAGACGTGAGAGAAAGAAAAAATCACAAGAGAATTACCTGGGATTCGAACCACGGACTCCGGTATGACGAGCTGCCATGTTAGGTGCGAGATGGCGCAGTTCTTTAGTAGCTGTTCTCGCTTGGCTTAGACGGCTGCTCGTCATATTTGAGCCCATATTTAGAATCCCATTTAATCCTCTTGTGATTTTTCTTTCTCTCATGTCTCACTAAAGTGCATTAATTTTTTTTAGGTCTAATCCTAAAAAACTCTGTTCTCTTATTTCACCGTACGAAAGCCTCGTTCTTTCCTACTTATAGACAAAGAGGTTCCAGTATTTTTATGTAGATCTGTCAGTATTGCAGATAACAGACCAAGAGAGTAGAGCGTTTTTATGTAGATCTGTCAGTATTGCAGATAACAGACCAAGAGAGTAGAGCGTTTTTATGTAGATCTGTCAGTATTGCAGATAACAGACCAAGAGGGTAGAGCGTTTTATATAGTTATACTTGTATTAAAGATAATGGTCATACAAAGAGGTTCGAGCGTTTTTGTGTAATTATATCAGCATTTACGATAATTGTCTGGCAAAGAGGTTCAAACGTTTTCATGCAAGTCTGTCACTATTACAGATTACAGACAAAGAGGTTCGAGCGTTTTTATGTATTATAGTAGATCTGTCAGTCTTGTAGACAATGGTCAGGTTAGGAGGTTCGAGCGTTTTTATGTAACTGTCAGTAGTTAAGATAATAGTAGTCTAGAAGTTAAAGTTAACTGTAGTATAGGTTCCATTCAGTCAGTCTGTTAGTCAGTTTATTCATTCATTCATCTTTCCATCTATCCGCCCATCCATCCATCCATCCATCCATCCGTCCATCCATCCATCCGTCCATCCATCCATCCATCCACCCATCCATCCATCCATCCATCCATCCATCCATCCATCCATCCATCCATCCATCCATCCATCCGTCCGTCCGTTCGTTCGTTTGCCTACATGTATATTCCCGGTTATGCTCTCTAGTCCTTTATTTTACTGGACGCTTTAAAACTCGCAAGGAAAGTAAAACAACAGAGATAAAGATGACAGTCATATGAATTATATATATAATATATATATATATATATATAATATATATATATATATATATATAATGTACATTTTAAGAAATATTTTATCTCAGTTTAAGTTCTTAGCTCAAACTCATAATAGTTCATACAGAAACGTCTTTTTCAACGTAGAAGCAGAAAGTCAGTTATGAGGAAATCATCCAAACAGAAAAAATACTTGGGGGGGGGGGGTGTTTTTCATTCGGAAAAAAAAGTAAGATTCAGGGAATCAATCACACAGAAAGTAAGATTCGGGGAATCATTCAAACATAAGATTCGGGGAATCAATCAAACAGAAAGTAAGATTCGAGGAATCATTCAAACAGAAAGCAAGATTCGGGGAATCATTCAAACATAAGATTCGGGGAATCAATCAAACAGAAAGTAAGATTCGGGGAATCAATCAAACAGAAAGCAAGATTCGGGGAATCATTCAAAAAGAACGAAACTGGCAGGGTTCACTCAAACAAAAAAATAAGATTCGGGGAATCATTCAAGCAAAAAGTAAGATTCGGTGAATCATTCAAACAGAAAGAAACTGTCAGGGTTCATTCAAACAAAAAGTAAGATTCGGGGAATCATTCAAATAGAAAGCAAGATTCAGGAAATCATTCAAACAAAAAGTAAGATTCGGTGAATCATTCAAACAGAAAGAAACTGTCAGGGTTCATTCAAACAAAAAGTAAGATTCGGGGAATCATTCAAATAGAAAGCAAGATTCAGGAAATCATTCAAACAAAAAGTAAGATTCGGGGAATCATTCAAACAGAAAGAATAATAGTACTCATTCAGTCATTTGCATGTCCCTTGTGGAACTTTGCCTCCCTAACAGCACTCCTGTAGGCCTCTCGGTTATAAGCAAGATGGCCTACTGCTGATGCATCCATTTGCAGATTATCAACGATGTCTTGCAGCCATCTTCGCCTTGGTCTTCCTCTCTTTCTTTTTCCATTTATGTACCCTTCTAAGACGGTCTTCTCTAGATTATCATGACGTTTAATGTGTCCAAAATATTTAAGTTTTCTGTGTTTAATCCCCTTTACCAGCCAGCCTTCTTCAATATTAAGTTCTTGTAGTATAGATATATTTATTCTTTTTTGTGTCCGTGATATTTGAAAAACTCTTCTGTAGCATTTACATCCCCAAAGGCATTTATGTGTTTCTCAGCTGTCTAAGTGTCCAGGTCTCAGTGGCATATGTTGCGATGGGAAAGCCAAACAGCAACATGGTAGTGCTGTATAAATAGTTTACCGTTTTCTCCGGTGGAGCTTTCTAAGAAACCTGGTAGTACATCTCATCTCTTTGTTTCCTGTAGCCCACAGCGTTTGTGAGCTCTGGGATATCATGGAAATAAAGAACAGAGACATCTATATCGCAAAACATAGCTGTCATTCACTTAGAGAGAGAGAGCCATTTTTTCTGAATGCAATCTAAATATCTGACATTACGTGCTTCCATACTTCCTAACAAGCGTGAAATATTACAATGTAAACATTCACATGTTGACACTGGAATCCCAACTCCACTTATGAAAAAGAAAAAAAAAAAACGAAAGAAAGTGTTTATTCGGCACTCCTTACTTGGCCGTATCAATGGTAAGAGATTTCAGCATCCATAAAAGTCTGCCCGAGGCGTGTGTATGTAATGTCTTGTAAAAGTTTTATGGATGAAGATCTGGCTCGTGACACACGTGATGTTGAAGTGATGATACAAATATTTATGATAAATAATGGCAAGATGAATCTTCCTTTGCCTCTCATCCCATTTAGGTCACGAGAAGGCCAAAAGAAAGAAATAACGGACAAGCTGACACGATGGCACAAGAAAATATCAGCAGCTGAGCTGATGGAAAATATCAAGAACCGAGACCTTATGGAGGAACATAAATGTCAACGCTTAAGAAAGACAGACAGACATATAGATAGATAGATAGATAGATAGATAGATAGATAGATAGATAGATAGATAGATAGATAAACAGACAGACAGACAGACAGACAGATAGATAGATAGATAGATAGATAGATAGATAGATAGATAGATAGATAGATAGATAGATAGATAGATAGATAGATAGATAGATAGATAGATAGATAGATAGATAAATAGATAGATAGATAGATAGATAGATAGATAGATAGATAGATAGATAACACATACAAACAGCGGCGTATGCTAGAGTATTCTTCTTTCGTAAAATGTTCACTGATCAGATATAACATAGAACACTCCAGACTTCTACTGTCAGCATTCATTTAGAAGACTTTCTTTATAAATGCCAACTGTTTGTGTAGAAATTTAAAGAGATATATATCGATCTGATGAGCTGCCAGATTTGAGACGAACTAATAAGAGCTTATTGACTCTGTTTACCAACCTGTCCTTATAGAATAGTCTAATATCTGGCGAAAGAGGGATGAGCTGATGGGCAAGTAATTGAAAGAACCATCTGTGATGTGTCTCCTGTTTTCTCCCGTTAAATTATTTCTTTAAGTGAAGTTAAAAATTCCTTCAATTCATCCACTCCGTGTATGTGTCGCTGCACGCTCTCATCATGTTGGTAAATCTTAAATATACCAGTTTATACTAGGGGCCCCTTAAGAGCAGGGGACCTGACATGATGGAAAAATGGGAATATAAATTATTGTTTTATGAATTTTATATTGACCCTCAGATTGAGAACAGAAAAAAGATAAACCATAAGATAAACACAAGACGGAATGAGGAAAATAAAATATTTGATGACAGACGGGAAGATATGAAAACCGAGTTTTTTAGTGCCGAGTTCCAAGACCGTCTCATCAAGAGTGTCCAGAACGTGACCGTCTCTTCAAGAGTGTCCAGAACGTGACCGTCTCTTCAAGAGTGTCCAGAACGTGACCGTCTCTTCAAGAGTGCCGAGTTCTGAGACCGTTTTCTCTTCAAGAGTGCCGAGTTCTGAGACCGTCTCTTCAAGATTGCCGAGAATGTGACCGTCTCTTCAAGAGTGCCGAGTTCTGAGACCGTCTCTTCAAGAGTGCCGAGAATGTGACCGTCTCTTCAAGAGTGCCGTGATCGAGACCGTCTCATCGAGAGTGCCGAGTACGAGACCGCCTCATCGAGAGTGCCGAGTACGAGACCGCCTCATCAAGATTACTGATTACAAGACCGTCTAATCAAGAGTACTGAGTACAAGACCGGCTCACCAAGAGTACCGAGTACTAGACTGTTGTACTGAGTAACAGGCCATCTAATCAAGAATACTGAATACTAAGAAAAGCCAGCCCTACTTCTACGCACTGAACAACAACAACAACAACTTTATACAGAAATCCTTCCTTCTGTTTTAGTTATATTCTTTCAATATCTGTTTTCATAGTATCTTTCAATATCTGTTTTCATAATATTTTGCTCTTGTTTTTGTCCTGTTTAAGAATAATCTGCGATCTTTCATGATTTTTGGCAATCACTTCTGTGTCACTGTACGCGAGGTGAAGTCTTCATTTCTTGATCTCCCAGTCAGCCATTTTCTTTTAGACATAGAAAACACTTTCTCTCTTTTTTTTAAATTTATTTACAACTCCTTTTCCATTTTCACTGTTTCCATGTGTTGAGAATCTCATTATTTCTTGCTCCGCAATGTTTTCTTATGTTAGTTCTTTCCTGATATCAAAATATGTACAGAGAGAGAGTAAGAAATGAAACCCTTGTTTGTCGGTCTAGGTCAAATATAGGTATAGAATTTATATGAAATTAAGTCTATAATCAGCAAACTGGATCTGTACGTGAAATTAAGTCAACAGTCAGTAAACTTGGTACATGAACCGAAGTATACAATCAGGAAACTGTATCTCTACATGAACTAATAAATATACATTTAATGTGAAATTGAAATCTGGGTATTATATTTGAAAGAGAGAACAGTACACTGTCTATATCATATAGCATCTGGTGGCCCAAGAGACACTTTTTTTTTTAACTATCCGAAAGATTATTACGAAAATGTAATTTATTTGACCGAAATGAGCAAAAAAAGCATGTTAAACGTGCAAAAACTTCTAAAAAAACTCCAAAAGCTAATTTAAAACAATCATTTCATCATTTCATATTCTCATTTTTATGTTAGTTGGCAAAAACTAGTTGATTTAGATGCGGTCCTGGAACTCGATTTCTGCAGATAGTTGTGGTCTTCTAGGGCACTGAAGTTGGACATCCCAGTTATAATGCGGGACACGGAAAACTGCGCCCCAGACATGTTTGTCAGTAGAAGGAATAAAACACGAGGACTCTGGTTCGAACAGAAGACAGTTTTGAAGCTGAAATACCCGGCTAAAACAAGACACACAGGCATTTACGAAATTAAGAATGGTCATGATACAATCCGGTCTCTCGGCATGGCTTCGTTCTGGACCTTCTAAAGGGGAAGGATCTTCTTCTTCTTCGTTCGCTTCTACCTCCAAGACCGCCCCGTGATCCTACTGAATTTACTCCTGTGGTCCTCGATAAGTCCCGTGGTCCCCCTGCGGTCCCCGAAAGGACCACGTGAGATCCCCGAGAGGACCACATGAGATCCCCGAGAGGACCACAAGAGGTTCAGAGTATCGCAGGGCTTGAGCATGTATTCTTGGTGGGTCTCAGAAGCGGGATTGCGTGACACCGTGGTTTTCGTTGCACCAGTTTAGTCTAGAGTTGGACTTTCTCACAGAAAAACCTCGGCGTGTTTTGGATATCAGTATATCCCCTCTGGGTGAGAGGTGGTAGCCCATCCAGCCCAGAGTTAGGACAAGAGATAAATCGCACGCCTCAAAACAACCAACCAAGAGAACAGCACCCCCCCCCCCCCAGGACAAGTGTGCCTAAGCCACGCGGACCTGAGACGAGAGACATGGCCAGAGCTCACAAGTCTTGGGCGCGAAAGCTTTGGGGGCTCCTATCAGGATCTGGAGAGGACTGTGGGCTTTATCATGTCGACGGGGGTCAGGATCTGATGTGAACAACAACCTCGAAAGCAGAAAGAGAAGAATAAGCTGTTTGTGGAAGTTGCACAGCATCCGTTTACCTGTTAGATTATACAAACACCTGCTCAAGTATGCACATGAGAGCAGAGGCCATCACACAAGCATTAAAATGGGTAGCGACACAGAAAACACTTCACATCACCATCATCACCAACCCTCAAAGTCTATTAAGAAAAGTGGAACAAAAAAGCTATTTCAAGCGAAAGTGAAGAAATAATGAATAAATCCCACATCAAAAACATCACATGGATGTCCAGGCCACGCCAGAGTCGACGGAAACAACAAATCTGACCAGCTAGCAGCTAGGGCCAAACCAGAAGACCTCATCAAAATGGACAAATCGACGAACAAGTGCAAAGCACCTTCCTCCAAAGTACCTACCACATACGTCTCAATGCATTGCATGTAGCCCATGGCAGTGGTTGCACATCCCAACTAAGTGCTAGATCACAGGCAACACATTCAACACAACATTGGAGTCATCTCCCTAAAAACACTGAAGGAAATCCTGATGTCACAGACCGAACATGTATGGGGCAGGCCCTGGGTGAAATGAAGCCGCTCCCCAGGTCCAGCAGCAGAGTTAGGTCCCTTTTTTTACAGTTAAGTCACCTGTCAGAATCTGTCGTGGCTGATACTGCCAATATATGATTGGTGGTATTCGCTATGGTAATAACAAACTATATTTGTATTACAATATGTAGTCTAATCATTCTTCTTCTTCTTTCCTATAACTGCGTGCATGTGTTCTTTGCAGTCACAAAGAGAAATGACGACTGCGGTAAAACTGGTTCTGGTAACGAAAGTAGATGGGAGTGGTTCAGTTTCGACAATGTATGGTCCAGTTTTACAAAGTTTGACAATGTATGGACCAGTTGTACAAAATTTGACAATGTATGGTCCAGTTTTACAAAATTTGACAATGTATGGACCAGTTTTACAAAATTTTACAATGTATGGATCGGTTTTACAAAGTCTGACAATGTATGGTCCAGTTTCATGATTAGAGTGTAAAACTGAGCCATACACCTCCATTTACTTCCGTCTGCAGCCGAAACAGTGAAGACGTAGAAGCACATAACAGTATTAGATTGAGTGGGTTACGGGTTGGTATTTTTTTTCAGCCAGTCCCTGTATGGATCTAAAAAAAGCAGGGGGTGTCTATGCAATACTGCTTTATTAGACTCCACCACCATGAGGACTATGGTTGTCATCGCCTCGTTAGTCAGGGCAGGCCTGCTACTAGGAGAGGTGGGGCAAAGTTTTATGGTTCGTCAACCATGACCCCAGTACCTCACCCATGGATGGTTGACGTCCATTTCGGGACAGCCCCGTCCCCTCCTTTTTAGACCCTCCTTTCTCATCAAATGATAAAAAAAAAAAACAACACTTCATCACAAAGTCGTCTCTTCTTATGGCACGGTCTTTGCCACTTCTTTCAAATCCTCTTGGTTGGTGGAAAAAACAGTTGGGAATGAAAGGAAAACTGCGACATTACAAGAAGCTACGGGAAAAAAAGTACTTTCAGTGGGACCACCCACCCCCCTTCCAAAAAAAAAAAAACCAAACATGTGAACTATCCACGATTAAATGTGAAATGTATTTGAAAAAACCCCCTCATTTATCACTTCACCTATATTTTATAACAAATAGGGGGCGTTCTATTTGTATATCATCAAAATCTATTCCAATATGAACTTAGATCTACACAGAACACGTTAAGATTCTACATACGCTTGCCATAACTTCAACACTTTAATGGTCTACTATTCATACGTAAGCTATATCGAATTCGGATTTGAAAACAGCAAAGATACATAGGAAGAGACGCAGAGGAAGGCCGAAAGAGAAGATCATCTAAGGCGATGGTATGGGATTAAAAGTCATAATTTGAGCTGATGGAAATTATTACGGGTCGAGATCTCTAGAGAAGCAAGGCTGTCAAATGCCTGTTAGCATGGCACATGATGATGATGATGATGTCAGTGACAAAATAATACATAAAGGCAAAAAAAAGACAAATAATTACAAAAAATAACTTACTTTTTACTGTCTCTATTTACGACTGCTGCAAATATCGTTCCTTCCACACAGAGATCACCCAATATGAAGGTGGATATTTTCACAACAATGACAGTACAGAGATATCAGTTAATAGAAAAGAAAAAAAAAACACACACAACTTCACGTCTAAGTTACTCCTTCAGAATTTCTGACACTGTAGCCATCCTTCCAGACCCTGGCTACTTTTAGTCCAAGAACTGATCACTGGGGGAGACCTGCACGGACGCTCTAGGACTCGCCGCCAGTTCTTCTACAGTGAACAATACCTCTTCACGCGTCTTAATTGCGGTGTTGGCCATCACTCCAGGCGCGGACGTCAGTCACCGTGATATCAGCCCGTGTGGAGGCGGAGTTTACAAGTGCACACTATCTCAGCGCGCGCGCGCGTGGAGACCTGCTCTTCCCGTTAAAGCAGTTCCCCCCCCCCCCACCCTCTTTTTTCCCTCCTCAGCCAACCCTTTCCCTCCTCAACCAACCCTCTCCAATGGAGAAACTTAATTCTCAGAAGGGGAAATCCAAAAGATTCCGACTCCAACGTCCAGACATTAGTTACATTTTGTGTACAAGAGATCCATCATATGTCTTGATGTCTGCGCAGACTATATTTCTGAATATCGTATGTCATATATGATCCGTGTCTGGCCAGAAAACATTTCTGAATAATCGTATTGAGGGGGCCAGGGAGCTAGATTTTTAAAAATCTCATTTGGCTACCAAAAAAATCTCATGAAAAGATTCAGTAAAATTGAAAACGTTTTCTGGCGGTTTTTAGAAACACCTTCAGAAAAGATAGCGTTATTTTCCCTATAAAGCTTTTAACATATTTGAGAACATCAAGGCGCGGGCAGAGAAAAGCAATGCGGGTAAGATTGTCCAGGAAATATGGTAGACAAAACATTTTTAGACGAAATAGGAAGAGAAAAGCAAGAAGAAGAATGCGAATGCTTGGATGGAAAGAAAAACGCCTGCAGAACAAGCAGAAGGCCATGCCGTTATGAGGGTTCTTCCTGGCCGAGTTGATACCGACTTCCCAGCCCTTTCAAGATTACCCTGGTGTCTGCGATTAGGTCTGAAGTACTTTTCTCACAGTTTTTCTTCATCTCACGTCTAAAGCACTTTGTCTACAAAATTTTAGACAATAGTTACACAATGGTTCATTTGTCTACATATTTAATACACTGGCGGTCAATCAGGATGATAGTAGTTAGGAAAGGTGACCAGTAGGTGGTTCTACCATCTGGGTTATGTGCTGTCCCAGGCAATACATACCCGATGTAAGCCTCTAGCAGCTGATAGATAAGTACAGATGTGTTGAATATTTAATTCATATTAGAAATCAATCGGTGGCCTGGTTTAGGTGTTCGGGTTTACTAATCCGTGTAACAGAATAGGGGTTATACTGCTTTGTCGATTTTGCAAGTACGGAGCAAAGTATATCTCCGTGTTCCCATTGGCCACTTGGTCACGGGGTCTGGAGTTCTTTTGCATGTGACGGGACCTCTGTTTGAGATCTGTCTGTGTGTGTGTGAGAGAGAGAGAGAGAGGGAGAAGACGTCTTGTTTTTTTTTTTTGTGGCTCGGATGGTTGTTCGTTGTTGGTTGAATCATTATGCAGTGTCTTTGTAAGTTTGGTTGTTATTTTAAGGACAAATGTGAAATCATTGTGCAGTGTCTTTGTAAGTTTGGTTGTTATTTTAAGGACAAATGTGAAATCATTATGCAGTGTCTTTGTAAGTTTGGTTGTTATTTTAAGGACAAATGTGAAATCATTATGCAGTGTCTTTGTAAGTTTGGTTGTTATTTTAAGGACAAATGTGAAATCATTATGCAGTGTCTTTGTAAGTTTGGTTGTCCTTTTAAAGACAAATGTGATTCTTGTTGGAAGGTTGTGCGTGGATTTTTCAGAATGATTGAGTTCAGTATGTTTTCCATTGTTTCAGTGTGGTAGCTGCTATGGCGACGCAACTCGCCCGGATGGTTTGTGCGTACATTTGTTCATTTCTTCATCTCAATTTCGATTCTCATAGTTTCATTTTGCAGCCATTCATACATACGTTTGGTTTCCCATTAAAACATTTCGTTGTTATTGCAAATTCTGATTTCTGTGATATTTGGACTCAGTGTTAAGTGTGACATTTGTCGTTTATCATGGCTGAGTTGTCACTCATGTTAGACTGGTAATGTTCGCGTTGCTGACAATGTGGTGGTTTTGTTAATGTTCGCCTGGGTTGATGTTAGTGTACAGTTACAGGGTGTACATCTACGTAACGTTTCTGCGTCTTACTGTTACTGCTAAGCCAATAACTGCTCAAAAACAGCACAGTGTAGCGTTCAAAGAAAGGAATACCACTTCAACCGGTGGTATCAGGTTCAAGTCTCAGCAGTGGGATTTTTTTCCTGGTGCCACCCCACCAAACAAGGGCCCGGGGTCCACCCAGCCTCTAAGAATGGGTACCAGAGAAATCTTGAAAGGTAAATGGGGCTAGGCGTGATACTGGCCACATAGCACCTTCATTTGCTGAATGTCGTGGAAATATGGGCCCAAGACGTCCGTTTTGACAGTTAGCGACCCATAGCTGACATGTTAGAGTCAGGGATGGCGACCCATAGCCAACATGTTAACATCGGAGTTGGCCACCCATAGCTGACATGTTAAGATCAGAGTTGGCGACCCATAGCTGACATGTTAACATCAGAGTTGACGACCCATAGCTGACATGTTAGAGTCAGGGATGGCGACCATAGCTGACGTGTTAACATCAGAGTTGGCGACCCATAGCTGACATGTTAGAGTCAGTGATGGCGACCCATAGCTGACATGTTAGAGTCAGTGATGGCGACCCATAGCTGACATGTTAGAGTTAGGGATGGCGACCTATAGCTGACGTATTAGAGTCTGGGTTAGCGAACTATAGCTGACTAAGAGGCTGTCCCACTTCGCCTTTGGTATACCCAGTAACAGGCCTAGCCTAAATAACGGGGCAGGGTGGGGTCAGCTAAAGAAGTATTGCACGCCCCCGACATTTTATCTGCACTTAAGAGCCCGGAAAAAAAAATAGCTGCAGCGATCCGCATCCAGGCCTACACGACGATGCTGTACGTGCTTCAACATCTTCACCCCATCGGCTGCAAGGAATATAAGCTGGCAGTTCCAGGGAGGTTGAAGAAGAAGAAGAAGAAGAAGAAAAAGAAGAAGAAGATTAGATATGTAACCGAGAGTTGTAATATCAAATTTGTTCTATTGAAGTAGTATTCTGCGAACTTTTATATGCAGATGAAATAATTTTCAGTGTAACATCACTTTCTACGAGCAACAACTGGAGCATCACATTCGTATTATATTTTAGTTAGTATTCTTTCTATGAAGCCATTATCCGCTTTTGAATTCGGCCACCCAGAAATACGAATATTCGTATTCGGCGGATACTTAAAACTCATTATTTAGTACAAATGTCATGGGAAAACATGAACATTTAGCAATATTTGTGTCATTTACATATGCAGATACTCTGTGCATACTTTCATATTAGAAGATGTTTATTAATATCTTTAGTAGGTCTAGGTTAGTTATTTACGGAAGCTGTTGGCCTTCATTCCGATGAGATCTTCTTCTTTCTTCTTCTTCGTTCGCTTCTACCACCAAAACCACACTGTGATCCTACTGAATTTACGCCTGTGGTCCTCGTTAGGTCCCGTGGGCTCCTGTGTGGTCCCCGAAAGGACACGAGATCCACGAGAGGACCACAAGGGGTTCAGAGTATCACAGGGCTTTAGCCTGTATTCTTGGTGGGTCTCAGAAGCGGGATTGCGTGACACCGTGGTTTTCATTGCACCAGTTTAGTCTAGGGTTGGACTTTCTCACCGGAAGACCTCGACGTGTTTTGAGATACCCGTGTATTACCGCCGGGTGAGAGGTGGTTGCCCATCCAGTCCAGAGTTGGACCTTCTCACCGGAAAACCTCGACGTGTTTTGAGATACCCGTGTATCACCGCCGGGTGAAAGGTGGTTGCCCATCCAGTCCAGAGTTGGACTTTCTCACCAGAAAACCTCAGCGTGATTAGGATACGCAAACATCCCCGCCGGGTGAGAGGTGGTTGCCTATCTAGACTTCCCTGGTCCAGTGTCTCCGACTTCAGCATTTTGCGGTCGTGGCCGCTACCTTTCTTAGTTGTGACCAGGATGGAGCTTTTGTCCAGGAGGACGAATCCTCGCCACTAGTGACTTCCACTCCTGGGTTGAGCCGGTTTAGGCATATTATCCCAGTATGGGCGTGTTTGGGACGTGACCGACCTCTAGAGCAGAGGTACTGTGACATGCGTAGCCTTCAAGATTCACCCATGGTGTGAGCCGGTTTAGGCAAAATTCACCAGTATGGGTGTATATCAGGCGTGACCGACCTCTAGAGTGGAGGTGGCATGACATGTCTAGCCATCAAGTTCCACCCCTGGTGTGTGCCGGTTTAGGCATATTTCACCAGTGTAGGTGTATTTCGGACGTGGCCGGCCTCTAGAGCAGAGGTGCCGTGGTATGTATAGCTCTCCTAGCGATACTACTGGACATACCGATTAAACTTCACTTTATCCTTTCCACCACCTTTCCCATCGGCACCGCACAGCAACTTTTATTTCTTTTCTGCATTTCTTCCTTGACCGGGAGGAGCTTTACTCCACGCGCGGCATTTGAAGAGTCTCGCCAGCAGTGTTTTAACCTCTGGGACAAGCCGGTTCATGCATTTCACCCGATATGACTGCATTCAGGACGTGGCCGACCTCCAGACAAGAGGTGCCGTGATTTGACTGTTTGCTAAATCCTTTCTACCACCTTTTCCGCAGTGATGCTGCGCGGCAACCTCATTTGCACCTTTCTTCATTGGCCGGGAGGAGCACCGCTCCACGGACGGCAACTGAAAAATCTCGCCAACAGCGGCAGATGAGCTACCAAACGTGCCACTCATCTACCCTAAGTATCTGGTTTTCAGGCGCCAGATATTCGCCCTCGCCCCTTCTCCTGTCAGTTTAAACAGTTCTGCCACGGGAAGGCCAGGAGCTGGACTTGACTGCCAGAGGCTGTTTGAGACGCATTTACAGTCCTTAGAACCTTTCCGATGAGATAATTCTCTCATGGTTGACCCTACCAATATCAAAGGGACTAAATGCCATAAGAGACATATTTGAGCTGCAAGGTACAATACAGTCTGTCCGCGCCTGCATCTCAAATTTTCCCAGTTTGGCCTTCACTCCCCCCCCCCCCCCCCCGCCCCTCAAGAAAGTGGTATCTTTGCGCAGAGTCGCTTCCAGCGTGGCATAATGTCTCGTCAGTTTATTTTCTCTCGTCGTGGCTGATAAAAGAATCATTCATGTAAGCCTTAGGGTGTCTGAGTGGCGAAGTGGTTAGTGCACTGGTCTCTCATGGCGAAGGTCGGGGGTTCGAATCCGGCCGGCGGCACCCCAATCACCCAGCTGTAGAAATGGGTACCCGACTTCTTCTGGAGTTGAGGAAGGAAAAGGCAGCCAGGCCTGATACTGACCATATCACCCTCTAGTGTGCTGATAGGTCAAGGAAAATATGGGCACTAACACCATATCCCTATGTGCCTCTAAGGCATGACAGGATTACCTTTACTTTTTTTTTTACCATGTAAGTCTTGCGTCTGGGTTAATATGGAGGTTTATTTTTAAATACTTCCGGGTCAGATCTTCATGCATATATCCTCTTCTGTTCTCTCTCTCTCTCTCTCTCTCTCTCTCATATTTCTATCTCAGTCTCTATATACATTCCTCTCTCTCTCTCTCTCTCTCTTTCATCTCCATCTCTATATACGTTCCGCTATCTCTCATCTCCATCTCCATATACATTCCCCTCTCTCTCTCTTTCATCTCCATCTCTATATACATTCCGCTCACTCTCTCTCTCTCTTTCTCTCCATCTCCATCCCCACATACATTCCCCCTTCTCTCTCTCTCTCTCATCTCTATCTCTATATACATTCCACTCTCTCTCTCTCTCATCTCCACCTCCACCCCCATATACATCCCCCTTCTCTCTCTCTCTCATCTCCATCTCTATATACGTTCCACTCTCTCTCTCATCTCCACCTCCACCCCCATATACATTCCCCCTTCTCTCTCTCTATCTCTATACACATCTGATCTCTCTCTCTCATCTTCATCCCTATATATATTCCTCTCTCTCTATCTCTCTCTCATCTCCATCTCCACCCTATATACATTCCTCTCTCTCTCTCTCTCTCTCTCTCTGATCTCTCACCTCTCTGCAGACCTTTTGGAAAAATGCTAAAAAAAATAATTTCAATCTGTCTACACTCATTTAGTTTCCATGTCTCGCCCCCCCTGGTCTGTAGCACACCTCTGATTGCACATGCGAGACAGGCATCCAGACTCCAGGGTACGTCCTGCAGCTCTGCCCCCCCCCCTACCCCTCACCCCATTCTCCCCCCCCCCCACATGAACTGTTACTAGAAACAACTATCAGTTGCTGGTAACGTCCTTCCTCGGCATCAGTCTCATGCTAAATCCTGACTGAAATTTTTCACATCATTCTTATTTTACTGCATCATTTAGTAATGATTATTTTCAATGAAAATAATAAAGATAGCCTGTCTTCACTGGCTAGCAAAATAGGGCTTGAAATTAACAAGGACAAAAGAAAAATAATGAAAATTCCCATTAATCAAAATGGAAAAATACACGTAGAAGGGACATATATTGAAGAAGTCAATCAATTTGCATACCTTGGCAGCTACATAGACCAGGATGGTGACACCAGAGAAGAAGGTAGAATTAGAATTGCAAAAGCAGCATCGATCTTCAAGAATCTTGAGAACATGGCATTCAAAAGTTATAAGCACAGAAACTAAGTTAAGACTATTCAATTCAAATGTAATATCCACCCTCATGTATGCATGTGAAAGCTGGAAATCAACTAAAGAAATAGACAAGAAATTAGACTCTTTTGAAAACAAATGTCTAAGGAAAATACTCGGCATCAAATGGAACGAATTCAAGAACAATACAGAGATAAAACAGATGACTGGACAACAACCAGTCTCATGTGTGATCAGGAAAAGAAGATGGACATATGTTGGTCTCGTGATGAGAAGAAACGATCAGAGAATCCTAAAACAAGCTATCAAGTGGAGCACAACAGGCCAAAGAAAAAGAGGCAGACTGCGTGAAACTCTAAAGAGGACATTGTCAAGAGAGGCCAAATTAGCAGGCATAAAATCCCTTGATAAGGTTGAAAGATTCGCCGAAGACAGAAAAAATTGGCGAACTACTTTGCGAGCCCTATGTGACGTTTAACGGCAAGGGAAGGATATAAGATATAAGATAAGTATTAGTAGTAGTATAGTAGTAGTAGTAGTAGTAGTAGTAGTAGTAGTAGTAGTAGTAGTAGTAGTAACAGTATGTCCATGGGAGATTACAAGCACATCTTTGTGTAAATAAGGTTTACGTTTGCCCCGACTAACACTGACAGTTTCAGGTGAACTTCAAAAGCTGGCCATGAAACGGACTTAACGGACGTAGAAAGGTAAGCTGTGACATTGATGTTCTTAAAATACCCAGGCTTTTGACAGCTACTGACTGATGTGTTCCTCAGCAGAATCCTCCTATTGTAAGTGACGTCACCTGATTGCCACCAGCGGAGTTCTGACAAGGTTAGAGTAATATATCACAGGGAGTGGAGCTGGACTGGCAGTGTTTGATTTATTGCCAGCGCATGTCAGTGTGGGTTTGAGAAAGTATGGAAACGACAAAATGAGAGGCAGACGGGCGGAGAAGTATAAACAGAGTGACAGACAGACAGACAGACAGACAGACAGACAGACAGACAGACAGACAGAGAGATGAATGGAAGGACGGATGTTTGGATGGATGAATGAATGGACGATAGATAGATAGATAGATAGATAGATAGATAGATAGATAGATAGATAGATAGATAGATAGATAGATCTGAAACAATATATAATTTTCTTCTAAATACATCAACAGAAAGACTGTACAGCCTATGTATTCTTCCAATAGGAATGTATAGACCATGTCAGCCATGACAAAGAGAAATAAAAGTAGCTATAGACCTGAGAAAGGAGAAAGCTTTAAAAACTGTGACAAATACGAGATCGAACGAGTTTCATAATTAAACAGTGTGTAACAGGCTAGAAACTGAAAGTAAACAGATCCTAGAGAAGCAGGTAAAGTAGGTTGATGTGACAGGAGAACAAAGTCCTGTGGCAAGAGTCAATCATCAAGTCAAACTTATCAAAACAAAAACCAGGGACATGGGTCTCTTGGAGGACCCAGACCTCACGAGAAAATGGCAACTGACGGCAGACCCAAAGTAAGCCAGAATACGAAAAACATAGTAGGTTGCTGAAGAAAGCAGATTGTGAGAAACAGTGGACTGTTGAAGAATGCAGATTATGAGAAACAGTGGACTGTTAAAGAATGCAGAATATGAGAAACATTTCTGAAAATTGCAGAATATGAGAAACAGTGGATTGTAGAAGAAAGCAGGATGTTAGAAACAGTAGATTACTGAAGAAAGCAGGATGTTAGAAACAGTAGATTGCTGAAGAAAGCAGGATGTTAGAAACAGTAGATTGCTGAAGAAAGCAGGATGTTAGGAACAGTAGATTGGTGAAGAAAGCAGGATGTTAGAAACAGTAGATTGCTGAAGAAAGCAGGATGTTAGAAAAAGTAGATTGGTGAAGAAAGCAGGATGTTAGAAACAGTAGATTGCCGAAGAAAGCAGGATGTAAGAAATAGTAGATTGGTGAAGAAAGCAGGATATGAGAAACAGTAGATTACTGAAGAAAGCAGAATATGAAAAGCAAAGTACATGGCTCAAGAATACGGTTGTTCTTCGTACAGTATTTCTGAGTCGAATTTGTTTGATACTGTTTTTATTTTCTTTTCGGTTTTTTTTTCTTTCTTTCTTGTATTTCGCTAACTCATTTTCCACTTTTGTTTTTATTTTGTTTACTCTTTGTATATCTGTTATAGTTTTAATAATCTCTTTTGTATTTTTTTTATCTGTTTCCCGCCCTGCTATAGCTGTATCCGCTTCCAATCGGTCTTCAGTAATTTTTTTTTGCAGACTATATGTCAATGTTGGTTCTTAATCGTTTTCCAAATTTTCTTTCTCTCTTTCTCTCTCTCTCTTTTCTCTCTCTCTTTTCTTTCTCTCTCTCTCTCACATACAAACGCACTCATTTTCTCTCTCTGAACCGTAAGTGCCCAGGGCACATGGGGCTTCCGCAAGGGTGTTCCACAAATGCCTGTCATTTGTCTTTTTTCCCTCTCTTGCCCAGGTAAGCCCTCTATTGCTCAACATCCTTTCTGTTGTTCTTCTCCACGTCTCCTGTGTTCTACTCTTTCTTCTGTTCCCCTGTGATGTCCAAATCTTTCCAAAATCTTACTGTTTTCCAAATCTTACTGTTTTCCAAATCTTACTGTTTTCCAAATCTTACTGTTCATTTATTTCTCGTTCTATCGTTCTTCATTTCTTGATTTTGTTCTCTATTCGTGATTTTGTTTGTTTTTTCCTTGCTTTTGTCGCTGCCAAAATGTCAATTTCTGCCTTCTATTTGTACCTATATGACCTATTCCCCCCTCCCCCCTCCCACATTCACTTCTGTTTTAGTTTCTTCTCCACCTCTTATTTTGTCTTCCCTTGTCATCAGCAACACTTGGACATTCATTGCCAGCAATCTCAAGCTCCCATCCAGAAGATTAATGATGTTTGCCTACTCGGGAAGTGCCCCACCCCCCCCCCCCCTGGTCTCTACCGTAACAACATCACCACTGGTTTTCGAACAGCGCCATCAATAACAGCGCTGGCAGCCCGAGCTACCAATCCCACTTCAGCACGGATTAATTTCCCTCCGAGACAGAGATCATTCCCAGGCTAAATATTAACAATAAGCAGCGCATGTTTTGTTCGTAAGCATTTCATTCTCTGCGGACTGTCTTATCTGCTGTTTCTTCCTTGTGCTCTTTCCACTGCCTCCGCGCAACTGTTACCCCTCTCTCTCTCTCTCTTTCTTTCCTGCTCTCTCTCTCTCACTCTCTCCCTTCCTCTCTCTCTCTCTCTCTCGCTCTTATTTGCTTCGATGCGAGTAAAAAACTTGATACCTCAATCAGTCTAGAGTTACTCCCCGTATCGGATATGAAAGTGTCGAACGTTTCAGAGTGAACATTGAAAGTCTTCTTCTTCTTCTTTTTCTTCCCTTCTCCTCCTCCTCTTCTTCTTCTTCCCCCTCCTCCTCTTCCTCTTCTTCCCCCTCCTCTTCTTCTTCTTACCCCTCCTCTTCTTCTTCTTCCCCCTCCTCTTCTTCTTCTTCTTCCCCCTTCTCTTCCTCTTCTTCTTCTTCTTCTCCCTCCTCTTCTTCTTCTCCCCTCCTCCTCCTCTTCTTCTTATTCCCCCTCTTCTTCTTCTTCTTCTCTTTTTCTTCTTCTTCTTCCCTTCTCCTCCTCTCCTTCTTCTTCTTCCCCCTCCTCTTCTTCTTCTCCCCCTCCTCCTCCTCTTCTTATTCTCCCTCCTCCTCTTCGTCTTCTCCCCTCCTCCTCCTCTTCGTCTTCTCCCTCCTCCTCTTCTTCTTCTCCCCTCCTCTTCCTCCTCCTCATCTTCTTCCTCCTTCTCCTCCTCTTCTTCTTCTTCGTCGTCGTCCTCATTCTTCTTCATCCTCCTCTGCTTCTTCTTCTTCATCATCATCCTCTTCTTCTTCCCCCTCCTCCTCCTCTTCTTCTTCCAATCCTCCTCCTCTTCTTCTTCCTCATCCTCCTCTTCTTCTTGTTGAAACTGTGAGCTGGTGCTCCTTGCTGTCGGAGAAATGAAGATATTCAGGCACAGCATTGTGCCACCTTGGAAGCCTACGGCGGCTATTTCTCCAATACCAGAGGGAACCTAAAATGCAGTTTGTCTGCAGTATTTCTTTACTAGACTCCATTGCCATGGGGACTAAGATGATCCATGCCCTTTAACCAGGATGGGCCTGTTACTGGGGCCACCAACGGAGAAGTGGGACAGGGCCATGGTTCGTCATTCCTGGCACTATCATGTCAGTTATGGGTTGCCGACTTCCTGATATGAGGGGATCTTCAGGTATACCTTCAGGTCTATCAGTCAGCCAGCAGACCTCTGAAAGACGCAGGGCTGACCTTTCAGAACGCACGAACATATAGATTAGTTAAGAGACGTAGTGGACGGGCGTCCAGGCCGGTTACAGTGGTATCCGAATTATTTGATATAAAATTATGGTCATCTCTCATTCTTTGCTTCTTTAGCGTCTAATTGTTGTATATAACAAAACTAACTGTTGCATACAACAGCATTAAATGGTGTCTATAACAGCACTATAAAGCTGAGCGACTGTTTGTGACCACTTGTCCAGTACTACATGTGCTGGACCTGAATTATATTTAAAACGCTCCGTCACAACTTTGTTGTCCGAGTAACAAAAATAATCCTATTAACGTGCGTAGTACTATTTCTGGAGAAGCATACTAGCCAACGCCAGTCGGCACCTGATGATGATGATGATGGTATTATCTCATACAAGCTGACAGCTACAGAAAGAGCAGCAACCAATCCAGTGGACGGATTACCCAAGTGGCTGAATAATAATAAGTGTAAAACACTTTAGATGAAGAGAAGTATGTAGACTAGCGTTAGAACACTGTATGTTAAAACACTTTAGATGAAGAGAAGTATGTAGATTAGAGTCAGAACATTGTATGTTAAAACACTTTAAATGGGGAGAAACATATAGACTAACGTCAGAACACTGTATGTTAAAATACTTTAGATGGAGAGAAGTATGTATACTAGAGTCAGAACATTGTATGTTAAAACACTTTAGATGAATACAAGTCTAGGGTCAGAACATTGTATGTTAAAACACTTTAGATAGAGAGAAGTATGTAGACTAACGTCAGAACATTTTATGTTAAAATACTTTAGATGAGGAGAAGTATGGAGACTAAAGTTAGAACATTGTACGTTAAAATACTTTAGATGGAGAGAAATAGGGGTATTATGAGTATGTCTGAGAATCTCTATAACACACTGTGTCTGAATGTGAGAAAGGGTGTATCTATGTGATGATGATAATGATGATGATGATGATGATGATTACGACGACGGAGGTATTACAATTAGAAATGACAAAAATATTATCAAAGTACAGAAAGAAAAAGAGAAATATGAAAGTAATAACGAAACATACTTAAACAACTGGTTATAATATACTCAAAGCACTGATTACAATATACCTAAAGCACTGGTTATAATATATTTATAGCAATGGTTTTAATATACTTAAACCATTGATTATAATATACTTAAAGCATTGGATATAATATACTTAAAGCGGTGGTTATAACATACTTAAAACGCTGGTTTCAATATATTTAAAGAACTGGTTTTAATATACATAAAGCAGTGGTTATAATATACATAAAGAACCAGTTTTAATATAAAGCACTGGTTATAATATATTTAAAGAAGTGAGTATAATATACTTAAGGCTCTGGTTATAATATACTTAAATAACTGGTTATAATATGCTTAAAGCACTGGTTATAATATACTTAAAGAAGTGATTATAATATTCTTAAATAACTAGTTATAATATACTTAAATAACTGGTTATAATATACTTAAATACTGGTTTAATAAACTTAAATAACTGGTTATAATATACTTAAATAACTGGTTATAATATAATTAAATAACTGGTTATAATATACTTACATAACTGGTTATAATATAATTAAATAACTGGTTATAATATACTTAAATAACTGGTTATAATATAATTAAATAACTGGTTATAATATAATTAAATAACTGGTTATAATATATTTAAATAACTGGTTATAATATACTTAAATAACTGGTTATAATATAATTAAATAACTGGTTATAATGTACTTAACGAAGTGATTATAATATACTTAAAGCACTGGTTATCAAAGCGCTCACCAGGGGCAGAGGAAAGATGTGGGGAGGGGGGGGCGGGGAGAAGGGAAGAAGGGAACGCCAGGGAAGGAGAGAGGGCAATCTGAGAAAATACCGAGATGTGGGTGTTTGTATGTGTGTATGTGTGTATATGTGTATAGGGGCCCTCAAGTAGGTGGCCAGGAACAGATCCCCCGACAGAAATTTTGTAAGCCAGTACACCCCCCCCCCCCCCTCCCACAGCTTATCTTTTTTTTCGTCTACTCCCGGGCCCCTAAAACCTGGGCCCACTAAACACAGAAAACCCTTCACATCCGGGAGCAGTGCATCGGCTGGGGCCCCTTCTCATAGGGCCCATCTAGGAAGCGAGAATTTTGGGGACCGCTGTCCAGAAACCACTGAAAAAAAAGTATATACCCGGAGTGAAAAGCTGAACTTGGAAGAGAAGGGAGAAAACTCTCATACGAGACCAGCTTTAGAGAATCCCTGGACTCATCTGGCGTCTCATTCCTTTGTTTACTTGCCTCCCCTTTCCTTTCAGCCACGCTATGAATGTTTACGACAAGTTTCTGATTCAGTGCGCGGAATAATACTTCATGTGGGGATCATTTATTTCTTTAATGTGTCCTACCCCGCTCTCCATCCATCTTCTCCTAGACACATCCTCTGTTACTGTCCTGTCCTGTATGAATTATTCGTGTCTTTATAAGTGCTTGATTAAGTTTATGTGGCCCATGAAAACAGGAAACCGTGGTAGTTTTCTTTTTCCTTATGTTTAGCGTTTGTTCTTTGTACCCTCATGGTGTATATATATACAGGTGCCGTCGTGGCGTAGAGGTTAGTACACTCGCTTGTCGACGAGAAAGTCCCCGATTCAGCTTCGCACTCGGGCAGTTTTTTTTTTTTTTTTTTGGGGTGTTCTCTGAGCTTCGAAAAATGAGTACCTGGGGTTTCTCCTGGGAAAACAAAGAAAGCCAGGACAGGTGCTGGCATCCCTATCTCAAATGCTGTAGTGGCCCAGAAATGTGAAGGCATACCCGGGGCAAGTACATGCTTCGGGACATAGATTATAATTTTAGTGTATTTATTTAGTCATTTGCATGTCCCTTGCGGAACTTTGCCTCCCTAACAGCTTTCTTGTAGGCCTCTCGGCTGTAACCAAGATGGCCTGCTGTTGATGCGTCCATTTGCAGATTATCAACGATGTCTTGCAGCCATCTTCACCTTGGTCTTCCCCTTTTTCCTATTGTGTACATTTCCAAGACGGTTTTCTCTAGATTATCATGACGTTTAATGTGTCCAAAATATTTAAATTTCCTCTGTTTAATCCTCTTTACTAGCCAGCCTTCTTCAATATTAATTTCTTGCAGTATGGATATATTTGTTTGTTTGTTTGTTTGTTTTTTTTGTGTCTATGATATCTGAAGAATTCTTCTGTAGCATTTATTTATTTATACATTTATTGTCTGAGTGGCGAAGTGGTTAGTGCACTGGTCTCTCATGGCGAAGGTCGGGGGTTCGAATCCGGCCGGCGGCACCCCAGTCACCCAGCTGTAGAAATGGGTACCCGACTTCTTCTGGAGTTGGGGAAGGAAAGGCAGCCAGGCGTGATACTGACCATATCACCCTCTAGTGTGCTGACAGGTCAAGGAAAATATGGGCACTAACACCATATCCCTATGTGCCTCTAAGGCATGACAGGATTACCTTTACCTTTACCTTATGTATTTATACAGTAAGAGAATATTTAAATTAATATCTTCTTTCGAAAAATTTTAAGAATACACAGCTAAGAACGTGTGACAAAGGAGGAAATAGCCAAACGAACGGAACAGACATTGAGAACATTACCAAAGAGGTCAAAAGACGAAGATGGAAATGGCTGTTTCACACATTAGGAATTGAGGGGAAAAAACACATGTAAACCTCACTGACTTGGACACCTCGAAGGTAAAGAAAGAGAGGCAGGTCATTTGGGATATAGAGATTTACAATACAGGAAATCCTAATCACGGTGAGGTTTTCTGGTGAAAAAATCCAACGCTGGACTGGATGGGCAACCACCTCTCACCCGGCGGGGATTCATGGGTATCCCAAAACACGTCGAGGTTTTCCGGTGAGAAAGTCCAACTTTAGGCTATATGGGCAACCACCTCTCACCCAACGGGGATATACTCATATCCAAAACACGTCGAGGTCTTCCGGTGAGAAAGTCCAACCCTAGACTAAACTGGTGCAACGAAAACCACGGTGTCACGCAATCTCGCTTCTGAGACCCACTAAGAATACAGGCTTAAGCCCTGCGATACTCTGAACCTCTTGTGATCCTCGCGGGGATCTCGTGGGGGACCATACGGGGACCACGGGACCTATTGAAGACCACGGGAGTAAATTCAGTAGGATCATAGGGGGGTCTTGGTGGTAGAAGCGAACGAAGAAGAAGAAGAAGAAGACGACGACACAGGAAGAATTAAAAGAAGCAGGAAAGACATGGTTTGAGCTATCCCGACCTGCTCAACACAGGGTTGGCTGGAGAACCTTTGGTGATGCCTTACGTCACAAATTTTGTGGGCGCTATGTTTTTCCTGTGCTCAGCCGCGCAGCTTAGAGTGAACAGTGGCTGAGACCAGATTTTATCAATGAAACAGCACCCTTGTAAAACATATTCAACAGTCAATAGTGAGCTGTAAAAGACTGTAACACGGACTGTAACACGGACTGTGACACGGACTGTAACAAGGACTGTAACAAGGACTGTAACAAGGACTGTAACACGGACTGTAACAAGGACTGTAACAAGGACTGTAACAAGGACTGTAACAAGGACTGTAACAAGGACTGTAACAAGGACTGTAACACGGACTGTAACAAGGACTGTAACAAGGACTGTAACAAGGACTGTAACACGGACTGTAACAAGGACTGTAACAAGGACTGTAACAAGGACTGTGACACGGACTGTAACAAGGACTGTAACAAGGACTGTAACACGGACTGTAACAAGGACTGTAACAAGGACTGTAACAAGGACTGTAACAAGGACTGTACACGGACTGTAACAAGGACTGTAACAAGGACTGTAACACGGACTGTAACAAGGACTGTAACAAGGACTGTAACAAGGACTGTAACAAGGACTGTAACAAGGACTGTAACACGGACTGTAACAAGGACTGTAACACGGAGTGTACGATTGGACCCGACTTCCAAGACTCTTCACAAGATGCTTAAATGTCACTGTGTTAAATCTATAACACTAAGTTCAAGTAAAAGAAATGTAAGTCAGTCCAAACTAAATAACAGTTCGTACAAATGTAAACCTGCAGAAATGGGGAAAAAAAAAAACCGGAAAAAGCAAGTTTGCCACAAGAGAACTAACTCTTATGACAAGCAACACAGATAACTGTTTCACACATTAGGAATTGAGGGGAAAAAACACATGTAAACCTCACTGACTTGGACACCTCGAAGGTAAAGAAAGAGAGGCAGGTCATTTGGGATATAGAGATTTACAATACAGGAAATCCTAATCACGGTGAGGTTTTCTGGTGAAAAAATCCAACGCTGGACTGGATGGGCAACCACCTCTCACCCGGCGGGGATTCATGGGTATCCCAAAACACGTCGAGGTTTTCCGGTGAGAAAGTCCAACTTTAGGCTATATGGGCAACCACCTCTCACCCAACGGGGATATACTCATATCCAAAACACGTCGAGGTCTTCCGGTGAGAAAGTCCAACCCTAGACTAAACTGGTGCAACGAAAACCACGGTGTCACGCAATCTCGCTTCTGAGACCCACTAAGAATACAGGCTTAAGCCCTGCGATACTCTGAACCTCTTGTGATCCTCGCGGGGATCTCGTGGGGGACCACATGGGGACCACGGGACCTATTGAAGACCACGGGAGTAAATTCAGTAGGATCACAGGGCGGTCTTGGTGGTAGAAGCGAACGAAGAAGAAGAAGAAGAAGAAGAAGAAGAAGACGACGACACAGGAAGAATTAAAAGAAGCAGGAAAGACATGGTTTGAGCTATCCCGACCTGCTCAACACAGGGTTGGCTGGAGAACCTTTGGTGATGCCTTACGTCACAAATTTTGTGGGCGCTATGTTTTTCCTGTGCTCAGCCGCGCAGCTTAGAGTGAACAGTGGCTGAGACCAGATTTTATCAATGAAACAGCACCCTTGTAAAACATATTCAACAGTCAATAGTGAGCTGTAAAAGACTGTAACACGGACTGTAACACGGACTGTGACACGGACTGTAACAAGGACTGTAACAAGGACTGTAACAAGGACTGTAACACGGACTGTAACAAGGACTGTAACAAGGACTGTAACAAGGACTGTAACAAGGACTGTAACAAGGACTGTAACAAGGACTGTAACACGGACTGTAACAAGGACTGTAACAAGGACTGTAACAAGGACTGTAACACGGACTGTAACAAGGACTGTAACAAGGACTGTAACAAGGACTGTGACACGGACTGTAACAAGGACTGTAACAAGGACTGTAACACGGACTGTAACAAGGACTGTAACAAGGACTGTAACAAGGACTGTAACAAGGACTGTAACACGGACTGTAACAAGGACTGTAACAAGGACTGTAACACGGACTGTAACAAGGACTGTAACAAGGACTGTAACAAGGACTGTAACAAGGACTGTAACAAGGACTGTAACACGGACTGTAACAAGGACTGTAACACGGAGTGTACGATTGGACCCGACTTCCAAGACTCTTCACAAGATGCTTAAATGTCACTGTGTTAAATCTATAACACTAAGTTCAAGTAAAAGAAATATAAGTCAGTCCAAACTAAATAACAGTTCGTACAAATGTAAACCTGGAGAAATGGGGAAAAAAAAAAACCGGAAAAAGCAAGTTTGCCACAAGAGAACTAACTCTTATGACAAGCAACACAGATAACTCTCTCACGAAGCATTGACGATATTTACAAAAATAAAAGTAGGCAACATTCCAGAGTAAACATACGCGCCTAAAGGTACACTATTTATTGAAAGGTTAGAACAAAATTGCCCGAATTTTGAATTCCACAGAAGGCAAGTTCCATTCTATGGACTACAGCACCCAGTAGCAGCATTTCTAGAACTAGCGTTCCAAATAACAGGATCTGGATGGTAGGGGGTGGGGGAGGGTGATGTTGGAATTATGAAAAGTATATAAAAACTAAACGTGTCATTTGCTGAATGTCATGTCGTAAGATCAGCATTGGACTCACTGTTAATAAAATGGTGTTAATTTATGTCTGGTGAGTGTCAGTTTATGTCTGGTGGTGTTAATTTATGTCTACTTGAATGCGTAACAGTAGAATGTAGCAATGTAGTGAAGACTTGAAACTTTAGAAAGAACGCATTAGTCTCTGGACTAGAAAGTCAGCCAAAAAGATTATTGAAGACAGATTTAACACGTAAAGGAGAAGAGTAAAGGCGTGTGTAAACTCGTAGATTTGATATAGTGTAGAACAGAAAGTAAAAGTGCACTGTGTGTAATCTCATAGATTTGATATAGTATAGAAAAGAAATTAAAAGTGTACTGTGTATAATCTCATAGGTTTGATGTAGTATAGAACAGAAAGTAAAATTATTCCTCCTTGACATCATACTAACACCAGATGAAGTAACAAATAACAACATTGAAAGTAGAACACAGTGAGAACTGTTTTCATTAATCTAATCTTCCTTACTAGCAAGCCTTCTTCAACATTAAGTTCTTGTAGTATGGATATATTTGTTCTTTTTTGTGTCCATGATATTTGAATAACTCTTCTGTAGCATTAACATTCAAAGGTATGTATGTGTTTATCAGGTGGTTTGTTAAGTGTCCAGGTCTCACAGGCATATGTTGCGATGGGAAAGATGCACGCCCTTAAAAATCTTATTTTTGTAGTTCTGTCTGTTCCTCTTCACAGCTTTTTTAAGATCCTTTATTATTATTATTATTATTTTTTAATAGCGATAGATGTCCTCCTTTTAATTTCCCTCGTTGTATCTCCATTATTAGTTAGTAATGATTCAAGATATTCAAAACTCTCCGCTTCTTCCAATTTTTCCTCATTTATAAATATTTCATCTGCCTTATTTGTTTTGTCAGTTGCCATCAATTTAGTTTTATTTGCAGTCCTCCCAATACAGTAAAAATAAAAAGTAAAATCTCCGTTTCCACGCCATTAAGGCATATTAGGGATACGGTGTTAGGCCCGTATTTCTATGACCTTCGGTACATGAAAGTCTGATGTGGTCAGTATCACGCCCGGCCACATCTATCTTCCAAGAATTCTCTGATACCCATTTTTAGAGGCTTTATGGACCTTGGGCCTTTTCGATGTCTTGTCTTGTCCCTCCTCATTTACTGCTAGGTGTAGAGATGAAGTGCAATTGTCTCCCAATGGCTCGCCTGTTGGCTTCGCACATTGAGATGTTCAGGGACTCTGCTATACCATCGGTCCATCGTTTGCATGGATGGCCCCTTGCTCTGCCTTTGTGTGGTCTGTAAAACATTGCTCTCTGTGGTACACGTTCTGTTGGTAGTCTTGATACATGACCGAACCATTTTATTTCCTGTTTTTGAATATAGTTCAGAACAGGTTCGACTTTATTTCTAATGACATTATTTCTGATTCTGACCATACTTGATATTCCAAGAATTCTTCTCAAGTTGATGTAATTTTTCTTTTGTCTTTTGCTGTCAGCGTCCATGCCTGGCTTTGGTAGCACAAAGTTGGTATGAAGATTGTCTTATAGATAGTTCTTTTGGCTTATAGTGAGACATGCCTGTTGTTTAGTATGGAAGCCATTTGCCAGATAAATAGATATAATATGAAGATGTGGTGGTACCAGGAAAAAATCCCAGCAGCTGGGACTTGAACCTGCAACCATTCTGACTCTAGAATATCAGCTATAGATCTCTGTCATATCGCACAGCGTCTTCTCCACCACAACATGTCCATAATTTTTTTTTTAAGTGTACTTTGTTTTGCTTTAAATTACTTCTTAGTGCTTTGTGTCTTCTGTAAGAAATGTTTCATTTATTGGTATACTGTCCAAAGAAAGAGAGGAAGACCAAGGTGAAGATGGCTGCAAGACATCGTTGATGATCTGTGACTAGGCGCATCAGCAACAGGCCATCTTGGTTATAACCGAGAGGCCTACAGGAGTGCTGTTAGGGAGGCAAAGTTCCGCAAGGGACATTCAAATGACTGACTGACTGACTGGTGTACTGTTCAGGTTATATGTTGAGTTTGTGACAAGGACATACGTCTCTTTTTGTTAACTTTGTTGGTAAATGTAACCAGTGTGACGTGAAAGCTCTGGTGCTGGAAAGAAGGGCATCAAGAAACTTAGTCTCCGGTTTGCTGCAGAAATTACAGTGACAGAACATAGCGTGGATGGTTAGACTTTGAAAAGTACTAGAGAAGGTATTTTAGCGTAAGACAGACAGACAGACAGACAGACAGACAGACAGACAGGCAGGCAGACAGACAGATAGATAGATAGATAGATAGATAGATAGATAGATAGATAGATAGATAGATAGGTAGATAGATAGATAGATAGATAGATAGATAGATAGATAGATAGATAGATAGATAGATAGATAGATAGATAGATAGATAGATAGATAGGTAGGTAGGTAGGTAGACAGACAGACAGACCAGATAGATAGATAGATAGATAGATAGATAGATAGATAGATAGATAGATAGATAGATAGATAGATAGATAGATAGATATTTCCAAAGGGTGAAGAATTGGGCACACAGGCCCGTCTAACATTCTGCCCTTTATCATACAACTTTCACTCTGTTCCAGACATTCTACAAATATGCTGCTCATATAACAAACATAATTAACACTGGAAAGCTGAGAAACATATAATAAAATAAACTATAACATTTACGTTTCACTCTAACCCATTAACTTAGTACAGAAAGTAACTACATACACATATAAATAACTATTTACAAAACAAAATTCTGAACTATTCAGGATAAACAATGAACTGAATTCGATGTATGTAAGAAAAGTCTAAAATAACTTTTAAATTTTATGAATCAAGGAGGCAGATAGATCAAATAGATAATCTACTGAAAAAGTTTGTAGTTGTTGGAAGGAGTATAGTTTATGTTTTTTTTTTTATACAGGATGGAAGGGTTTTCCAAAGATGAGCAGTAGAATAAGTAAAGCTTTTCTTGTAAAAATCCAGTCTAGGCTTTGGAAGACATATGCTGTTTAAGCGTTTGCTACACTTTGGGCTAAATTTAAATATGTTCGATAGATAAGACGGAGCATTCTGTAAAAGAATTTGATGCACCAACATGGCTTTTTGAACAGGAATCTGTTCTTAAGAGAGAATGAATGAATGAATGAATGAATGAATGAATGATCTTTATTTTTAAAAAGTAAAGAATCGGGCGCGCAGGCTCGTCTTACATTCTGCCCTTCATCACTCCATCTTTCATTCTTTCCACACACTCGATTTAATACAAGTATAGAAATTACGTTAGGACAAAAACATATCGAAAGAGTTTACGATTAAACTATTACATTCAAAGTAAAAGAGAAGAAGTAATGAACCTAATAAAATACGTAGCTGTCACACACATATACACGCACACACAGACATATACATGAGAGAGTGTGTGTGAGAGAATGATCTTTGAATGAATGATCTTTATTTTTAAAGGGTAAAGAATTGGGCACGCAGGAGCGTTTCACATTCTGCCCTTGAAGAGAGAGAGAGAGAGAGAGAGAGAGAAAGGGAGAGAGAAAAAGAGAGAGAGAATGAGAGAGAGAGAGAAACGTCACATGAACCACGTGACTCTGGAGTCTGCTGATTTCCAGCTCTAAACATACAACATTAGCATCTGGGTTGGTGAGCCGTAGCTGACCAAGACCCTATCCCGCCTCTTCGTTGGTGCCAGTAACAGGTCTAGCCTGGCTAACGGAGCAAGGGGTCGCCATAGACCTAACGGTGGTGGAGTCTGAAAAAGAAGTTTTGCACTTCCTCTGCTTTTTACCTCTCCCGATGGACTGGGAGAAAAAACCCGATCTCCGTATCCTGCTCCCAATTCGATACATTGCTGTGTCTCAACATCTTCACAGCTTCGGCTGCAAATAATATCAAGCTCGCAATGCAAGAAGGAGGAAGAAGAAGAAGAAGAAGAAGATGAAGAAGGAGGAGGAGGAGGAGGAGGAGATTCATCCAAGCAGACCCAACAAAAAATATATATTATTCGGCCAAAGGGGTAATAAATTACCTCCCTTGTCTACTTCTTCCAGCGTAGCATCTGGTAACCGTTACCCTCAGTATGTGTACAGCTGTCACGCTTGATAGCTAGAATACACGGAATGTGAGGTTACGGCAGACACCAAGATGTAATCACACCAGAAGTATACAAAATATCTGACAGCATTGATAAGACTTTCAGGGGCCGGCGCTGTGAAATACCCACAGTGCAAAGTACCAGCAGAGGTTCTAGGTGAATTTGCGGGTATTCCTTGGTGATAGCATCTTTATGTAGAGGAGAGCCAGAAGAGCTGCTTCAGCATTAGGATGGAGAGGGTTTATGGAGCAAGTAACTCCGTAGTCGATTCCCATTTCTTTATAGGACAAGTGCCCTATCCAGATCTAGCCCTCTCACATTCTGTCAGAACTTGGAAGAAAGTGAGGTTTCGTTTCCACTCCATGACTCTGACTTCACATGTCCGACTCTCAGTTCACATCTCTGACTCTGATTTCACAACTTTGACTCTGAACTTCACATCTGTGACTCTGACCTAGCATTTTTGACTCTGACTTCACATCTTTGACATCACATATTTGACTCTGACTTCACATCTTTGACATCATATATTTGACTCTGACTTCACATCTTTGACATCACATCTTTGACTCTGACCTAGCACCTTTGCCTCTGACTTCACATCTTTGACTCTGACTTCACATCTTTGACTCTGACTTCACATCTTTGACTCTGACTTCACATCTTTGATATCACATCTTTGACTCTGACTTCACATCTTTGACTCTGATTTCACATCTTTGACATCGCATCTTTGACCCTGGCTTCACATCTTTGACATCACATCTTTGACCCTGACTTCACATCTTTGACATCGCATCTTTGACTCTGACTTCACATCTTTGACATCGCATCTTTAACTCTGACTTCATATTTTTTACTTCAAGTCTTCTACTCTGACGACATCTCCTATTCTGATTCTAACTTCGAGTCCTCAACTCTAGGAATGATATTTCCTCCTCTCTCATTTCCTCACTCTCTCCCTTCTTCCTTTCTCGCCCTTCTTCTCTGTGCCATATTTATTTCTTACCATCAGTCAGAGGAAACTTGCTTGTTTCTTACCATCAATCCTAGTAAATGTGCTTGTTTCTTACTATCAGTCCTAGTAAACTTGCTTGTTTCTTACTATCAGTCCTAGTAAACTTGCTTGTTTCTTACCATCAGTCCTAGTAAACTTGCTTGTTTCTTACCATCAGTCTTAGTAAATTTGCTTGTTTCTTACTATCAGGCTTAGTAAACTTGCTTGTTTCTTACCATCAGTCTTAGTAAACTTGCTTGTTTCTTACCATCAGTCTTAGTAAACTTGCTTGTTTCTTACCATCAGTCTTAGTAAACTTGCTTGTTTCTTACCATCAGTCTTAGTAAACTTGCTTGTTTCTTAACATCAGTCCTAGTAAACTTGCTCGTAGCTTCATATTCACAAGAGTGATGATTTTTCGTGATCACTGTTTTTCCTTAACATACTTACACACTTCACATAGTGTACTCTAGTGCACCTCGCCTTGCAGACAGATATCAATTTGTATTGATGTGTATGCTAATAAAATCATATTTTGCATCCGTTTTTTTTTACAGTAGGGTTCACTGAAGCTAGACGCAACGAGTTTTGAACCTTTTGATCCTTTTTCCTTATACTACACATTCGCTCAATACTGCGTAGAGAGCGTCTTTCGCTACTGTAATTACCTGATAATCTGTACTATCAGTATTTCGGAGAATCCATCTTGAACTTGAATTTTTTTTTTTTTTACTGCAAATTGTTCATTTTAAGCTGTTTAATATCCAAAAAGTTTTAGTTTTAAATATTCATTCATTCATTCGTTCGTTAATTCATTCATTCATTCATTCGTTAATTCATTCATTCATTCATTCATTCAGCTTTCCCAGCCATTGCGGCTCATTGCTCCAGACAAGACTTGTCTCCATTCCTCTCTGTTCTTAATCTTCTCCTGCCAGTTGTCTCCATTCCTCTCTGTTCTTAGTCTTCTCCTGCCAGTTGTCTCCATTCCTCTCTGTTCTTAATCTTCTCCTGCCAGTTGTCTCCATTCCTCTCTGTTCTTAGTCTTCTCCTGCCAGTTGTCTCCATTCCTCTCTGTTCTTAATCTTCTCCTGCCAGTTGTCTCCATTCCTCTCTGTTCTTAATCTTCTCCTGCCAGTTGTCTCCATTCCTCTCTGTTCTTAATCTTCTCCTGCCAGTTGTCTCCATTCCTCTCTGTTCTTAATCTTCTCCTGCCAGTTGTCTCCATTCCTCTCTGTTCTTAATCTTCTCCTGGCAGTTGTCTCCATTCCTCTCTGTTCTTAATCTTCTCCTGGCAGTTGTCTCCATTCCTCTCTGTTCTTAATCTTCTCCTGGCAGTTGTCTCCCTTCCTCTCTGTTCTTAATCTTCTCCTGGCAGTTGTCTCCCTTCCTCTCTGTTCTTAATCTTCACCTTGCAGTGATCTACTCTGAGGTCTTGTAGGAGTAGTATTAGCACTACCAGTTCTGGCGCAGCTGGGTTGGGGGGGCCTTCTCCACCTCCACTCCCTCCTCGCCCCACTCCCAAGAGGGCCCAACTCAACTTCTGTGGAGTGGGGGGGGGTGTATCATATGTACAATGTCACACACCCGAGCGTTGCGAGGCAGTTATGTGACATTAAATATGATGCACCCACCCACCCACCCAACAGAAGTTGCGTTGGGTCCTCTTGGGAGTGTGGGGGGGGGGGTAGAGAAGGCCAAATCTCAGCTGCGACAGAACTGGTAGTGCTAATACTGTTTCTGGATTGTCTCACCACCGTTGTCTTGGTCTGTCTGATATCAGACACCAGACATCAAACACAAGACATCAGACTCTAGATATTCAGTCACAGGACATCAGATACTAGACATCAAACACAAGACATCAGACACAAGACATCAAACACAAGACATCAGACTCTAGATATTCAGTCACAGGACATCAGACACTAGACATCAAACACAAGACATCAGACACAAGACATCAGACTCTAGATATTCAGTCACAGGACATCAGACACTAGACATCAGACACAAGACATCAGACTCTAGATATTCAGTCACAGGACATCAGACACTAGACATCAAACACAAGACATCAGACTCTAGATATTCAGTCACAGGACATCAGACAATAGACATCAAACACAAGACATCAGACTCTAGATATTCAGTCACAGGACATCAGATACTAGACATCAAACACAAGACTTCAGACACAAGACATCAAACACAAGACATCAGATACTAGATATTAAACACAAGGTATCATACACAAGACACCAAACACCAAGACATCAGTTACTAGATATCAAACACAAGATATCAGACACTGGACATCAAACACAAGACATCGTACTCTAGATATTCAGCACACGACATCAGTTACTAGATATCAAACACAAGATATCAAACACTAGACATCAAACACAAGACATCAGATACTAGATATCAAGAACAGGAGATATCAGACACTAGACATCAAACACAAGATATAAGACACAAGACATCAAACATAAGGCATTGGATACTAGATATCAAGAACAGAAGATATCAGACACAAGACATCAAACACAAGACATCAAACACAGGACATCAAACACAAGACATCAAACACAAGATATCAAACACTAGATATCAAACACAAAACATCAAATACTAGCATTAGACATAAGAGAAATGATGACTGCGGTAAAACTGTTTCTAATAACTTTGTGCCTGTATTAAAAAAAAAAAAACTGAACTCTAAGTGTTTAATTTTTCATCTACTTTTCGTGTTTTTATCTATTGTGTTGTTTTTGTATGTGATCCTTGAAAAAACTTTTGCCGAAATATTGAATTGTTGTGTTTTTAATTTATATGTGCTCATCTTATTTTCTGTCATTCTTCTTTCCTACCCACTTTTCTCACTCTCTCTTCCTTTTTGTCAACTGAACTCTAATCTACCTTCGTGGACAACAGACACAAGACGTCAGACAGTAAGCATCAGACACTAGGTAACAGACACAAGACACCAGATACTAGATAAACAGACAAAATAAATCGGATGCTAAATATGAGACACAAATTATGAGGCATTAGACAACATATACAAGACATCGGATACCTGACAATAGACGTCGGCATTAGACAAAAGACATCAAACATTAGGTATGAAACACTAGACATAAGACACAATCGATCTTGTCTTGTCTTGTGCTATCTCCCTGTAACTGCGAGCTAGTATCCTTGCAGCAGATGCTATGAAGGTGTTGAGGTACAGCATCGTATCGGCGTGGGAGCTGGTTATAGCAGCTACTTTTTCAGCTCCGGAGTACAGCTAAAAAACAGGGGGTTGTGCAGTGTTTCTTTAGCAGACTCCACCACCATGGGGACTATGGCGATCCCTGCCCCGTTAGCCAGGCTATGTCTGTTACTGGATGCACCAACGGAGATGTGGGACAGGGTCTTGGTCAGCTATGGTTCGCTAACCCTGACGCTAGCGTATCAACCATGTGTCGCTGTTTGCCCACTCGGACAGCATTTTCACCACACAAGAAACACAAAATACTAGTCATCAAACACAAGACATCAGACAGAAAAAAAATCAGACACAAGACATCAAACATTAATCATCAAACATATGACATCAGACAGAAAAAAACATCAGACACAAGAAACACACAACACTAATCATCAAACATAAGACATCAAACAGAAAAAAAAACATCAGACACAAGACATCAAACACTAGAAATGTGATCACTAGCACTGTCAGCACGGCCTCATCACCAGCCACACAGACGCATGAAATCTTGCCTCTGATGCAACCCCCCCCCCACCCCCCGCTATCCCATACACCAGAATCTTGCCATAACTTAACGCTGATCCGTCATTTCCCGACTTGGTGTAGGTATTTGTGTTCCGGACGGTTACAGACTTAGGCAACAAATCAGCTTCGGTATGCCAGATCCAACGATTTACGGGAACCGTTGAAAGGCAAACGTGAAGGATAACTTCACAAGAATTTCTTATTCGGCCAAGAATTCTTCTAATCCGAATTACTCAAACGAATACTCGTAAAGTCTATGTTTGCTTTTTTCCGTATCTTTGAACCTTTTACGCGGTAGGTATGTTCACATCATTTATTTAAAATTTGTTTTCTTTTCAGAAGATCATAAACACTTTTCACGAAGTAGAACAAATTGTCTTTCAGTTTCGTAATTATTATCCTCATAATTATCATTACTAGCAAAAGAAATTAAAAGGAGGCCTTCTATCGCTCCTCAGAAAGTAAAACAAATAAAGAATCTGTGGAGAAGAACAGACAAAACCACAAAAATAAGATTTTTAAGGACTTGCATCTTTCCCATTGCAACATATGTCTGTGAGACCTAGACACTTAACAAAACAGCTGAGAAACAAATAAATGCCTTTGAATGTAAATGCTACAGAAGAGTTCCTCAAATATCATGGACACAAAAAAGAACAAATATATCCATACTACAAGAGCTTAATGTTGAAGAAGGCTGGCTAGTAAAGAGGATTAAAGAGAGAAAACTTAAATATTTTGGACACATTAAACGTCATGACATAATGGGGAAAAGAAAAAAGAGGAAGACCAAAACGAAGTTGGCTGCAACACATCGTTGATGATCTGCAGATGGATGCATCAGCAGCAGGGCATCTTGCTCACAACCGATAGGCCTACAGGAGTGCTGTTATGGAGGCAAAGTTTCGCAAGGGACATGCAAATGAATGAATGAACAAAAGCAATAACATTGTTTCAGTGTTACTGTTACCTGCGTTCAGTTTCTGTGATGTCTATGCGCCCCAAAGACCAGGGAAGATGAACTAATCTGAAGCTGCGCCCCTCTAAGTTTACGCCCTGGGCGACGGGTAGTTTGTTCCTGGGGCTTTACTGGTTCTGTTCTTGTCACATCGCGCCATTACAACTTCAACCATTTTTTTTTGTGGCTATTTTTTGTTCTCTTTCAATATTTACCCCGATTCTTTCTCTCTCTGCCCGTCTATATTTCTCTCTTGTTCTACCTCTCTCTCTCTTTCGCTTTTTCTATCTCTGTCTGATCTCTCTGACTCTCTCTGTCTCTACGTCTGATCTCTCTCACACTCTGTCTCTATGTCTGATCTCTCTCTCTGTCTCTATGTCTGATCTCTCTCTGTCTCTATGTCTGATCTCTCTCTCCCTCTATATGTCTGATCTCTCTCTCTCTGTCTCTATGTTTGATCTCTCTCTCTCTCTCCCTCTATATGTCTGATCTCTCTCTGTCTCTATGTCTGATCTCTCTCTCTCCCTCTATATGTCTGATCTCTCTCTCTCTCTGTCTCTATGTTTGATCTCTCTCTCTCTCTCCCTCTATATGTCTGATCTCTCTCTGTCTCTATGTCTGATCTCTCTCTCTCTCCCTCTATATGTCTGATCTCTCTCTCTGTCTCTATGTTTGATCTCTCTCTCGCTCTCTTTCTGATCTATCTGACTCTCTCTGTCTCTATGTCTGATCTATTTAATTCTCTCTGTCTCTATGTCTGATATATCTGACTCTCTCTGTATCTATGTCTGACCACTCTCGCTGTCTATGTCTGATCTATCTGACTCTCTGTCACTATATCTGATCCCTCTCGTTGTCTCTCTATATCTAATCTATCTGACTCTCTCTGTCTCTATGTCTGATCCCTCTTGCTCTCTGTCTATGTCTGATCTCTCTGACTCTTTCTCTATCTGATCTCTGTCTCTCTCTCTCTGACTCTCTCTGTCTCTATGTCTGATTTATATGACTCTCCCTGTCTCTACGTCTGATCTCTCTGACTCTCTCTGTGTCTCTATGTCTGATCGATCTGACTCTATCTCTAGTTTGATCTCTCTAGCTCTTTATATATCTGATCCCTCTCTCTCTCTCTCTCTCTCGTCCAGTACCAAGTCTGTCGTGTAAAGTTTTTCACACAACTCTCACCATCTTTTCTAATCAGTTTCTCATCTGTTCTGATGTTCTCGGCAACGGGTTCTTAACGTTCAACATCACAGAACCCAGCAAATCATCTTCTGCAGACCCTTTATGTTCGTAGCATACCATCTTACTCGCTACATTGAGAGTACCGAGTCATCTATGAGGGACTGATCAAACGATTATCTTGTTTGATGTTACGAACCAGTTCATTCATTCATTCATTTGCATGTCCCTTGCGGAACTTTGCCTCCCGAACAGCTCTCCTGTAGGGCTGTCGGTTGTTAGCAAGATGCCCTGCTGCTGATGCATCCATTTGCAGACCATCAACGATGTCTTGCAGCCATCTTCGCCTTGGTCTTCCTCTCTTTCTTTTTCCCATTATGTACCCTTCCAAGACGGTCTTCTCTAGATTATCATGACGTTTAATGTGTCCAAAATATTTACGTTTTCTCTGTTTAATCCTCTTTACTAGCCAGCCTTCTTCAATATTAAGTTCTTGTAGTGTGGATATATTTGTTATTTTTTGTGTCCACGATATTTGAAGAATTCCTCTGTAGCATTTACATTCAAAGGCATTTATGTGTTTCTCAGCTGTTTTGTTAAGTGTCCAGGTCTCACAGGCATATGCAGAGATGGGAAAGATGCAAGCCCTTAAAAATTCTTATTTTTGTAGTTTTGTCTGTTCCTCTCCACAGATTCTTTAGTTGTTTTATTTTTTGAAGAGCAATAGACGTCCTCCTTTTAATTTCCCTCGGCATATCTCCTTTATTAGTTAGTGGTGATTCAAGATATTCAAAACGAACTAGTTATTGCAAGCATTTGTTTCAATCATTCTGACTGAAATCCCCATGGTGGTGGAGTCTGTTAAAGAAGTATTGCACACTCAGTGCTTTTTAGTTCCACTCAGGAAATTGGAGGGGGGAGGGGGAATAGCCAATGTAACTCGCTCCCATTTCAACACGATACGGTGTCTCAATACTTTCACAGCAACAGCAGCAAATGGCAGTTACAGTGGGAAAAAAGAAAAAAAAATACTTGACCGTGTGGGATCCAATCTTTACACCACAGGACTCTTTCAGGTCAAGTCTTTGCATCACTTTACTGTTTCAAGTCCAATCTTTACACCACTTGACTGTTTCAGGTCAAGTCCTTGCATCACCTGACTGTCTTAGGTCCAATTCTTACACCACTTGACGGTTTCATGACAGCCGGACGAGCGAGGTACGTAACGACCTATTTTAACAAAACCTAAATGTTTGACAGAGTAGCTCTCCAGGTAGGTAATCATATCATTTTGTTTTCAGTCTGGAAATAACAGAAAGCTATAGTAGTTTTCGCCATTCCTTACTTATTAGCATGAACATCATCAATACTGAACAAAAGTCCGGAGTCATATCACTGATGATATGGACAGTACTAGTTTAGTTACCAACTGAATCAAAGTTCAGAGAGGTTCTACGAGAGATGTGGTACTGAGCCATACTGAGAATTTACATAGTTCTTAGTGAGACTTTTATATACTGGCAAAGAAAATTAACATTGTATAGTGAAGACACCAACCTCTAAATGAGATGTTCATCATAGACTGACAAAGAAAATTAACATTGTATAGTGAAGACACCAATCTCTATGTTAGATTTTAGTAGACTGACAAAGAAAATTAACATTGTATAGTGGAGACATCAACCTCTAAGTTTAGATGTTCGTATACTGACAAAGAAAATTAACTTCGTATATTGAAGACACTAAAGTATAGTGAACTGTAACTATTGAAAACGTGTATTCGGGGGCTCTCGGAGACCTAGAATAAAAATATGTTTAAATGCTCTTACAAACTGAAACAAAGGCTGAGAAGGAACGAAGAAAATCCAGTTTTATCGAGAGACCCGCTTCTGAGCCTCCCTTACATTCCTCTGTATACGATTGTCTCCTCGACAGACCGACTATATCAGGGCGTTCTTTCATCCCATGTCTGCCAACTCCTCTTTCTCCCAAACCGAAGCCTATACAAACGAATGTAACAGTTTTGTTGCTTGGCTTTGACATTGCACATATGTAGATTCCCCAGTCCTGCTGGTTCAGATAACGGTAAGGAATGTGTATGAGCCGAATCGGTTTCTGCTAATTATACGTGGAAATAATGCGAAGACATTTCCTTGTCTGCTGGCGAATCCTCAGTTAGGTTTCCCACGCTGGTAGGTTCTCTAGCGCTGCTAATACATTTGTTTGTGATTATACAGAAAATAGATTTCTATTTGGTAGCTTATTGTTGTCTTTTGTACACATTAGTTAGTGATTCCTATTAATGATATGTATTCTTTCTTTCTTTCTTTCTTTTTTAAACATTTTCTTTCTATAGACTTTTTTTTCTTTATTGCTCGTATTTCTTATTTTTAAAAATTAATTAATTACTTTTTTTTCTTTCTTTCTTTCTGTCTGTCTGTTACTGATCTTGACTAGAACTATATTTCCATGCCACAGTCGACAATAAACTAACCACACACACACACACACACACACACACACACACACACACACACACACACACACACACACACACACACACACACACACACACAACCCCCCCCCCCCACAAAACTTCTAGCCAGCGATCTCTGAACTCTCTTCCTCGTAAACTGCCAGCTCTCACTCAGTATGGACAACTCTCTCGCTAGTCGTGGCCTAGATTGCTGATCAAAGAGACCGACTGACCAGCCAGATGTCTTTTATAGATTCACGCTTGTCTCGTATCTAGCGCGACGCAACCGGGTAGCTTCCGTAGGTGCGTTTATCCTGAGGTAAAAAAACGACATTAAATTGCATTAGTTTAATACCGAACCGAACATCATCGGGCCTTTAATATTGAAATAAACACATTCACGCCTTTGTTTAATACCGAACCGAACTCTATCGGACTTTTGTTTAAGATCGAATGGAACTCCACTGGGCTTTTGTTTAATACCGAACCGAACGCCACCGGGCCTTCGAAGCGAACACCATCAGGCCTTTAATACTGAAATAAATACATTCATGCCTTTGTCTAATATTGAACCGAACTCCACCGGGCCTTTGTTTAATATTGAACCGAACTCAACCAGGCTTTTGTTTAACATCTAACCGAACTCCACCGGGCCTTTGTTTAATATTTAACCGAACTCCACCAGGCTTTTGTTTAATATTGAATAGAACTCCACCAGGCTTTTGTTTAATATTGAATAGAACTCCGCCGAGCTTTTGTTTAATATTGAATAGAACTCCACCAGGCTTTTGTTTAATATTGAATAGAACTCCGCCGAGCTTTTGTTTAATATTGAATAGAACTCCGCCGAGCTTTTGTTTAATATTGAATAGAACTCCACCAGACTTTTGTTTAATATTGAACCAACTCCTCAGAGCTTGTGTTTAATATTGAATAGAACTCCACCACGCTTTTGTTTAACATGGAACCGAACTCTGCCGAACTTTTGTTTAATATTGAACCAAACTCCGCCGAGCTTTTGTTAATACCAAATCAAATTCCTCGGGCCTTTCATTAATACCAACCCGAACTTCATCGATAATTTTCACTTGCCCATTCCGGGCAATGCTACACTAGTTGTAAAAATGAGTACTCGATACAATGTCCCGAGGAGACCAAAAAAAAAAAAAGTATTCGTCTCTGAAATTAGAGAATACCTGCTCCACAGCAAAGCACACTGGGCTATAACTGCACAAATTAATACCAGTATACGAACAGTACAGAATACATCACGTGTTCTCGTTTACGTGAACATAGGATGTCTTAACTCACAAGCAAATGGAAAGAGTTCATGAACAGAGGAGCCTTTAAGAGAAAACATTAAGTACGGCTGATGTGTTTTTATTAAGACGAACAATCGTTATTTTTTCTTTCATTATCACAACAGCCAATTCACATCTTGGCACGCAGTTGTCAGAATACCAGCCACAAACAGGGGAGGCAATGAGAACAAGATGAGGGGGGTGGACTGGCAGCAGCAGCAGCCCCCCGTCTGACTGCAGCAATTCCTCCTTGTTCCGGAGCGCCAGGTTTCTGTACTCATCGTAGCCAACCAAACATTTCCTGCTCATTTTTTCTCCAGTAAGCTCGAGCTGGCGTGTACCCGTAGTCTAACATGCCGCCATAGCAACGGTGTCATTTACACCTTTGTAGTGTGCTTTTAACACCACAGGAAAAAAAAAACAAGTAGGAGCTTAGAATAACAGACAGCAGGACCGCCATCTTTAGAATGGTGAAACGCTAGAGGTCGTGAGAATATTACGTAGCTCATCTTTCACAGAAAATGCACTTAAAACCCATAATGGCTTCTGCTTCATTTGCCACACGGTTTGTTCTGCTCAGTTTTTTTTCTCTTCTTCCACACTCATCAGTTTTTCTCATCTGTTATCCTTGAAATCTGTAACAAAACTTGTCGATGCAGGAGTCCATGTTACAGGAAAACAGAGAAACAATCAAACTGCAAAGAATAAATAAAAAAGCATCAACTGTGCCCACAATGATAAACACAGGAGCTGTTACAAAAAAAGAAGAAGACGTGAAGTGTGACAAATAAAGGACATGAGCCGTTGCAAAAAAAAAAAAAAGACGTGAAATATGACAAATAAAAGGCATAAACTGCTGCAAAAAAAAAAGGACGTGAAATGTGACAAATAAAAGACAGAAACTGCTGTTGCAAAAAAGGAAGATGATGTGAAATGTGACAAATAAAAGACAGAAACTGCTGTTGCAAAAAAGGAAGATGATGTGAAATGTGACAAATGAAAGACACAAACTGCTGCTACAACAAAAAAAAAATGGACAAAACTGTTGCAAAGAACGGACAGAGATTGTTGTAAAAAAAAGAAGACCGGAACATGCCAGAAAGAAACCGTGAAATGTGGCAAATAAAAGATAGAAATTGCAAAAAAAAATAATAACAAAACAAAACAAACAAGCAAAAAACAAAACATAACAGGAATTGTCCGTCTCTCCCAGTCAGACAAATGGTCAAGATATGAACAGTGCCAACACAATCAGACAAATGGTCAAGATATGAACAGTGGCAACACAATCAGACAAATGGTCAAGATAAGAACAGTGCCAACACAATCAGACAAATGGTAGTAACAGTGCCAAAAAATGAACATAACTGGAACTGTTAAAAAATGAGAAGAAGATAACAACTAAATTCCACCCCTTTCGCCCTCATCAAAAACAAAACAAAACAAAACAAAACAAAACAAACACAAAACAAATGATCAAATAAAAAAAAAACTGCAGTGGATCTCCTTCTCAGTAAACAACTGTAAAACATTAGAAAACAACAAAAGCAGGAAATGTGTCTTGTCTTGTCTTGTCTTGTCTTGTCTTGTGCTATCTCGCTGTAACTGCGAGCTGGTGTTCTTTGCAGCCGATGCTGTGGAAGTGTTAAGGCACAGCATCGTATCGTCGAGGAAGAAGGTTATGACAGCTATTTTTTCAATTCCGGAGTACGGCTAAAAAGCAAAGGGGGTGTAATACTTCTTCAGCAGACTCCACCACCATTGGGACTGTGGCGATCCCTGCCCCATTAGCCAGGCTAGGCCTATTACAAGGAGTACCAACGGAGAGATGGGAGAGGGTCTTGATCAGCTATGGTTCGCTAACCCTGACGCTAGCATGTCAGCTATGGGTTGCTGATTGCCTAATTAGACAACATCATCACTCCAAGCAATGTATCTAAAAAGAAATCCAAGAAAGGATTCTAACACAAAATGATAACGAAATGAACTGTGCTGACAAAAGAATTAAAAACGCGGCCAAAAAAAAAAATATGACCAAATGAACAACAAATTGTTTTTAAAAACTAATAACGAAATTAACTGTCCTAAAAACAACATTTAAAAAAGTAACATTTTAAAAAGTACGAAATGAACTGTTGTAGCATGGCCTTGTAAGTAATGATTATAGCTGTTGTTATTATTGTTATTATTATTATGAATGAATATGATTATGAATATATTGTAGGCACAATAGTAACATCTAACAGCAACAGAAAAAGTAAATAGGAAAATTAGAGCAAGGTAGAAAATCAAACTTCCATGACACTAGTATGACTGGACGCTGACACAAGCAAACAGAATAGAAAAGGCAGACACAATGAAAAGCGAGGACACAATAAAACCTCCGACATGAAAGAGCAAGATAATGACCTAAGTAAATGACAATTGTATAGACGGAATTGACGCAGACTGACAAGCACGGCACCTTTTAGCGTCAGGACGCCATTAGGACGCTATTGCACACAGTTTTTAAATAAATTAGTAGACGACTCGGCCAGCTGACCAATTAAATATTTAGAGGCGTGGCCTACTGGACAATGGACTTACGACATATAAGTCACGGGGCTGTTGGAGAGGACGGAGCCCAAAGACGGAGTAACAAGGAAGGTCAGAGAATAGAGACCAGTCAAGACGTCAAAGTTAGGAGCACTAGAAGGAAGGAGCCCCCAAGAAGAGGAAGTCCAAAGGCTAGTGGACAAGTGAGGGGGACCGTCAGAAGTAGACAGAGAAGAGAAGAACAGCAGACAGAAGAACAGACGATCAGGAGAATAAGACAGACAAGAGAATGACAGACAATCAGAGAAGAACACAGAAGGAGAACACACACCAGAGGAGACACGAGAGAGAACGAAGACGCAGGTAACGACAGATGGACAATTAGAGCAACAGATATTCAGGAGATCAGTTTAGAACTAGAGTTACGAGAGCAGTTTTATGACAGACAGAAATTGTCTCAAGTTCGTAAAGTGTTATTCTAGTACTGCGTGAGAAACTCAGAAGATCTGAAACATTTGAGACTTTGTGTAAAGGATGCGGACTTGGAATTAGTTAACCACGTGTTGCAGATCTATCAGGAAACAGGGTTTAGAATCGTCATAGTATCACGTGCAGAATATTTTGAAGTTGAGAACATTGACGAAATGTTGCATCTAGAATATGCTAGTTTGATATAGTGAAAAGATGGGTATGTGCTTCAACGACGAAACTAACGAAGATTATGTCATATTACATCTTAGTACAAATGAAGTTACCAACTGTTGAATCTGATACCTTAATTGTCAGGATTAAATAATGCAGTGAACATTTCATCTGATACCTTAATTGTCAGTATTAAATAATGCAGTGAACATTTCATCTGATACCTTAATTGTCAGTATTAAATAATGCAGTGAACATTTCATCTAGTGAATGTGGTAAAGTTTTGTGAAACCTGTGATGTGTTAATCAAAAAGCATCTGTAAGATTCAATTCTATAATATGGAATTATTCAGAAACATATGATACACAATCTGTCTATATTATATTGTTCTGAAAATAAAAGAAATAAATTATAATGAAATGAACTGTTCAGACAAAAAAGCAAACAAATGGTAATGAAATGAACTGTTCAGATAAAAAAGCAAACAAATGGTAATGAAATGAACTGTTCAGACAACAAAACAAACAAATTATAATGAAATGAACTGTTCAGACAACAAAACAAAACAATTATAATGAAATGAACTGTTCAGACAACAAAACAAACAAATGGTAATGAAATGAACTGTTCAGACAACAAAACAAAACAATTATAATGAAATGAACTGTTCAGACAACAAAACAAACAAATGGTAATGAAATGAACTGTTCAGACAACAAAACAAACAAATTATAATGAAATGAACTGTTCAGACAACAAAACAAAACAATTATAATGAAATGAATTGTTCAGACAAAAAAGCAAACAAATGGTAATGAAATGAACTGTTCAGACAACAAAACAAAACAATTATAATGAAATGAACGGTTCAGACAATAAAACAAACAAATTATAATGAAATGAACTGTTCAGACAACAAAACAAAACAATTATAATGAAATGAATTGTTCAGACAAAAAAGCAAACAAATGGTAATGAAATGAACTGTTCAGACAACAAAACAAACAAATGGTAATGAAATGAACGGTTCAGACAATAAAACAAACAAATTATAATGAAATGAACTGTTCAGACAACAAAACAAAACAATTATAATGAAATGAACTGTTCAGGCAATAAAACAAACAAATTATAATGAAATGAACTGTTCAGACAATAAAACAAACAAATTATAATGAAATGAGCAGTGCCGAGAACACTTCCAAAAAAAAAAAAAAATGACGAAAGAAACATGTTTCCCCCTCCCCTAAATGAAAAACGTTTTAAAAAGTACATTAATCAGGACAGTAGCTGTTGCCAAAATATTTAATCGTAATATTGGAAAATATGTAAATATATTTCACACAACCATAACAGAAGCTGGGAGTCGAGCGTTTCTCATATTTGAACTGTTCAGGTTTCTCTGAGAGAGTTTCTTTAAAAAAAACAAAAACAACAAAACAAAAATACCGCATAAAGGCAAACGTCTCGCTCGAATTAACGTCGAATACTGCAGGACATCTGTGAAACTAAGGACGGCATAGAAGCTACACAGAGCCGGCAATATCAGTTTCTTCAAGCGACTAAACGGCTTGTGAAATGAGGCGAAGCGTCGAACCAATCCTTCTCCTAGCGCGGGGAACATACATCAGAACGGTCTGCTTATTTGATACACGTGCAGGGAGCTGTATACTCACATTACCTCCAGTAAGGTGAGCCGGGTTATAAAATGGATGATTTCCCATCTCCGATTCGCAAATCGACGAAAAGTGCCAGATGCTGGGTCTACACGTGCTTACAGATGAGCTACAGGGCTCCGTGCAGTCACTCGCAAATTAGATACAGAAAAAAGTTTTTGTATTAAGATAGCCAGTTTTATATGTTTTTTTAGCGTTGGATGAAAGCTTATCGTGTATGCAAGAACTGATGTATCTTTCCATAACAGGGGCATGGACGTTCTATTGAAACAAAACAGCCAACAGAGCAGGCAAATAAGTGCTATCAAAATTCTATATCCCACCTCTTTCCTGCTGCTCCTTGTATTAGGCAATTTCTTTTTAAAAATTTTCATTATATATGTCATTAAGCATACAGCGACATGCAATTCCTGCCAAGAAATAGGATTTCACATATATCCCCAAGAAATAGGATTTCACATATACTCCAAAAGAAATAGGATGCTGCATTGAAGAATGTGACATATACCCCAATAAATAGGATTTCACACATACCCCAATAAATAGGATTTTACAATGAAGAATGTGACATATGCCTCAAGAAATAGGATTTCACAGTGGAGACTGTGACAAATACCCCAAGAAATAGGATTTCACAGTGAAGAATGTGACGTATACCCCAAGAAATAGGATTTCACAGTGAAGAATGTGACGTATACCCCAAGAAATAGGATTTCACAGTGAAGAATGTGACGTATACCCCAAGAAATAGGATTTCACAGTGAAGAATGTGACGTATACCCCAAGAAATAGGATTTCACAGTGAAGAATGCGACATATACCTCAAGAAATATGGATACAACAGCAAATATAACATATATCTCATAATATCGTGTGTTGATCTCAGGCCCTCCCACTTGTAGCTTACGTACTCAGGTATGCCTTTTTTGTTGTTGTTGTTTAATATTCTCTGTCCACCCATTCACACAAACTTGTATGTGTTCCCCGTCTTTCCGACTCCTATACTTTTCTTTGCTGTACGCCATAAGCCATTATCATTACCGCTGTTTGTTTGGCTAGTTTTTTTTTCCTTTACAATGTCTGATTATTATTTTTGCACCTGGCTTTATGTTAGAGGACGCTAGCTGTCACTGGGAGCTAGTTAAGTAATCCTTTCTCTTCATTCACCCCCGGTTTACCCCGAACTTTAAATTTTAACATCTTCTTACAGTTTTAACGTCTTCTTATAGATTTAACGTCGCCACGCCTGACTGCATTCAACCGGTTTCGCGCTTGATTTAGCAGGCTTCGTGTTTTAACTGTAAAAAAAAAGGGGGGGGGGGGGGAGAGAAAGAGAGAGAATCTTTGAGTTCTAATAAGCGAAGCGGGGGTGACTGGATTAGAAAAACAGTGCTATCTTAAGAAAACCAAAACTGATCAAGACCCTTCTTGCTTTTAAACCGAGCGCACCAAACAGAAATAGGCTGTTGTAATTAGGACCTGAGCTAGTCCAAATGGACAGGCTGCCCCCCGGGGGGGGGGGGTGGTGAGGGTAGGGGAGACAGTATAAGGGTGCAGTACAGACCTTTGATGAGTACAACTTTATACAGAATGCTAAGCTCTGCCAGTGGCATCAGTTATTCTAGAATCTTCGTATATGCCTGCGAGTTCTGATATTCTCTACAACGGTGGACTTTATCAAGGAATTCTCTCTCTCCCTCCTTCCCTCCCCCCCCTTTCTCCCCCCCTCTCTCTCTCTCTGTAAGAAATACTGAAAGCCAGGGTAGCTACTACACATCCTTTCGATAACAACAATATGGGGAAAAACAGCAGTATGAGGAATAACAACAGTATGAGGAAAACAGAAGTATGAGGAATAACAACAATATGGCGGGAAAACATCAATATGAGAAATAGCAACAATATGAAGGGAAAAAAAACAGCAATATGCAGAATAATAACAATATAACACTGTGGGGGACAAACAGAATTATGTGGATTAATAAAAATATGGGGAAAAACAGCAATACGCGGGATAATAGCAATATGGAGGAAAAAAGCAGCAATATCCGGAATAATAACAATATGGAGGAATAAAACAGCAATATGCAGAATAATAACAATATAGGGAAAAACAGCAATATGCGGAATAACAACAATATGGAGGAAAAAACAGCAATATGTGGAATAATAACAATATGCAGGAAAAAACAGCAATATGCTGAATAATAACAATATGGAGGAAAAAACAGCAATATGCAGAATAATAACAATATGGAGGAAAAAACAGCAATATGTGGAATAATAACAATATGCAGGAAAAAACAGCAATATGCTGAATAATAACAATATGCAGGAAAAAACAGCAATATGCAGAATAATAACAATATGGAGGAAAAAACAGCGATATGCAGAATAATAACAATATGGATGAAAAAACAGCAATATGCTGAATAATAACAATATGGAGGAAAAAACAGCAATATGCGGAATAATAACAATATGGGGAAAACAGCAATATGCGGACTAATAACAGTGTGGCGGAATAATAACAATATGGAGAACAAAAAACGGCAATATGCGGAATAATAACAGTATGCGGGAAAACAGCAATATGTATATATAAGAAAACTTAAATATTTTGGACACATTAAACACCATGATAATCTAGAGAAGACCGTCTTGGAAGGGTACATAATGGGGAAAAGAAAGAGAGGAAGACCAAGGCGAAGATGGCTGCAAGATATCGTTGATGATCTGCAAATGGATGCATCAGCAGTAGGCCATCTAGCTCACAACAGAGATGCCTACAGGAGAGCTGTTAGGGAGGCAAAGTTCCGCAAGGAACATGCAAATGAATGAATGAAAAGAGTGTTAGGAGCAGAAGTTACCAGTGGAAAATCTGCCAGAATTTGAGAAGTCCCTCATGACAGTGCACCAGTGTTTATGATTAGGTCTAGGCAATCTACAGCTGGTGGTGGGACATTATCGACCTTTTTTTTTTCAACACTCGCCCTTGTACTCCAATATCTTCACCCTCTTTTGTACTCCAACATCTTCACCCACTTTTGTACTCCAACATCTTCACCAACTCTTGTACTCCAACATCTTCACCAACTCTTGTACTCCAACATCTTCACCCTCTCCTGTACTCCAACATCTTCACCCACTTTTGTACTCCAACATCTTCACCAACTATTGTACTCCAACATCTTCACCCTCTCCTGTACTCCAACATCTTCACCCTCTCCTGTACTCCAACATCTTCACCCTCTCCTGTACTCCAACATCTTCACCCACTTTTGTACTCCAACATCTTCACCAGCTATTGTACTCCAACATCTTCACCCTCTCCTGTACTCCAACATCTTCACCCTCTCCTGTACTCCAATATCTTCACCAACTATTGTACTCCAACATCTTCACCCTCCTGTACTCCAACATCTTCACCCTCTCCTGTACTCCAACATCTTCACCAACTATTGTACTCCAACATCTTCACCCTCTCCTGTACTCCAACATCTTCACCCTCTCCTGTACTCCAACATCTTCACCCTCTCCTGTACTCCAACATCTTCACCCTCTCCTGTACTCCAATATCTTCACCAACTATTGTACTCCAACATCTTCACCCTCTCCTGTACTCCAACATCTTCACCCTCTCCTGTACTCCAACATCTTCACCAACTATTGTACTCCAACATCTTCACCCTCTCCTGTACTCCAACATCTTCACCCTCTCCTGTACTCCAACATCTTCATCAACTATTGTACTCCAACATCTTCACCCTCTCCTGTACTCCAACATCTTCACCCTCTCCTGTACTCCAACATCTTCACCAACTATTGTACTCCAACATCTTCACCAACTCCTGTACTCCAACATCTTCACCAACTCCTGTACTCCAACATCTTCACTCACTCTTCTGCTGCAATGTCTGCTAAGAATATCCTCCTATGTTCGTGTTACATGATGATGACACAATGACATCATGTGAAAATATGAAACAATAACATCAAGTGAAAGTAGGAAGGAGTACTATAATGTGAAATTAGTAAACAGTAACATCAGGTGAAAGTAGAAAATAATAACATCATGTGAAGTCCGTAATGTTATCGTCTATGCTTTGATTTCGACAACGATGGACAGTTTTTCTTGTGTTGATTTGTTTGTCTCTTCACTCTGATTTTATGTTGTTCTGCTGTTGTTTTTTAAAAATATCTTTACCATACTTTAGGACCGGCTAGTGCAGTGAGGAAAGGAACTGGCCACCCTACCTCATACCCTGATGGCCCCAGCATAATAAGGTCTCTAACTCTTCATCCCCTACGGCATTTTGTTATGGCACTACCTTTACCTTTACTTTATCACACTTTAGAAAATTTCTAATAACATTACGAATAAAACGTTTCAGTTCAAACTCTTTGACTCTCCCACAGGAACTGGTGTGTCTTTTTTTTTTTTTTCTTTCTTGTTGGCATAAGAGGATTAGTGTCCGGTATTTTATCAAATGTGCTGGCTATGAAGTAAGTTCTGCTGTATTCACGAGTGTTATTGCTGAAATATGGGCTATAATAGCGTGGAACAGAAGCGAAGATATTTCTCTTTCCACGTCCTGTTTATCTGCTGCTTGTAATATACACATAATTTGTTAAAGAGGGGAAAATTGTCAGTTAAGTAGCCTCGTATATACGGTTTTGTTTCGATTTTTCCCCCGAGAAATTTCAGGTTTTTAAGCTGTTACATGAGCTAAATACAAGTATAATCATTACGTCATTTCCTGGTAACGGATGTGTTTATTATGAGCTTTGTTAGGAAGCCGAAGGTATTTGTTTTTTGGGCTAAGGATTTTGAATTGGAACTCTGGTGAATCCAAAGACAGGCAGAAGAGAGAGAAGGAGGAGGGAGAGAGAGAGAGGGGGAGAGAGAGAGAAGGGGGAAGGAAAAGGAAAAGGGAGACCGTGATGGAGAATAAGAGGTAAAGGGAAGAGGTCCAAAAGTGCCTTGACTCCAGGGGCTGATACATCGTGGCAGATGGCGGGTGAGCCTCATTAAAACACTACAAGGTTCACAATTAGGACGAATTAACGCCCCTGAGTAATCCTCTGTTGACGTGAGGCCGACGTTTCGATGATGATAATGATGATGATGATGATTATGATGCTGACGATGTGTGTTATGGAATTACCCGAGCTCGAGTGTTTCTGAATATTACACGCGTGGCCAGAACGTCACGGAGAGCGCACTGGGAACACGAGGGCCCTACAGAGGGGAGAGAAAAAAGGCCAGGGATAATAATGAGACAGAGGGATAACCTCGCGAACTAACAGGAAGCTGAGACAAAAGACAAGACTTCTTGTTATGCGTACAAGACAATAGCCCGAGGTGAATGCACAGAAGAATGAATGTGAAGGAGTGGAAGAGAGAGCTGTAGAAGTGTGTGTAGAACAAAATGGAGATAGCTAGGAGTATGAGGGATAGAAGTAATATAGTGGAAAACAGCAATATGTCGGGGGTAGGGTGGGAAGGACAAGCAACAGTATGGTGATAACAGCAGTATGGAGGAAAACAGCAATATGTCGGGAGGAGGGAAGTGGGAAGGATAAGCAGCAGTATGGTGATAACAGCAGTATGGGGGAATGCAGTAATATGTCGGGAGGAGGGAAGTGGGAAGGATAAGCAGCAGTATGGGGGAATGCAGCAATATGTCGGGAGGGGACGGAGTGGAGAGGATAAGCAGCAGTATGGTGATAACAGCAGTATGGGGGAATGCAGTAATATGCTGGGAGGAGGGAAGTGGGGAGGATAAGCAGCAGTATGGGGATAACAGCAGTATGGGGAGGGGGGAGCAGCAATACGAGGGATAGCAGCAATACGGGGGGAAACAGTAAAATAGGGGAAGCAGCAATACGAGGGATATAGCAGCAGTATGAGGGACTTGTGCTATCTCCCTGTAGCTGCGAGCTGGTGTTTTTCTGCAGCCGGTGACGTGGAGGTTTTGGTATACATCATCGTATCGGCTTGGGACAGGGTTACGGCAGCTAGTTGTTTTCAGTCTCGAAGTACAGCTAAAAAAGCAGGAGATGTGCAATGCTTCTTTAGCAGAGTCCACCACCACGATCCCTGTGCCGTTAGCCAGGCTAGGCCTGTTACTAGAGGTACCAACGGAGAGGTGGGACAGGGTCTTGGTCAGTTATGGTTCTCTAACCCTGACGCTGTCATATCAGCTATGGGTCGCTGATTGACTAATCGGACAGCGTCTTCATAACAAACAAAAACAAACACAAAACATGGGGGAAGACAGCAATATCAAGAATAACAGTAATATGAGGTAAACCAGTAATAAATACGAAAAAGAGCATTATGAGAAACAGCAATAACATGAGGGAAAACAGTAGTGTGATGTATGACAGTAATATGGGGAAAAATAGCACACAAAAATGTAAATCATCACTAACAGTAATATGGGGGAAAAGTAAATGGGGGAAAAGAGCAATATGGGGGGGGGGGGGGCAGCAATGTGAAGGATAACAATAATATGGAGGGGTAAGTGAAAACAGCAATATGAGAAAATACAGATAGTAATTGGCCGCAGACCGTGAGAAATGGAGACATTTTGTTGCTGCCTTGAAAGACACCACAGAACGAACTGGACTGCAATTGCTTATCCCATCAGCGGCTATAAGCACGGGTAAACAGCTAGCAATGTATGAAGGAAAACAGCCCAGAATTTAATTATATATAAAAGTAACTAGCAATGTAAAGAAACAACACCAAAAAATCTGTTCGTGTAATGTAAGACAACTAATGCTAGTGTAAAGAGGGTCGACCTGAGACCTGAGTGGTCAAACGTGGCCGGTTTGAACATTCAAGTTTGTGGTCATTTTCGCATTTTCTCGGGGACTGGGGCGTGTTCTGCTCATGTGACTGTGCCGCAGGTTAAGAATGGAATGTGTTCAATTTTTCAGTCCTGTGTGTAAGCTCGTGGCGGCAGCACGGAGGATTGTGTCCTGGCATGCATCTTATGTATTCGTGCTTCAAGCATCATGTGTGTCATCATGTCGGGTGAGTGGAATGTCTTGATCCCAAATTGCTGACCAGCCGGTGTTATTTGTGGTAATGTATATTTCTATACGTTTTCGTATGTCAGACGTGGAGTGTTTGTAAGTATATGTGATGAATAGAGTTCAGTGTAAGTATTCTAAGTGTAAGGTAAATGGGAGGTAAAGGTAGTTGAAATGTTCACTTTGATTATGGTATTTGATGTTCATTTCATGTATCATTTTGCAATGCATTATTTTGATGTTCATTTGGCATGAATATGTGTTCTTCATGTTGAATGTTATGTGTTGACGCAGAGCAAACGTGCTACATAATGAGTGTTTTCTTGTATGATCATTTTCATGATTATATACTGATACTCATACTATGTGTCATTTTAGAATGCATTAATTGATTTTCTTCGTCATTTGACATGTTGCTCTTTATGCCAAGTGTTATATATTTGATGCGGTCAATGCACTGCGTTATGACGTGTTTTCTTGTGTGTGTGGGCACGTGAATTTTGTGAGCTTAAGTAAAGCGTGGCAAAAGAATATGTAATGTATAGAAGCTGTAACTGAGAAAACTGTAAGAAGAAGCCGCTAGCACAGGATTGGAATAAGGACTTAGAATTTGTGACTTCAAGTAGTGTTAGAAGATACGCCTCACTCAGTGCCGCCTTGTTATATTTTATCAGCTGTGTTATAAATGAGTATTTTGTATAACTTATATGTTGCTGTGGAGGAGATTGTACTGTTGTCGCACTGTTACATGGTGTAGTCCAGGGTGACGTCTTGTGAAGCTAATAAATCTTTCAATTTTTCCTTGATACCAAAACTAATGGATGCATCAGCAGAAGGCCATCTTGTTCACAATCGAGAGGCCTACAGGAGGCAAAGTTCCGCAAGGGACATGCAAATGAATGAATGACCAAAAATATCCGATTTTCGAAGAGATCACTGCTTGTTGGTGGAGACAGAGAGAGAGAGAGAGAGAGAGAGAGAGAGAGAGAGAGAGACAGAGAGAGAGACAGAGAGACAGAGAGAGAGTAAGAGTAAAACTGATGATTAAATTCCTTAACATCTGAGCTGGGGAACCTTGCTGGGTGACGACTGGAAGAGGGAGAACCAGGGGTAGAAGATCGTCCGGTGGGTACCGCTATCCGGGGTGTTCTAGGCACAGTGTAATCTTTGAGCACCGATACCCGGTAGAGAAAGTCCAGCTATTTAAGCCAGGGTACCAGAGATGCTCCGTGGACGACGGAAGTATTAGAAGATCACGAAGATGAAGAAGAGCTATATAGCGGATTAAAAGAATGCTTAGGTAGTGACATCAGTTGATGTAAAATAAGATGATATAATGATGTAATAAACATTCAGCTAAATAAATAAATAACTAAATTCTACACTAGATTGATTGATTGATTGATCTTTATTTCAAAAGGGTTAAGAATTGGGCACGCAGGCCCGTCTGACATTCTGCCCTTTATCATACATCTTTCACTCTATTCCAGACATTCTACAAATATGCTGTTCATGTAACAAGCATAATTAACATTGAAGCTGAGAGACATAAAATAAAATATAACATTTACCTTTCGCTCTTATCCATTCACTCAGTACAGAAGTAACTACTTACATATATAAATGTCTATCTACTAAACAAAAATATCGGGGTTATTCAGAATAAACAATTAAATGTATTCGGTGTCTGTAAGAGCAGTCTAAAATAACTTTTAAGTTTTATGATTCATGGAGACATGTAGTCGACATCAAATAGATATTGGGAAAGTTTGTAGTTGTAGGAAGGAGTATAATCTATATTTTTTATACAGGATGGGAGGGTATTCCAAAGATGAGCAGCAGAATAACTAAAGATTTTCTTGTAAAGATCAAGTCTAGGTTTTGGAAGACATATGTTATTCAAGCATTGGCTGCACTTTGGGCTAAATTTAAACAGGTTCCATAGATAAAGCGGGGCATGTCGTGAAAGAATTTGATGTACTAACATGGCTTTGTTGAAAAGGAACCTGTTCTTAAGAGGCAGAATTTTGATACGTTTGTGATGGTTAGTTGTTTGTGCTTGGTCTTTGTCACTAATAAGTTTTACTGCTCACTTTTGGAGTGAGCAAAGCCTCTTTTGTATTTGACACTGAGCAACCATCCCAGATTGTTGAGCAATAGTCTAAATGTGTTTGTATGTGTCATTTGTAGTATGTCTTCCTTGTGTCTTGATCGATGAAGTGCTTAATTTTGGCTAACTGGTAAATTTTTTGTGCGATGAGTTTTGTTAGACATTGCACATGAGAGTTCCAGGTCAGATGTTGGTCAGTAATAAGACCTAGTGTTTTGTGCTCGCTAACGTTTTCTATCTGTGATGTTTCCGTACAGAGCCGAAGTGTTGTTTTTGTTGCTTCTGTCTTCTTGTTATAAGAATTGATTTTCCTTTATCGGTATTTATAATCATGTCATTGTTTTTGTTCCATCAAATTAAATTGTATATCTCGACCTCAAGAGTTGATTCTAGATTAATACAATCGTAGTCACTGGTGTAGACTGTGCAATCATCGGCAAAATTGGAAAGGAGCTATATGTGTGGGAGAATAACATAAAGACAAGTCGAATACAAGGCTTAGGGACATCATTTTCATCAGTAATAATGCAACAAGAAATAACTAGCAAAGTAAACGGGAAATCTGGCAATGTAATCATGAAAGCTAGCAACGTAAGCGGTAAAGCCAGCAATTTAAGTTGAAAGTTAGCAGTGTAAGCGGGGAAAGCTAGCGATGCGGGGGCTGGAAATCTAGCAACATCAACAAGGAAGCTAGCAGTGTAAGAAGAAAGTCTAGCAATGTGAGGAGGGAAGATAATAATGTAGGTAGGAAAGCTAGAAAATGTCAGCGGGAAAGCTAGCAGTGTAAGAAGAAAGTCTAGCAATGTGAGGAGGGAAGATAGTAATGTAGGTAGGAAAGCTAGAAAATGTCAGCAAGGAAGCTAGCAATGTAGGAAGAAAGTCTAGCAATGTGAGGAGGGAAGATGGTAATGTAGATGGGAAAGCTAGAAAATGTCAGCGGGAAAGCTAGCAATGTAGGAGGGAAAACTAGCAATGTCAGCGGGAAAGATAGCACATGAATGCAGGAAAGCTGGCAATATTAGGAGAACAAAAATAGATAACGGAATAACAATAAAAGGCGATACAGAAGTATCCTTTAGGCTTTCCGGAGGCCGCTACTGGAAGACAACTAGAGAAACTCTCAAAGTCTTAGGCATACCTTACAGGGCCTCTTTGTGAGTCCTTCTGATGACACGGAACACGTCAATTCTATAATCGAGTTCCTCCCATGTTTTATGTACCATATCTGGAGCAGCAGATTCAACACCATCTCCGATTCGCTGCTTCGGAACGTTTCGATCCAATGAGAAGTAGGATGCGTAAACATTGTTCATAATGTACCTCCTTAAGAAAAAGTTACTAGGTGTTGGGTCAGGGATTCTAGGGGTTGAGGTGGGGCTCCAGTTGATATAGTTATAAATAACATGTTTAAAATATTGAAATTCCAATTTTTTCACTATCCTTCACATATATCTTGAATCTAGTGGTATCATGGTTCCTATTTATGGTATTATTGTTCTTATTTATAGTATCATCGTTCTTATTTATGATATCATAGCTCTTAATTATGGAATCATCATTCTTGTGTATAGAATCATCATTCTTATTTATGGTATCATCATTCTTGTGGCACTAGAAAGGATAAAATGGGAAAGTGTAAAGACACAACAGCCCACGTGGCGGCTGGTGAGTTCTAGTCAGCACGGAGGTTACAAACAGCTGACGAGAACCTGATAAGAGAACAGAGACCTACAATATCAAATAGAAACAACAGTAGCCAGTATGAACGATAGCGCTTTCATGGAAGATCAGTGATGCCTGTACGAGTAACTTGCTACGTGCCGTCAAAGCACTAGAGTAACAGAATATAACAATGGATGTGGCAACAGAGTTCTAAGTGGCAACAGATATCTTCCCAAATGGGAAGTACACATAGCAGTTTAGGGGAAATAACCTCTCCTTATGTTTCCTATACTTCTTAGGGGGGTATGCTTTTTTGTGGTATACTGTCCAGTGGTAGTAGTGTAACGTGGCCAAACCATTTGACTTGCTGTTTCTGTGGTATGAGAGGTCGTCAGTATAGCACGTATATGTGAGGTCATGAGTATAGCAAGTTATATGAGAGGTCGCGAGTGTAGCAAGTATATGTGAGGTCGTGAGTATTGCAAGTGTATGAGATGTTGAGAGCATAGGCAAGTATATGTGAGGTCATGACTATAGCAAGCATATGAGAGGTCGCGAGTGTAGCAAGTATATGAGAGGTATTGAGCATAACAAGAAAATACGGGTCATAAATAGAGAAGTAAATGAAGGATTACGAGCATAGACTGTATCTGAGGCGCTATAAGCATAGAAAATATATGCAGAAGTATATGAGAAACCAGAGACATGGCAAATACAAGAGAGGCCATGAATGTAGAGACCAGAGACATAGCAAATACATGAGAGCCCATGAATGTAGAGACCAGAGACATAGCAAATACATGAGAGGCCACAAATGTAGTTTTCTTCTCATAATTTCCCCCACAGCTTATGTTCTTAAGCTGATGTAGAAGCCCTGGCACCATGTGAGACCGAGAGTTTTTCCACACATACCTTCCTCATGATCTGAAATCATGAAACGGGTGTCTGGGCAGGCTCCACTACCAGGCTGACAACTTCCAACCCCCCCCCCCCCGTAACATCTTGTCACGCGAAGCACCACGACCACATGATGTATGTACGGCTGGCTTGGAACAAGACCCACGTGTATGTAGTCTTCCACTCATATTCCCGCCTACACTCATTGAAAACTCATCGCACAGGAACAGCAATCGGTCAAGACTTAATCCATCGCACGGACGGACGTTCCAGTCCAAGAACAACAAAGACTGGACAAAATTGAGGGGGGCCCCGCAAATCAATGACGTGGGATGACCAGGCACGCAGACGGGGCGTTTAGGAGAAATTTGGTCGCGTGGTTCAGTTCATTTTGAACTCCACGAGGTCAGAAGTTCAAAGTTCATTGGCCACAACACCCTATAAATAGTTTTTTTTTTCCTACTTCTAGCACATGGTTTATTCTTTTACAGTGATTTCATTTACAACAGACTTGATTCGAACGACTCGAACTCGAATTGGACTTTTAAGATTCGACCTCCTCTCGAATCGATAGACGAAGAGTACTGACTCGGACAGGACTCACTGCTTGGGGATATCATTTTCACAATGACTTGCGACTGGATTTGAGATATGGCACCAATGATTTTCAGCGTGTGAACAGACATGTGCAATCGTCAGCTTTTCTTTGTGGCCTTCTAAAGTAGATAAATGTAATGCGATAAGGGCATATGACCAAACTCCTAGAAGAAAATATGACCTAATTCCGAGAAGAAATCATGACCTAACTCCTAGATGAAAACATGACCTAACTCCTAGAAGAAAACATGACCTAACTCTGAGAAGAAAATATGACCTAACTCTGAGAAGAAAATATGACCTAACTCCGAGAAGAAAATATGACCTAACTCCGAGAAGAAAACAGGACCAAACTCTGAGAAGAACATATGACCTAACTCCGAGAAGAACATATGACCAAACTCTGAGAAGAACATATGACCTGACTGAATATACTTGTACTACAGTCAGGCAATATTTATCCAAAAAGGCACTTGTTTTTTCTTCACAGTATATTAAACACCCTATTACCATTCTGTAATTTAAATTTATTTTAAACTCTTTTCCCATAATATACATATTCTTTCCTTGTTTTAATTAATGTGCCCGTGTTCTTCCATACTTTAGTATACCCTAATTGTTTTCCCATAATTTGTATATTTGTTCCCTTATTCTTTCATAGTTCTGTAAACATGTGTTTCTGTTCTGTCAAGCGCCTCTGTCCTTCTATCATTTATATATAAGCGTTGTATTATAGTTATAATACAGATACGTCTCTAATCATCCTTACTTCATTATGCATGCATCTCTTTTTTTCAGATTTTAATAAACAGGAATTTATATGTATATGAAGTACCAGAGATTAGATATGCTGATGACATAGTATTACTGTCAACAACACAAAAAGGAATGGAAAAACTAATTATGTCATTCCGTAAGAACAGCGAGGAGCAAAACCTCTATCTTAGTGCGAAGAAAACTAAATTAATGACAACTGACAAAACAAACAAGGCAGCTGATATATGTATCAGTGAGGAAAAACTGGAAGAAGTGGAGAGTTTTGAATATCTTGGATCATTACTACCTGATAATGGAGAAACAATGAGGGAAATTAAAAGGAGGATATCTATCGCTCTTCAGAAAGTAAAAAAACTAAAGAATCTGTGGAGAATGAATGAATGAATAATCTTTATTTTTCAAGGGTAAAGAATTGGGCACGCAGCCCCGTCTTACATTCTGCCCTTCATCACTCCATCTTTCATTCTTCCCACACACTTGATTTAGTTCAAAAATACAAATTAAATTAGTAAAAACATATCAAAAGAGTGTAAGATTTAACTACTACATTCAAGGTAAAAGAGAAGAAGTAATTAACCTAATAAAATAGCACTCACACATATACATAAATAAAAGTACATTGTAAATACAGATCTTATAACATGTTTTTTTAAACAAACATTAAAATAATTTCTAACAATATCTAACAAGTTGCTTTTCTAACTATGTCACTGAAGTACTTGATGGTTTACGAGCCATGTGTTGAGAGAGTACTGGCTATTTTATGGAGGCATATAGTTACAAGCAAGTAAATAATGAAACAGGTTTGAGTTAAAAGATGAAGTATTACCAATGGATTTTAAATTGTAGGGGAGGGTGTTCCAGAGCTGTACTGCAGAGTATGCAAGGCTTTTCTTGTACAGATCAATCCTGGGTTTAGGAAGAAGACAGTTTTTTAAACGCTGGCTATGTTTAGTGTTATACGTAAACAGTGACCACAAGTAAGGCGGAGCATTGTGCGATAGAATTCTGTGAACAAACTTAACTTTGTTAAAAATGATTCTATTTTTGAGGGGTAGAATTCCGAGTTGTTTGTGTTGATCTACTGTCTGTACTGGGTGTTTGTCACAAATAAGATTTAATGCTCGCTTGTGAAGTGAGTGGAGCCTTTTTGTGTTTGAGACTGAGCATCCATCCCAGATTGTGGAACAGTAATCTAAGTGTGTTTGTATGTGTGATATGTAGTATATTTTTCTTGTGTTTTTGTCGATAAAGTGTTTAATTTTGGCTAATTGGTAAACTTTCTGTGCAATCAAATTTGTTAGGTTATGTACGTGAGAATTCCAAGTTAAATGCTGATCAATGATGAGTCCTAGGGTTTTATGTTCATGAACATTTTCTATTGCCTTAGTCCCAGCACAAAACTGTAGAGAAGTTTTAGTTGCGTTTTGCAGTTTCTGTCTTGTAGTGATGAGCATGGATTTTGTTTTGTTGGTGTTTATCAACATACCATTTTTATTACTCCATTTAATCAAACTGTTTATATCATTTTGGAGCGTTGTCTGTAGGTTATTGATGTCATATTCACTATTGTAAACAGTACAGTCGTCAGCGAAAAGATCACACGAAGAGTGCTTTAAATGTAGTGGTAGGTCGTTAATATAGATAGCAAAGAGAAGAGGACCAAGAATGGAGCCTTGAGGGATACCGGTATCAACCACAGACGAGCCAGATATTTTGTTTCTAAAGCAAACTACTTGTTTTCTACCTGAGAGAAAAGATGTAATACATTTTGTTAGGTCAGGATGTAATCTATAGCCTTCTAGCTTTTTTGCAAGAATTTCATGATCAATCATATCGAAAGCTTTCTTAAAATCAACAAAGACAGCACCACACAATTTGTCATCATTTATATTAGACAGCCAGCTTTCTGTCATTTTAGTTAATGCTGTGTGGCAGGAGTAATTTGGTCTAAAACCTGACTGACTGTCTATTAGTAGACTGTTTTCTTGCATGTGGAGCAGAGTTAACTTTTGTATATGTTTTTCAAGAGGTTTAGATAGTGATGACAGAATGGATATGGGTCTATAGAGAGGAACAGACAGAACTACAAAAATAAGATTTTTAAGGGCATGCATCTTTCTCATTGCAACATATGCCTGTGAGACCTGGACACTTAACAAAACAGCTGAGAAACACATAAATGCCTTTGAATGTAAATGCTACAGAAGAGTTCTTCAAATACCATGGACGCAAAAAAGAACAAATATGTTCATACTCTCTCTCTCTCTCTCTCTCTCTCTCGCTCTCTCTCCCTCTGAACCTTAAGTGCCCAGGGCACATGGGGTTTCCGCAAGAGTTTTCCACAAATGCCTGTCCTTTTCCTTTTTTTCTGCTCTTGCCCAGGTGAGCCCTCTATTGCTCAACATCCTTTCTGTTGTTCTTCTCCATGTCTCTTTTGGTCTACCCTTACTTCTGTTCCCTTGTAGTGTCTATCTTAGTGCTATTTTTGGTAGTGAGTTGTCAGTCATTCGGAGCACATGTCCCAATGATATATCCATACTACAAGGACTTAATAGTGAAGAAGGCTGGCTAGTAAAGAGGATTAAAGAGAGAAAACTTAAATATTTTGGACACATTAAAACGTCATTATAATCTAGAGAAAACTGTCTTGGAAGGGTACATAATGGGAAAAATTAAGAGAGGAAGACCAAGGCGAAGATGGCTGCAAGACATCGTTGATGATCTGCAAATGGATGCATCAGCAACAGGCCATATTGCTCACAACTGAGAGACCTACAGGAGAACTGTTAGGGAGGCAAAGTTCCGCAAGGGACATGCAAATGAATGAATGAATCATGTGTATAGTTTTATATATAGGGATCTCATTTCCATTATACTTTTTTATCCTGGTATCACTGTTCTATTATATTTTTATATATTTGTACTATTACACTTTTACTTACATGAATCTTTGTTCTGTTATAGTTTATATACATGTATGCCCTTTCCAGTTTGGTTCAGTATACGGATAAATCTGTTCTATTATTGTTTTATATACGTACATACATACATACATACATACATATATACATACGCATATATATATATACATGCATATATATGTATATATATGTTCTAGTATAGTTTAATATACATGGATATCTGCTATAACGTGGCTGAGTATCAGGATATAAAAACGAGGCTATTGTCACCTGACCTATTCTCATTATTCAGCGAAAACATCATGAGAGCCATTAATATGAAAGGAATTAAAATAGAAGGTCATAACATCAATAACCTGAGACTTGTGGATCACACTGTTCTAATAACAGAAAGCGGTAGCAGTTTTCGGAATGTTGTGAATAAGAGAGTTGAAGAGATCAAAAGACTTGGCTTAGAACAAAACAGCAACAAGACAGAAATTATAATAATATGGAAAACAATAAATATATCAAAGTTCAATATCCTTTCACACGGGAAGACATTGATACAAGTAATTAAGTTCAGTTACCTTGAAACAACAACAACAGCTGGTGGCAAGTGCACAAGTGAAATAAAATCACGAATAGGTAAGGCAAAGGCAGTTTTTTATGACATGAATAAAATACTATCAAATAACAAGGTGTAACTAAAAGTGAGGAAAAGAATATTACAGTCCTAAATAGAATCTTTAGTATAGTATTCTTTAGTCTGCCTCTTCTTTCTTTGGCCTGTTGTGTTCCACTTGATAGCTTGTTTTGGGATTCTCTGATCGTTTCTTCTCATCAAGTGACCAACATATGTCCATATCCTTTTCCTGATCACCCATGAGACTGGTTGTTGTTCAGTCATCTGTCTTATCTCTGCATTGTTCTTGAATTCGTTCCATTTGATGCCAAGTATTTTCCTTAGGCATTTGTTTTCAAAAGAGTCTAATTTCTCTTCTATTTCTTTAGTTGTTTTCCAGCTTTTACATGCATAAATGAGGGTGGATATTACATTTGAATTGAATAGTCTTAACTTGGTTAAGGTGATACACACCTGTGTCACCATTGTATAAGTCCTTAATGATGTTGACAATTTTAGATAGTTACTGATAAGAGTTATGTCATCAGCAAAATGAAGATCTTCTAGTTGGGTCCCATGTACCCAGTCAATACCTGTGTTACCTGTGCAGCATTTTTTCATTATGAAGTCTATTGTAATCCCAAAAAGTAAAGGAGGCGGTGTACATCCTTGTTTCACACCTGTTTCAATCTGGAACCATTCACTCATCCCTTCTTCTGTCTTGACTGCACAAACATATCCATTGTATAAGTCCTTAATGATGTTGACAGTTTTAGATGGTACTCCTATAGACTTAAAATTCTCCATAATGAATCTCTGTGTATGCTAACAAATGCCTTTTTAAAATCTATGAAGTTCAGTATTAATGGTTTCTGTTTTTCAATATGTTCTTCAAGTATTATTCTGAGAGTAAAGATCTGGTCGAGACAGCTTCTCCTTTTTCGAAATCCTGCTTGTTCTTCTCTCATTGCAGTATCCACTATATCTAAGTCTGTTCAGAATGACCTTGCAAAATACTTTTGACACAACTGATATTAAGGTTACTCCTATCCAGTTGTTACAGTCACTAAGGTTGCCTTTTTTTGGTATTTTAACATTGATTCCTTTTTAGCATAAATAGAATCTTTTAAATAATATTTTGCAGGGTCATTTTGAATAGACTTAAAGATATAGTGGATACTGCAATGTGAGAAGAACAAGCAGGATTTCGAAAAGGGAGAAGCTGTCTCGACCAGATCTTTACTCTAAGAATAATACTTGAAGAACATATTGAAAAGCAGAAACCATTAATACTGAACTTCATAGACTTTAAAAAGGCATTTGTTAGCATACACAGAGATTCATTATGGAGAATTTTAAGTCTATAGGAATACCATCTAAAACTGTCAACATCATTAAGGACTTATACAATGGATATGTTTGTGCAGTCAAGACAGAAGAAGGGATGAGTGAATGGTTCCAGATTGAAACAGGTGTGAAACAAGGATGTACACCGCCTCCTTTACTTTTTGGGATTACAATAGACTTCATAATGAAAAAATGCTGCACAGGTAACACAGGTATTGACTGGGTACATGGGACCCAACTAGAAGATCTTCATTTTGCTGATGACATAACTCTTATCAGTAACAATGTGAAAAAACAGATAGCCTGTCTTCAATGGCTAGCAAAATAGGACTTGAAATTAACAAGGACAAAACAAAAATAATGAAAATCCCCCTTAATCAAAATGGAAAAATACACATAGAAGGGACAGATATTGAAGAAGTCAATCAATTTGCATACCTTGGCAGCTACATTGACCAGGATGGCGACACTAGAAAGGAAATTAGAATCAGAATTGCAAAAGCAGCATCAATCTTCAAGAATCTTGAGAACATATGGAATTCAAAAGTTATAAGCACAAAAACCAAGTTAAGACTATTCAATTCAAATGTAATAACCGCCTTCATCTATGCATGCGAAAGCTGGAAAACAACTAAAGAAATAGAAGAGAAATTAGATTCTTTTGAAACCAAATGCCTAACGAAAATACTTGGCATCAAGTGGAACGAATTCAAGAGCAATGCAGAGATAAGACAGATGACTAAACAACAGCCAGTCTCATGGGTGATCAGGAAAAGGAGATAGACATATACTGGTCACTTGATGAGAAGAAATGATCAGAGAATCCCAAAACAAGCTATCAAGTGGAACACAACACGCCAAAGAAAAAGAGGCAGACCGCGTGAAACTCTAGAGAGGACATTGTTAAGAGAGGCCAAATTAACAGGCATAAAATCCTTTGATGAAGTTGAAAGACTCGCCAAAGACAGGAAAAATTGGCGAACTACTTTGCGAACCCTATGTGACTTTTAACTGCACGGGAAGGATATAAGATATATAAAATAAGAAATAGAATCAGTATTGTTATATGGCTGTGAAACTTGGACAGTCAACAAAAATATGACAAAGGAACTGGAAGCAACAGAGGTGTGGTTTTGGCAGAAAGATACAACAAATACACTGAACAGAGAGAAAAACAAACAGAGAGGTCATCAAAGAAGTTACAGAACAACGACAACTAGTTAAAATGATAAAGAAAAGACAATCAAAATATACTGGACGAGTCACGAGAAGACAGAAGTTAGAGAATCTAGTAATGGCTACACAATTCAACGGAAAAACTAATAACCTAGTAATGGCTACACAATTCAACGGAAAAACTAATAACCTAGTAATGGCTACACAATTCAAGGGAAACACTAAGAACCTAGTAATGGCTACACAATTCAACGGAAAGACTAATAACCTAGTAATGGCTACACAATTCAAGAGAAACACTAAGAACCTAGCAATGGCTACAAAATTCAAGGGAAAAACTATCTCAGTGGACCGACCAAGTGGTATGGAAGAAGAAAAGCACCTGAATTCATTCGAAACGGCCTGCCCTGCACATTGAATGCCGGGTATATGGTCCACATCTCGTTACGGGTTGACCCGGTTTGCAGTACCACCGGGTCACAGCCTGTTGTTTTCGTCGTTTAACAAAAAAATTTATCCGAAACACCAAGGACCGCGCAAGATGGAGAAACATGATAGCTAACGCTGTCTGGTACGTATAATAGTTTGTGCTCTCCTACAGTTTATATATATATATATATATCTTTGTTCTAATATAGCTTTATATACATGAATCTCTGTTCTGTTATATATTTATTTATATGTATATGTTCTATTTAAGCTGTTTATCTGTTCTAGTATAGTTCTAGTATATATGTACCCCTTTCTTTAAAAATAATGCCAGTGACCAGCTACTTGTACATGCCACTCATTTAAGCTCATCTCCGTTGTCGCCTACATTATTAAGGGAACATCTCATTAATTCCTTTTTTTTTCCAATTATCAAACCACAACCGAGCACCGTAGTTTTCTTATATCTTGGTTTTTCTGCGACAGAACTGGAAATTCAATGGCTGGACCCAGGTTTAGAGAAACACGAGAACAGGCAGAACAGCAACATGACTTCTCGTTGTGCTTACAGTGAAAGCAAGAGGAAGCGACTAATTAGAGTTTGAGAACGCGAGCAAATGGAACGCCCTTCCTTTCACTACAAACACCCCAATTACCGATAATTTGAATCTTCGTCTCAACTTTGACCTTTGCACCTTCCCCTTAGGGGAGTGACAACCCAGTGGGGTATCTCTTGGAAGGTGGCGAATTTTGAAGTGAAACCCGAATTTATGAAGGTCTTTTGAGATTCTCTTGACCCCGCTAGCTCCGCCCACTAACTTTTAGAATGCCTTCCTCTTCCTCCTCCTCCTCCTCCTCCTCCTCCTCTTCTTCTTCTTCTTCTTCCCTGGAACTGAGAACTGGTATTCTTGCAGTCGGTGCAGTGAAGATGTTGAGGTGCAGCTTAGTGTCGGCTTGGGAGCAGGCTACGGCGACAACTTTTCAGTTCCAGAGCGCAGCGAAGAAGCAAGAACCAGGGAATGTGTAGTACTTCTTTAGCAGAATCCACCACCATGGAGACTTTGGCAATCCTCCTTATGCAAATAGCAAACCAAACTTAATCATGTTATCTGCTTGTCTACACACTAAAGTATAGATGGCAACCCAAACTTAATCGTATTATCTGCTTGTCTACACACTAAAGTATAGATCGCAACCCAGACTTACTCGAGTTACTTGGTTGTCTACACACTAAAGCATAGATCGCAACCAAGACTTACTCGAGTTACCTGCTTATCTACACATTAAAGTATAGATCGCAACCAAGACTTACTCGAGTTACCTGCTTATCTACACATTAAAGCATAGATCGCAACCAAGACTTACTCGAGTTACCTGCTTATCTACACATTAAAGCATAGATCGCAACCAAGACTTACTCGAGTTACCTGCTTATCTACACATTAAAGCATAGATCGCAACCAAGACTTACTCGAGTTACCTGCTTATCTACACATTAAAGCATAGATCGCAACCCAGACCTACTCGAGTTACCTGCTTATCTACACATTAAAGCATAGATCGCAACCCAGACCTACTCGAGTTACCTGCTTATCTACACATTAAAGCATAGATCGCAACCCAGACCTACTCGAGTTACCTGCTTGTCTAGATTGAGGTGTAGATGGGTTGTTGTAGATGTCAACAGAGCACTACATTTCAATGTTTACCGCTGAAGGATAGGATAGGTTCAGTACAAGTTAAGATGAAAGTTGAAACGTTAAAATATGTTTCAGCAAAGAAGAAAGCCGTCCCTACTTTTTTTTTAAAGTTCATGTTGTTTTTAAAGCCTCACTACATTTTCTATGAAAACAAATTGAAAAATTAAGTAAATGAAGTAATCACAAAATGTGCTAAAAATCACTTAATTAGTTACAATAGTGACTGCAATGATACAACGCTGTTTTGGGTTAGCTGGAATGTACCACTGAAATATTCATTATAACAGGTGTTGGAAATGTCCACCATGGGCTTCAAGACATGACTGTACACATCTCTTCATACTGTCAAATACCTTGTACAACATGTCTGTTGCTATTTCTTGAATGGTAATTCTGATTGCTTCTTTCAGGTCCTCAATTGTTTGTACATTATTTTTGTAAACATTTCCTTTCAAGAAACCCCATAGATAATAATCTTACGGATGTAGATCTGGAGAACGAGCAGGCCAAATTCCACGAGATGTTATGCGATTTGCGAAAATTTCTTCCAAAAAAACCGTATGTTGCTCTAGTTTTATGTGCAGTTGCACCATCATGCTGGAACCACGCTTCTTCAATTTCATGTTCATTCAGCTGCTCTAAAAAAGGTTCCAGAATGTCAGTACGGTGCCTATCAGCATTTATAGTGTTGTTGAAGAAAACTGGTCCAATTAAACGTTTTCTACTGATGGCACACCATACCCCAATTTTCACATCGTGTAGCAGTGCTTCATGAAATGCATTGGGATTAACACTGCTCCAAATACGATTATTTTGGCTATTAACGTATCCAGTAAGACGAAACCATGTCTCATCAGAGAAGAATGTTAAATTGAGAATTGACTCGTCTTCTCCAGCTAAAAATGCTTGAAACCACGTGGAGTAGTTGACTCTGGATTGATTGTCACACTCTTTTAGTTCGGACGCAACATAAATCTTGTATGGATGAAAATTACCCGATGTTTAAGAATTTTGTGCACTGTGCTCAGTGATACGTTCACTTCTTGCGACATTTTCCTTAATGACTTCCATGGACTTTTCAGGATTCTGTCTTGGATATCAAGACATTTTTCTTCAGACACAGCAAGCCTACCAGATCGCGGAGCATCTTCCATAGTTCCCGTATCACGAAACTTATTCAACAAATTTCTAACTGTAGTACGATGAGGAGGTTGTTTATCAGGGAATTTTGCTATAAATCTTTGAACAACCATCCGTGTGTATCGACCGCCATTTCGAAACACTTGTTCAACCACAAAAATTCTTTCTTCCGTTGATAACAACATTCTGTTTTGAGTGCAAAAAATTACTCCAGCAGATGGCAACCATTCACTGCATTTTTCTTCACGATTGACTGTGCAGCACATTTTTTTATGATGTAATTTTCTTCATTTTTACATAGAAAGTGTAGTGAGACTTTAAAAACACCCTGTATAATTTTTATGTTACCAGGGCTTTATAACTAAAATGGACACCACAGAGGAACAGAAGTAAAGGTAGACCAAAGGAGACATGGAGGGATAATGTAAATGAGGGATATTTGAAGCATTAAAAGACGTTTGCCAAATCCCTGGACCAAATCCTGACAGCGTGTGAAGGTGGACAGCTCGAATGAGCCAATTATCACAGAGGAACACGTCTTTCCTTGCCCTGAATTATTCACATTTGTCAGCGGCGGGGCTCCACCCTACAGAAAAGGCGAGGATCCAGAACAATGACCGCGCATACGCCCATGGGGATTTTGTTCTAATAGGCATCCTTAACTTTATTGGACTTTGTCACGCTATGGACATTTTGTCCGGTTGTTCAAAACAGGAGGGTACCAACGCAGAACAGAAATTAGGAACAGAACAGGCCAAGCAAAGACTGCATTTCAGAGAATGAGAAACATATTATGCAACACATCCTTATCCATGAATGTTTTAAAAGGAGTCCATAAAATGCTATATTGAACCTATCTCGTTATATGGAAGTGAATCATGGACAATAGGCAAGTCTGCACAAAAATCAATGGAAGCAGTAGAAATGTGGTTTATTAGAAGAATACTGCGAATCCCCTGGACAGCAAAAATAGCTAATGAAGAATGTATGAGAAGAGCTGGAGAGACAAAAAAACCTTGTCAAAAAGATAAGAGAGAGACAATGTACTTTCATAGGACATACAATAAGAAGAGGGGGCATTGAAAATATTATAACAGAAGGAAGAATGTCAAGAGGAAGACCAAGAGAAATGATACTGGACAGTCTGACTGGATGGTGTAAGAGGAGATCACCAACTGAACTGATGGCCTGCATGAAGGATCGGGTAATCTGGAGAAGCATAATAGCCAACGCCAGTAGGCACGACACCTGATGATGATGATGACCAACGTTAAGATGGAGTTGGCTTTCAGGTACTTTCTCTGTAGAACACTCGTCATCTCTTTGACAGCTATAAATTGTTCTAGGTATTTTTCTAATGAACTTCTTTGGAACTGCCAGCTCTTGTTCTTTGCAACCGAACGTATTATGTCGTTGAAGCAAAGTTATCGTTTGTTGTTGAAACAAAGTTGTCTTATGTTGTTGAAGCAAAGTTATCTTATGTCGCTGACGCAAAGTTATCTTTCGTTGTTGAAGCAAAGTTATCTTATGTCGTTCAAGCAAAGTTATCTTTTGTTCCTGATGCAAAGTTATCTTATGTCGTTCAAGCACAGTTATCATTTGTTGTTGAAGCAAGGTTATCTTTTCGCGTGAGGAGTAGATGGTGGTGGTTTGGTTTTAGGTCGAAGGGTTTTATGGTCGAGTGGTTAGTGAGCCGTCTTCTCGTGGCCAGGCGGCTCCTTGTGTTGCTGGAGTCCAGAGTTCAGCTCTTCGTTACGTTCTTACTATTTTTCTTTCTTTTACCAACAAAGGTCTTGTCAGTTTTTATTGACTCTGTCTCCTTAATTTGCTTTAGACTGGAGGTGAACCCAAGAAATTAACGCCTTATCAGACTTCGTCACCACCACGACATATTACCCTGAGAACCACATCCAGCCCAAACCCATTTACCCCGAGGATCATATCCAGCCCGAACCCCATTACCTTGAGAACCATATCCAGCCCAAAACCCCATTACCCCGAGGACAACATCCAGCCCAAACCCCATTACCCCAAGGACCACATCCAGCCCGAACCCCCGTACCCCGAGAACTACATCCAGCCCAAACCCCACTACCCTGAGAACCACATCCAGCCCAAACCCATTTACCCCGAGGATCATTATCCAGCCCGAACCCCATTACCTTGATAACCATATCCAGCCCAAAACCCCATTACCCCTAGGACAACATCCAGCCCAAACCCCATTACCCCAAGGACCACATCCAGCCCGAACCCCATTACCCCGAGGACCACATCCAGCCCAAACCAAATTACCCCGAGGATCACATCCAGACCATTACCCCGGATGATGGAAGCACAATAAGCTTGTACTAGAAACACCACCACGAGCAATGTTTCCTCTAAGGAATGACTGGGACGCAGGCCTGCGTCCAGGACAAGAGGTACAGAGAAGCCCAGCTCGCAGATCCAGCGAGACAGCAGAAAGAAAACTTTCTTTCATTTACACTTACCTGGTAACATGGCGCCCGGCGGCTGCTCTTGGTGTTTATTCTCGAAAAAGTGTCCTGTACGAAACCCGAGGATTATGAAGAGGGCCCCTCGAGGCTGATCTTCCCACTATCATGATGGCAGAAGTTTAAATAGCAGATTAGAAGGAAGAGGAAGAAAAGGCAAACACTATAAAGAGACAGATAATGCAAACATACGCAGGAAAAGCACATGAAGAAAAAAAACTGTCACATACAGAAATTTAAAGCTTTAAACAAAAAAAAAAAAAAATTTCATGATCCTTTGAATGGCCACGCGAAGATGGACGGAACCGGCTGTGGGAAATGAATCGGAGAAATCAAACGCGGGTGCCAGAATCTCCAGCGGAGAAAACGTGTACAGATCATGAATGCGGGCAAGTAGAAATGTTGATTTCCGCTAGGAATAAACAATCCACAGGAGTAAACGATTCGCGAACGGTGTTTACTGGCCGTCTCAGCTTGATCAAGTCGCTTAGACTCTTCACAGTTCACGTGTTTACGCGGAGTTATGGGAACTGTTTTTAAATCGTACAACAGAGCTTCTCTTTTACAGATGTTTCAAACTGTTTAATTGAAACTTTTTACCTCCAAAACATCACTGTTGGGGTTGGTAGGTCTTGCACGCCTGTGCAAACCAATGCGAAGACGATATTTACGTACAGTCTAAATAAAACGAAAACTAGCACATTTCTAACCCTACGCATGTTTGTAAATATAAGAGTTAATTTCCTTCAGTTTATTTCTGCCAAAGTTTCTCTAGAAAGTTTGCTCTGGCACAGCAGTGAAAATAATTTAGAAGTGAAAGTGTTAATTTCTACTGTCATTGTTTTCAGTAAACATGGAGCTTTAGGATGAATGTTTTCTGGAGCTTTAGGTGTTATTTTTGTTCTGAGCTTGAAATGTGTGGGGGGTTTTGTTTTGTTTTTTGTTTTTGAAAAGAAAAAAAAATAAGCTCACGTCGGAGAGAGAAGAATGGAGTCGAAATTTTATCTGCTACAATGAGCCTTAATGGCTCGAAAACTCAAGAAGAAGAAGAAGAAGACTGCCTCCAACAACAACAACAACAACAACAACAACAACAACAACAACAACGAGAGAAACATGAAAATGTTCTCAGAGAAGTCTCATAAAGGAAAATGAGGAAAAGACAATTAAAACTGAATTCTCTTCCATGAAACATGAAATATTTCACGAGAACACATGCTTCGGAGGAGTCAGTAATCACTAGAAAAAAAAGAGGGATAAACTAAGGAAAGAACTCCATCTCTCCTCTCTCTCTCTCTCTCTCTCTCTCTCTCTCTCTCTCTCTCTCTCTGAACCTTAAATGCCCAAGGTACATGGGACTTCCGCAACGGTTTTCCACAAATGCCTGTCCTTTGCCTTTTTTTCTGCTCTTGCCCAGGTGAGCCCTCTATTGCTCAACGTCCTTTCTGTTGTTCTTCTCCATGTCTCTTTTGGTCTACCCTTACTTCTGTTCCCCTGTGGTGTCCATCTTAGTGCTATTTTTGGTAGTGAGTTGTCAGTCATTCGGAGTACATGTCCCAACCATCGCCAGCGTCTTTCCTCAATAATTTCTGTCAGTGGTTTCATCTGCATTTCTGCCAACAAGATGTTATTTCTTATGGTGTTTGGCCAAAATATTTTTCTAATTCTTCGTAAACATTTAGTCTGGGAAGAATTCAACTTGTTTTCTATAGTTTTGGTGATTTTCCAGCATTCACTTCCATAGAGTAGTACACTTAGAACATTACTCTTAAATATCCTGATTTTCATATTTATGCTTAGTTTATTTGATTTCCATATATTCTGCAGCATTGTAAAAGCCTGGTTTGCTCTAGTAAGTCTGCTGTTGATGTCCTCTGTGCTGTCTCCATTTTCTACTACTCTGCTGCCAAGGTATACAAATTCGTTGACCTCCTCCACTAACTTGCTATCTACTCTGAGTACATTTCTGTTGTCCACATTTTGCTTCATTAACTTTGTCTTTCCTACGTTGATCTTTAGTCCTATGGTGTTTGCATTCTGAGTTAGTTTGTTTATTTTATCTTTCACAGAGAGAACACAATATTGTATGGTTATATCATGTGCCGTGCCGACTGGCGTTGGCTGTTATGCTTCTCCAGAGTACCCGATCCTTCATTCAGGCCATCAGCTCAGTTGGTGATCTCCTCTCACACCATCTCGTCAGACTGTCCAGTATCATTTCTCTCAGTCTTCTTCTAGCTCTTCTTCCCTCTATTTTTCCTGCTGTTATAACATTTTTTTGAATGCCCCATCTTCTCATTGCATGTCCTATGAAAGTACATTGTCTCTCATTTTTTTTTGTTGTTGACAAGATTGTTTGTCTCTCTAGCTCTTCTCATACATTCTTCATTAGTTATTTTTGCTGTTCAGGGGATTCGCAACATTCTTCTAATAAACCACATTTCTGCTGCTTCCAATGATTTTTGTGCAGACCTGCTTATTGTCCATGATTCACTTCCATTTAACAAGATAGGTTCAATATAGCATTTTAGGACTCGTTTTCTAACATTCATTGATAAAGATGTGTTAGCTAATATGTTTCTCATTCTCTGAAATGCAGTCTTTGCTTGGCCTATTTTGCTCCTAATTTCTAACCTAATCCACATGTTTAAATTTTGCAACAGCTTCCTTCCAGTTTCTTTCACCCAAAATTATTTCTCGTCAAAATTTCTTCTTCTTTTTTGTTTTGTTTTAGAGCCTGGAAATTAATTCTGGAGTGGAAGTGTTAAAATACAATAATGCATGTGGCCGGTAACTGGAAGCGACAACAAGGAGGAAGTGACACAAGCAGGAGCTGGGATTAATTAATATTCACTTTTCCCAGGCGGGGAGGAGAATAATCAGAACAGGCAGGCAACGTCACGTGACTCTTTTCCTACGTTCCTCGTCTACGGCAGTTTCTTTCTTCGCTCCACCCATCCTCTGGTCGTGAACGTCTGCCAAGTTGTGGCTCAAACCGGCATGCAAAAAAAAGTTTCTCTTTCTCCCAAAGTTTCTCTTAACAGGATTCTCCAGTTTCACAGAAGTTTTCTTGTTTGTTTCACATCAATGTCTTCAGAAGCAGTAACGGGAAATACTGGGTTTTTTTTTTCAGTCCATGTTTTGAAATAACCGTATATCGTTTCAAGAGCTGGGCTGGGTAAGACATACTGGAATCTGAGCAAGTCCTGCAGGCTCACGTCACTCTTTTTACATCATTGGAGCATTCCTCCTGCGGTCATTTAAAATGTGTGGAAATTTTCTTTCTTTCTTTCTTTTTTCTTTCTTTGTAGCTGATATGCCAGCGTCAGGAATAGAGAAGCATAGCTGACCAAGACCTTGTCCCACCTCTCCGTTGGTACATGCAGTAACAGGCCTCGCCTGGCTAACGGGGCAGGGATCGCCATAGTTCTCATGGTTGTGGAATCTATTAAAGAAGCATTGCACCCCCCCCCCGCCCCCGCCCCTGCGTTTTAGCTCCACTCCGGAACTGAAAAAGTAGCCGCCATAACCCTGCTCCCACGCCGATACGATGCTGTGCCTCAACATCTCTACAGCATCGGCTGTAAAGAACAACTGCTCGCAGTTACAGCGAGTTTGTACAAATACAAGTTCTTTCCTTCTTTCGTTTTTTCTTTATTTTTCTTTCTTTCTTTTTCTTTATTTCTTTCAAATACTGATCCGTGTAGATTTTCAGAATCTTGATGGCCAGGATTGAGAGTGAGGCTTTCTTTAGACTTTCCACTACGTAGCTTCTGTGTCTGATCCACACCTGTGACCTAGTTAAGTTCTATTAGTCTGTGTCCGGTTATAACATATTGTTCTAGAATCAGTGCCAAGTACTGACAACCACGTGCGTTTATGTAGTATGGTTCTTTATGGCGGTAAACTGGACAGTGGGGGGGGGGGGGGAAGACGCTGTGATCTGGCAGTCAGTGCTTCATAGCTGATATGCTGGAGTCAGGGTTGGCGAAACATAGCTGACATACTGGAGTTAGGGGTGACGAAACATAGCTGACACGCTGGAGTCAGAGTTGGCGAAATATAGTTGATATGCTAGAGTCAGGGTTGGCGACATATAGCTGACATGCTGAAGTCAGGGTTGGCGAAATATAGTTGATATGCTAGAGTCAGGGTTGGCGACATATAGCTGACATGCTGAAGTCAAGGTTGGCGAAATATAGTTGATATGCTAGAGTCAGGGTTGGCGACATACAGCTGACATGGTGAAGTCAGGGTTGGCGAAATATTGCTGACATGATGGAGTCACGGTTGGCGAAACATAGCTGACGTGCTGGAGTCAGAGTTGGCGAAATATAACTGACATGCTAGAGTCAGGTTTGGCGAAATTTAATTCACATGCTAGAGTCAGAGTTGGCGACGTATAGCTGAGATGCTGGAATCAGGATTGGCGAAAAATAGCTGACATGTTGGAGTCAGGGTTGATGAAACATAGCTGACATGCTGGAGTCAGGGTTGATGAAACATAGCTGATATGCTGGAGTCAGGGTTGATGAAACATAGCTGATATGCTGGAGTCAGGGTTGATGAAATATAACTGACATGCTGGAGTCAGGGTTGATGAAACATAACTGACATGCTGGAGTCAGGGTTGGTGAAACAATGCTGAACAGGACCCTGTCCCATCTCTCCGTTGTTACCCCCAGTAAAAGGCTTAACCTGGCTAACGGGGCAGGGATCACCCTAATCCCCCATGGTGGTGGAGCCTGCTAAAGAAGTACTGGACCCCCTCCTGCTTTTTTACCTCCACTCAGAGAGTGAAAAAATTACTGGCATAACCCACTCCCAATCCGATACGATGCTGTGCCTCAACATCTCCACCGCATCCGTTGTAAAGAAAACCATCTCGCAGTTCCAGGGGGAGAAAGAAGAAGAAGAAGAACAAGAAGAAGATCATCAGAAAATTAAAATTTAATAGCACATAGGTAAGATTACGTGGAGAAAAAGAAGCAGAAGAATAAGACTAAGAACTTTTTCTATACAGAACAGAGAGGCTAGAGCTGGTAGTCCTACATTCAGTAGGAAGACTCCAGGCGGTGATGGAAATCTAACAAAGCTCAGCCTTGGTCTCTTTCTGAAACAATACTCCACACAGTGATATCCCTGGAAACAATAATAATAATAATAATAATAATAATCTATACGTATGAAAAACGCGATTACTTTCACTGCAAGTGCCAGACTACTCGAGTACTCGCACGTGCTTTAGTAAAGTCTGGGGCACAGCTGCTCATATCTTGGCTGGAGAGACGCGGTTGCGATGACATCACAGGCGGTCCCTGGTCGATGTTTGAAGGAAAAAAATGAGCCTACACCGAAGCTCAGGCGTTTAAGTACAGGAATCTAGGCATTCAGACACCTGGTAGAGCATTGTTCACAAAGGTCACAGAGAAGTCTGCGATCAGTACAAAGTGACATTCTACAGGGTCCGGCATAAAGCAAAGCTGGATTTTAAAAATGGAAAATAAATAAGCGCTATAAATGTTTTTGGTAAAAAAAAAAGTGAAATGAAACTGAGAAAAGTCGGTATTTTTATTATTACTGACAATCATATTTAGGTTTTGAAAATTACGCCGGTTAGATGACCACCATTACATTTGATACATTCAGCCGGGCGTCTGGAACATTCCTGCATAACACCATTTAACACGTTCAAAGGATATTTTGAATGCAATGTCGGATTCGATCTTTTGGGTCTGCAATTGACTGTGGTCGACTAGCATACACCGTGTTCTTGAGGTACCCCCATAAAAAGAAGTCTGTGGCCGATAAATCCGGTGAGCTTGCCGGCCAATGAATATCCCCAAATCTGGAAATAAGACGATTGGGAAATGCTTGTCGCAGCATGGCCATGGACTGACGGGCTGTGTGGGCAGTTGTTCCATCTTGTTGAAACCATATTAGTCTCTTATTTCTATTGGCCAAGTCTGGAATGAAGTGTTCAGTTTTCGTCTGCACATAAAGATCACTATTAAAAGTAAGAAGATGCCAGGTGCCAGAGCGTTCCTAACAGATGATCGCCGAGGGCTACTCAGCAATGCGTTGCGGACTTGTTGAATTCGTTCAGGTGTCTGTTGAGTTCTTGGACGACCAGTAGACTTGTCATTAAGGCAATTAGAGTTTTCCTTAAATTTTTGACCCACCTCAAAATTGTTTTGTCCTTCGATCGGGAACATTATCACGGGGATGCAACTCAAAATGGCGACGAAACTTTCGTTGTACAGTAATAGACGATCTCCACTTTTAAAATAAGTTTCAACGGTAAATGCGCGATGTTGTGTTTGACAAGAAGCCATTGTTAAAAATGACCGTTTGTCTGCTTCATCTCTGACGTCATGTTTTTTTCACACGTATTCAGTTTCTGCGCACTACGTCAGTTAAATCCAGCTATACTTTATGTCGGACCCTTTATAAAGAGAAAAGGACTAAAAGTAACAAAGTAAAATAACAGCTTTTTCGGGTGCCGGTGTGGGGAGGAGGGGAAGGGGAGCGGAAGGGGATGGACCAAGACATTGTACTCAGACAGAATGAGACGGTAGTCAGTGACCCATGGTTGACCTTTGTGTTCCCTGGTAACAGGCAAGTCTGACCGCGTGAACAGGGATATAAATAGGGCGTCAAAAGCCAAGAAGTTGGGTGTGTCTTGCGTACTGTAGAGGCGTACAACCTGTCCGCAGGCTGTAGCATGAAGGCGGACTACTACTACTGCTACTACTACTACTACTACTACTATTACTACTACTACTACTATTACTGCTACTACTACTACTGCTACTACTACTATTATTACTACTACTGCTGCTGCTACTGCTAGTGCTGCTGCTACTACTAGTACTACTACTACTATTACTATTACTACTACTATTACTATTACTACTACTGCTACTACTACTATTACTATTACTAATACTACTGCTACTATTACTATTATTAATACTACTACTATTACTACTACTACTACTACTACTACTACTACTACTACTACTACTACTAAAAGTAGAAAAGAGGAGAAGAAGAAGCAGAATATAAGAAGATGAAGGATCATTATTTTCATCTCAATTATCATTGCTGTCATCAGAAAATGTATTCAGATGTATACTTCTTCTATCTTCCTGGAATGCGAGGCCTGGTGTTCTATGCAGGCGATGTCGTGATGATATTGGGGCACAGGATCGTGTCGGCTTGGGTGGGGGGTGTGACAGATAGTTTCTCAGTCCCTGGGTAGACCAAAAAAAAAACCAAGAGGTGTGCAATACTTCTTTAGCAGACTCCACCAATTTGAGGATTATGGCGATCCCTGCCCCCATTAGTCAGGCTAGGCCTGTTTCTCAGGGTCCCAACGCTGAAGTAGGACAGGGTCTTGGTCAGTTACTGTTCACCAGCCCTGACGCCGGCATGTCAGCTGTGGGTCGCAGATTGCAAAAAGGGACAACGTTCCCCTCCCCCTCCCCCGTTAATGATGTCCCTGAGTTCAGTGAGGACGGGAAGCTTGTAAACAATTTTCTCCTATAAGATTGTGTATACACAATCAGAAGTGTAAGCACAGATATAACACAATCATCGCCATGAATTTGTATTGTCGCTTTCCGCGTGTACTTTTCAGTTCCCGGCGAGGCTGACAGACTTCTTGACAAAACTCCCCGAGTTGCTTTCTTTGGAGACAGGGGTTCTCAAAGTGGGCAAATGAACAGTCTTGAGTCAAATATATACGGTTTTTTTTTTTTTATAACTGGGCATTCGAGCAACATCAGGTATGAAATATACCCCTGAAATCAAGAATAGAGTGTGTTTAACCGAAAGAACTTTCTAACAAATGAGAAATAATCTTTTTGCAATGCATCTCTATCACTGAACATCAGCCAGTCAGTCAGTCAGTCAGTCATTTGCATGTCCTTTGCGGAACTCTGCCTCCCTAACAGCTCTCCTGTAGACCTCTCAGTTGTAAGCAAGATGTCCTGACATTAGAAAGAGGGTTCTAAAATGCTAAACTGGGTTTATCCTACTCTATGGAAGTGAGACATGGACAATGAACAGATCGATGAGAGACCACTAGAAAACAAAAGAGATGTGGTTTCTTAGTATAACGTTAAGAACACCACGAACAGCTAAGACGACAAACAGGGAATGTCCAACAAAAGCAAATTTAGAAAAGAATCACATCAAATCCACAAGAAAATGGCAATCATCATTCCCTGGACATATAATGGGAGAAGGAGCACTTGAAAATATAAGAACAACAAGGAAAATAAATGGAAAGAGACGCAGGAGAACACCAAAAGGAAAACTAAATCATGGACAATCTAACACGACAGTACAATAAAAATAAAATCACCAACTGAGCTGATGGGGGAAAATATCAACAACCAAAACCACCAACACCTACGGGCACGGCACCTGATGATGATATAAGTAAACGGTTCGGTCAGAAACTATAACAGTTTGTGTAAGCCGTCAGTGAAAGCGATGGAGCGCTTCCGTCCAGGCAGAATATGCTATGACCTGTATAGAAGCTTGTCACAAAAACGTCAAACTCTGGGAGACGTGAGTCTGAACTTGGACGCGCGAACCAAGGATGGGTGCTCACAAAACCAGGACAGACTCTGAGCTGCTCACATTTTATAATCTTCTCAGGTTCCTCGGAGAGCGTGTGAAACGAGCCACCGCTGGATCTTCTCTACTCACTCTCTGGGTCATGTTGCGGCCCCAGACTGGTTCTGTTGCGAGGCTACCAAAAAAAACAAAAAAACATAACAGATCTGGTGGGACAAGTTCGATAGACAGGAATAACTGTGATAACGTAGCAACTGCTGCAAAACTGGTACTAGTGGAGATAGACCGAGATGTGTGCTGAAGTTTACAAAAACAGGTTGAAAGAGGAAGGATGGAAAGAAGAAAATTTAGCACTAAGGAGGGAGGAAATGAAATGGTTATGACAAAAAAATCACACACACAAAAAAAGAAAAACAGGGAGGTACATTTGCGAAATATTGGGTTGTTACTTTTCCTTTTCATATCCTTCCTTCCCTTTTATTTCAGTTAGTTAGTTCCTTCCTTCCTTCTTTCCTTCCTCCCTTTCCTTTCAGTTCCTTCCTTCTTTCCTTTCTTCCTTCCTTACTTTCTTCCTTCCTTCCTTCCTTCCTTACAATACAACTAGTATCATTCACTCTCATAGAGTCCACGTACAGCGCATAACAGAAGAAAAAGAAAAGACGAGATGAAACGTCTGAGATGAGTACCAGCACTCATGACCTAGGTAAGCTCATCTACCGTGACAGTCGTTGCCATATATGTAGCAATAACAAACATATGTCCTTGGCTAACAAATAACATAACGTTTAAATCCGGCACTGGATCACGGATGGTTGAAGGACTGTTCGGTCACAGCATGCAATGATTCAAATTAATCAGCTTTAACCAGCAAATCAGCCATAATACAACAAGGACAGTGCAGATCGCGGGAATCTAGCCAAGGACACTTCAAAGACCAGGACGAACGTTCCATCTTTTACTCTAGACTCCACACTGCTGGCGAGATTCTTCGTCTGCCTCGCGTGGGGTGAAACCCCTCCCGCCCAACGAAGAAAATGCGAATAGGGTTGCCGGGTGGCGCCGCTGTGGAAATGTGAAGGAAAGGATACAGTGAAGTTTAATCGGTATATGTCCAGTAGTCTCGCTATGAGAGCTACTCATACCACGGCACCTCTGCTCTAGAGGCCGGCCACGTCCGATATACACACATACCGGTGAAATATGCATAAACCGGCTTAACCAAGGGGTGAAACTTGATGACTACTCATGTCATGGTGCCTCCGCTCTAGAGGTCGAATACGTCCTAAACGCGCCCATACTGGGATAATACGCCTAAACCGGCTTAACCCAGGGGTGAAACCTACTAGTGGCAAGGATTCGTCCTCCCGGACAAAAGCTCCGTCCTGGTCACAACTGGGAAAGGTAGCGGCCACGACCACAAAATGTGAAGTCAGAGACACTGGACCAGTGCAATCTAGATAGGCAACCTCCTTTCACCCGGAGGGGATGTTTGCGTATCCTAATCACGCTGAAGTTTTCTGGTGAGAAAGTCCATCGCTGGACTGGTTGGGCAACCACCTCTCACCCGCTGGGGATATGGATATCCAAAACACGTCGAGGTTTTCCGGTGAGAAAGTCCAACTCTAGATCAAACTGGTGCAACGAAAGCCACGGTGTCACTCAATCCCGCTTCTGAGACCCACCAAGAATACAGGCCCAAGCCCCGCGATACTCTTAACCTCATGTGGCCATCTTTCAAATCTCTTGTGGCCCTCTCGGGGACCATAGGGAGACTACAGGACCAATCAAGGACCACAGGAGTAAATTCATTAGGATCACGGGGTGACCTTGATGGTAGAAGCGAACGAAGAAGAAGAAGAAGAAGTAGAAGAAGAAGAAGAAGTACTCCAGACTCCAACCTTCCTGGTCCCCATGACCGTTAATTCTCCTTCATCTCCTGTTGTTCTGCCCTGGTCTCTTCTGTACTCACATAAGACCCGGGCGTATTCGGATCTTCCTGTGCTCAGGCACACACGGACTCTGCAAGAGTCCTGGGTCGCGTATGGATCAGAAACGTGGAGTGCAACAAAGAAAGATGAACAACAAGTGCAGATCTTTTGAGAACAAGACCCGAAGAAGAATCTTTGGGACCACAAATGATGCCAACTTTCGAGATTGGAGAGCTAGAAATAACACTGAGCTGAACAGCTTATTTAAATCCCAACGAATTATACATGTCTTGAAGCTGAACAGACTACGCTGGCTGGGGCATGTCGAAAAAATGGAAGAAAACAGACAAACGAAAATGATGTATGCACAAGAGATGAGGGAAACAAGACCAAGGGGTAGACCAAGACAGAGGTGGAAAGACAACATAGAAGAGGATATAAAAGAAATTGGTGTCACCAACTGGAGAGAGAAGATTAGGAATAGAGAGGAATGAAGGCGAACTTTATCTGCAGCAATGAGACTTAATGGCTCAGAAAGCTGACGAAGAAGAAGAAGAAGAAGTACAGAAGCACATAGGGGTGGCTACAGTAAGAGCCCCTGGGCAAACACCCATCTCAAAGGATTGTTACACAGTAACTGTACATTCTCCTAAATTAACTTCAATATTCAAATTATCATTGTGTTAAATTTTCAACAATCGCTTTCACAAAGAAACAGAATCTGACCAGAATAGTTAAAAAAAATTAATACGAACTATGAGAATAAATATTCATTTGCATGCCCTTTACTGAACTTTGCCTCCCTAACAGCTCTCCTGTAGGCCTCTCGGTTGTGAGCAAGATGGCCTGCTGCTGATGCATCCATTTGCAGATTATCAACGATGTCTTGCAGCCATCTTCGCCTTGGTCTTCCTCTCTTTCTTTTTCCCATTATGAACCTTCCAAGACGGTCTTCTCTAAACGCTCATAATGTTTAATGTGTCCAAAATAGTGAAGTTTTCTCTGTTTAGTCTTATTACATTTTCTCGATTTAATCTTATTACATTTACTTTTATTACAAGAAAAAGAAACTCCAAAGAAATTGTTTCTCATTGCGAGTTCACGGTGGTCAAATGTACTATGAGAAATGAATGAAAAATGTTTAACTTTCATAGAAATGAAGTCTTTTCACAGTTTCATTATTTCATTTGCTGAATGGTCTTTTCTGTGTACATGATGAAAGCTACAGCCAAAATATTGAGTGTTTTAGTTGCTGCTTGCTATTTTTCCCTCGGGTTTTCCTCAGTTATTGTTTAAAAATATAATCCTGAAAAAAGCAACAGGTAAAAATAATCCTGCAATCAACGGTGTTAGTGCCTATAATTTCCTTGACCTGTTGGCCACACTAAAGAGTGATGTGGTCAGCCGTCACACCTGGCTGCCTTTCCTATCCCAGCTCCAGAAAAAAAGGTCAGGTACCATTTCTACAGCTGTGTGACCCGGGGCGCCTCCGAACGGTTATGAACAGTCAACCTTCTTCATGAGAGACTAGTGCAGAATATGATCTTCCACTCCGTTAAAACAACTCTTTATTCTTATATTTGTCTTGTATTATCTCCCTGTAACTGCGAGCTGTTGTTCTTTGCAGCCGATGCTGTGGAGGTGTTGAGGCACAGCATCATATCGGCGTGGGAGCTGGTTATGGCGGCTACTTTTTCAGTCCCGGAGAACAGCTAAAAAGCAGGGGGTGTGTGCAACGCTTCTTTAGCAGACTCCACCACCATGGGGACTATGGTGATCCCTGCCCTGTTAGCCAGACTATGCCTGTTACTGGAGGTACCATGGAGAGGTGGGTCAGAGTCTTGGTCAGCTATGCTTCGCTAGCCTCGACGGTAACATATCAGCTATGGGTCACAGATTGCCTAATTGGACAGCCTTCACCCCCTCCCCCTACCTCTTTAGTCATACACAGTCAGTATTATATGAAGTATATTTGCGGGTCTTAACCAGTTCAGTTTTCTCTGATCTTGTCAGAGACTGCTCAGTTTAGGGAAAGAAAGGGGAAAAACAGTGGTGATTATTCCTAAACAATGGCAGTGGGAGCTAACTGTATCGGAGTCAAATCTGTTTATCCCAAGAATCCAGTATTTATATCCCAGTCGTTCAGTTTCATAATCAAGGATAAGTCTCGCGTACGTAGAATATACAAACATGTGTGATCCAACAAGGCAGGGGAAGGAACTCTTTGCGTAAGTGGGGATGCCAATATGGCTGACGTCAAGCTGCGTTCTTTGCCCAAGTTCGCTAAAAATATGTCCGGCGATAGGCGGGAACTCGCTTATGTAATATGGCGGAAGGATATCCGGTTTCCAAGTGACTGCCGACGTAAGGTTAAATATTGATGTAATATAAGGCTTTGTGTAGATATGTAAGATTAGATTTCTTATCCTTCGAGCACGTGTCGCGTGTGACGAGCAGGTTTATTAAGTGTCTCGTCATTGTATGTGACGAGAAGGTTCATTAAATGTCTTGGGATTACGTGTGTCAAGAAAGTTTATTAAATGTCTTATCATTGTGGGTGACGGAAATGTGCAGACTTAAATATCTTATCTTCGAGCTGTGTCTTGAGCATGACGGGAAATATGAACAAAATAACATATTTTCTGACTACTTCTCGTCTGTGATAAGCAATACGTGGATAAAATGTTTTATCTTCGAGGAATGTCTCGTGTGTGATGGGAATATGTCTTATGTTCGGGACACAAATCGCGTGTGACCGGAATCTGTGGGTCCTATCTAGGGGCATATCTTGCGTGTAATGCAGATCTAAATGTCTTATTTTGGGGGTATATCTCGCGTGTGACGCTGCACGTGAATTAAAGGTCTTATGTTCAACATGTCTCGAGTAAAATGGCATATGTGGGTTAAATTTTGGGGCTGCAGAATAGCTAAGTTGGTTACTGCGCTGTATTCTCCAAGCTAATCGGTTGCTCGTCCTACCAGAGTCAGTAGTTCAAGTCCCAGGTAATTCTCTATTGATGTTTCTTTCCCCCACTTCTAAACATTCTTTGTCTATTTCTCTATTGATGTTTCTTTCCCCCACTTCTAAACATTCTTTGTCTATTTCTCTGGTGATATTTCTTTCTCCCACGTCTAAACATTCTTTGTCTATTTCTCTGGTGATGTTTCTTTCTCCCACGTCTAAACATTCTTTGTCTATGATTTTCTTGTAGGTCTAAACATACAGTACAATGTTATATCACTTTACTATGGGGGTGAAGACGCTGTCTGATTAGGCAATCAGCGATCCATAGCTGATACGCCTACCGCCAGGGTTAGCGAACCATAGCTGATCAAGACCCTGTCCCACCTCTCTGTTGGTACCTCCAGTAACAGGCCTAGCCAGGGGAGGGATCGCCATAGTCCTCATGGTGGTGGAGTCTGCTAAAGAAGCATTGCACACCCCCCTCCTCCTTCTTTTTAGCTGTACTCCGGGACTGAAAAAGTAGCAGCCATAACCCTCTCCCACGCCGATACGATGCTGTGCCTCAACACCTCTACAGCATCGGCTGCAGGGAACAACAGTTCGCTGTTACAGGGAGACGACACAAGACAAGTACAAGTACCTTACTGCGCGGAAACCTCGGAGTTTCCTATTTGTAGTTAAAAACTGTAAAGAAGTACTGGTAACCCACTTTTTGGCTACAGTCAGGGACTGAAATAGCCGCCCTAATCCATTCTCAATCTGACGATGCTAAATCTCATTACCTTCATAGCATCGGCTGCAAAGAACATCGAACATCAAGATGGCAGATTTAGGGACATGGAAGAAAAAGCAGAAGAAGAAGTAGTAGTAGTAGAAGAAGAAGAAGAAGAAGATCATGCTGGAGAGCTCACCAATCTTAATTAACGAAACGCAGCAGAAGGCTGTACTCACATGCAGATGTGGCTGCGTCACTTGAATGTTGTTTAAACACTCCCCCTGGAAGCCTTACCACAAGATACAGCAGAACGGCGCTTTCCAGATCCTTCCCTGAAGTGGAAATCACTTGAAAATACAAACTATATCTAAATAAGCCACCAGTGGCAGAAAGGGTTGGAGAGGGGAGGCTACTTAACGAAAAGAGTACGTATCCGTTGATCGGGCTCTTCAGAATTATCCCTACAGCACAAAACTAACGAGGCACAGCATGCAACCCCCGCGAAAAAGCCATTTCTTTCTGTAAGTCACCAACTTCATCATCAGAATGTATCAAGAATCTGTTCTGTCTTGTGTATTTTGCCCTCCAAAAGTTGATGCTCTGGTAACAATAAGTGTTTCTCCTGGGCTGATTAACAATCTCCTGCAATTTATCTTCCTCTCGATCTTTCGCTCCTGGAAGCCATATTTACCTTCACGTATTTTATGTAACGGTTATGTCTTTTTTCAAGCCAAATATCGCTACCCCCTGGTAATAGATGAAACGTTGTTAAACATCTCTTAGTTATGTACGTACACTCGATTAATAAACAATCAAGTTCTTTTTTTGTTTGTTTTTGCTTTCTTTTTTCTTTTGGTTTTTGTTTTAAGCATCGTTGTTCAACTCCCCGCCTTACTTTGTTAATGTGGCCCTCTACAACCGCGAAGTCGAATTATTTGACGAAGATCTTAAAAACTTACATATCGATTAGGATACTGAGTGGGTTCTTCATTTATTTTCTTAGTTAGAGGAGTCCTGACAGAATATTTGAACATGCATGCGTTTACTGAGTGATCTATGCTGTTTGCAGTCAGATCGTACATATTTTTTGTCCTATTTCTGTGCTACTTGGTCAGCCGTGCAGATAGATTTCTCTCTGTCTTTCTTTTTCTTCCTTTTTTTTTCCATGAGTTTTCCGGTGATTCTATAACGGCTGTTTGGTCATGACGACCTGTGAGAACAGGGTTTTCCTTGTGGTTTAACTAGACTTTCCTGGGGACGAAGATGCTGTCTGATCTGGCAATGAGTGACCCACAACTGACATGCTAGAGTCAGGGTTTATGAACCATGGCTGATATGTTATAGTCAGGGTTGGCGAACCATGGCTGACATGCTAGAGTCAAGGTTGGCGAACCATGGCTGACATGTTATAGTCAGGGTTTATGAACCATGGCTGATATGTTATAGTCAGGGTTGGCGAACCATGGCTGATATGTTATAGTCAGGGTTGGCGAACCATGGCTGACATGCTAGAGTCAGGGTTGGCGAACCATGGCTGACATGCTAGAGTCAGGGTTGGCGAACCATGGCTGACCAAGACCCTGTCCCACCTCTCCGTTGGTACCCCCCCCCCCCAGTAACAGGCCTAGTCTGGCTAACGAGAGGTAGGGATCGCCAAAGTTCCCCTGGTGGTGGAGCCAGTTAAAGAAGTATGGTACATCCCCTGCTTTTTTAGCTCCATTCAGGGACTGAAAAAGAAAGCTATCATAACCCGCTCCCAGTCCGACACGATGCTGTACCTCAACACCTTCATAGCATCGGCTGCAAATAACTCCAGCTCGCAGTTCCATGAAACTAAAAGACAAGACTAACTAGAATTTTTCTGTCCTGCAACCTCTGTGAGGTTCTTCCCTTGCTCCTCCTAGCGCATTCTTCTCCGGAATCAAATCCCCGTGTCACAAATAGGAGGTTCTAGATTTACGAATTCCTTTAGAGGTATTAAGTAGAAAGCTTCCCTGCAGGCTGCACCACCAGGTAGATCCTTGTCGACCCCTACTCGTTAACCAGCTTGAAGTACACATGCCGGGAGCCAGACAGGGTCTTAGCCCGTTTTTTTGCTGTGCTGGACCTGGTAACAGTGCTATCCCCTCTAGACCAGCGACTATCACACGGTGTGCCACGGGAGGGTCTTGTGATGTGCCACTGGAGAGTCTTGTGATGTGCCACTGGAGAGTCTTGTGATGTGCCATTGGAGGGCCTTGTGATGTGCCACTGGAGAGTCTTGTGGGGTCTTGTGATGTGCCACTTTAAGGTCTTGTGATGTGTCACTGGAGGGTCTTGTGATGTGCCACTGTGATGTGCCACTGGAGGGTCTTGTGATGTGCCACTGAAGGGTCCTGTGATGTGCTACTGGAGGGTCTTGTGATGTGCCACTGGAGAGTCTTGTGATATGCCAATGGAGAGTCTTGTGATGTGCCAATGGAGAGACTTGTGATGTGCCACGAAAGTTGGAGAGAATTTAAAGGGAGGCAAAAATAATGAAAAAAAGCAATAAATGAGGAATAATAAAAGATAAAAGATCATGGAGATAAATTTGAAAGGTGTTGTGTAATTTACAGCCGAAAAGTACTGTATAATTTACAGTTGAAAAGTATTGTATAATTTACGGGTCAAATGTCAACAGTAATAAAAGAATACTGCCGAGTAGGTCAGTTACTGCGGATCTGTTCTCTTCCACTGCATGGAGCAGAAATCTGGTCTCTAAACAGAAAGACGGAAAGAAGGATCAATGCGGCAAAAATGTGGATCTACAGAAAATTGGGGCATACTAAAGCTGCCCACTTCGCAAGCGATCCGCACTCTGTAAAAGCTCAGAGCCGAATAACGAGATATCAACCCTTTACCTAACATTCCCCCACTAACCTTCAGGCCTGGAGAATCCGTCCCTGGGCACTGCTAATTGACTGAATAAAATAAGTCTCATTACTTACCGGACACACCTTGTATACCAGGGGGAACAATTGACCAGTAGATCAAACGACTGAACAGAGAACGGACTAGGTCCCGAAGCAGGTAACATGGAAGAGATGGTGGACTTGTTAATGGGAGGTAACAATTAGACGACGGAGATGAAAGAGACTAAAGCGAAGACGCCAGTTGCGACCGGTTTTGGCGTGGTCAGAACTTACGAATATAAAGAAGGGAGGAGGATTCAGGAAGGCGGGCGAAGAGCAGATAGGGGTTCTGAAAGAGAGAGGAGACGCAGAGAGGAGGGGAAGAGGCATTCAGCAAGAGAAATGTAGAGATAGAGACATAGTGTTAGATTGAACTAGTGTAGCAAGAGATCGTACAGTAATTGTTACCAAGAGCTTTTGTATTACTGAATATTGTGAACGCTGCTTAAATACTGCTTGTAGAATTATGAGAATTATGAGAATTATGATATTGTGAGATTTTGTGAGATTTCGTGCTACTATGATGAAAATAATGAAATGTGTATAATCTTGCCTATGCCTATTATTACAAGTGAGTTATCAGCTATACGTATTGATCATATTGATATTATTTGTCAAATTAAAATGAATCAGTGAAATGTTCATGAGAAATCTTCTATTGCCATGTATGTGAAACTTCGACGTGTGATGTACCAAGGTGAGATGTGATGATAATAGAACATTCAATAATAACAATAATAATGAACAATATAAATGAACTAAAACATTGTTAAACTTGTTCATAGGCACTGATTGAGAAAGGTTAAAATTTAACAGACAAGCAAATCCATTACGAGCTATTAGCCTTCGTTCACAAGATAAAGTAACGCTGTCATGCCATAGAGGCACGTAGGAGATACAGTGCCTGTCTGTACACTTGAGGGCCATAAAGTCAGCATCACGCCTGGCCGATTTTTCATGCCCAGTTCCAGAAAGGTACAAAGTGTGGTATGGTTCAGTCAGTCATTTGCATGCCCCGTACGGAACTTTCCCTCTCTAACAACACTCCTGTAGGCCTCTCGGTTGTAGGCAAGATGGCCTGCTGCTGATGCATCCATTTGCAGATCATCAACGATGTCTTGCAGCCATCTTCGCCTTGGCCTTCCTCTCTTTCTTTTTCCCATTATGTACCCTCCCAAGACGGTCTTCTCCAGATTATCATGAAGTTTAATGTGTCCAAAATATTTGAGTTTTCATGTTTAATTTTCATTATTAGCAAACCTTCTTCAATATTAAGTTCTTGTAGTATGGATATAGTTGTTTTTTTTTTGTGTTCATGATATTTGAAGAACTCTTCTGTAGCATTTACATTCAAAGGCATGTATGTGGTATGGTTAGACTTCGAAAAAATCATAGACAAAGCACTTCAGACTTTATATGATGCTGAAGTCGGAGACACTGGACCAGAGCAGTCTAGATAGACAACCACCTCTCACACGACGGGGATATATGCGTATCCAAATCATGTTGAGGTTTTCCGGTGAGAAAGCCCAACTCTGATACTGGATGGGCAACCACCTCTCACCCAGCGGGGATATATGGATATCCAAAACACGTCGAGGTTTTCCGGTGAGGAAGTCCAACTCTAGACTAAACTGGTGCAACGAAAACCGCAGTGTCACACAATCCCGCTTCTGAGACCCACCAAGAATACAGGCTCAAGCCCCGTGATACTCTGAGCCTCCATCCTAAATGAGACTATCGCGAGAACCACAAGAGTAAATTCATTATGATCACGGGGTGATCTTGACGGTAGAAGCGAACGAAGAAGAAGAAGAAGAAGAACAATAAGAAGAAGAAGAAGAAGAAGAAGAAGAAGAAGAAGTTAGATGAAGAGAAAGGACAAGATAATTATTTGGGGCTTGAACCAAGGACTCCGGTAGGATCAGCAATCGTCTAGCCAGGAGGGAACAGCGCATTAATAAACTTCGCTATCTTGCACACACACTCCCAGCTTTGTCTATGATGTTTTTTGAAGTTCACGGTAACCATACAACACTCAGTTCTATTATTTTACTGTGCGAAAGCCCCGCTGTTTCCTGTGTGTAAACATTTGTATTTGAAACCACGTCCAGAACGAGCCAAGTATCCGTTTCTACAACTGAGTCACTGAAACGTATCTGGCCAGATTCGAAATATCTGTCTTCGACATGAGAAATTAGTGCACTAACTACTTTACTAATCAGACGCTCGCTCGTTTATATCCTTCCACTGCGAACGGAGATCTGGCCACAGGAAGATGAACTGTAAGAAAAACTACGGGGCTACCACTCAGATCTGCAGAAGATGGCAGACTTCGCCAGGGGCACAGGGCTGCAAATATAGCATGACCAACCTATACTCGAATGCGGAAGAAGAAGAAGAAGAAGAAGAGAACTGCAACAACAGACTTCTATTAACTACACTACCTTCAGATCGTGACTCGTTCAGAAAAAAAAAAGACTGAGTCATGGCCTATTTTTTTTATAAACCGTTGCCAGGAAGTGACCAGCGTCCTTAAGTAAACTGTCATCATCAATATCATCATCATTATCAACATCACTATCATTATTCTTCTTACTCTGCGTTCCACGCCTCTATCCTCAAACGACTGTGTTTATTGTCATGTTGAGATTAAGCTAAGTTTGTCTTCCAGGGCTGCGAACCAAAAAAAAAAAAAACATCGTTAGACTTCTTCGTCTTCTTCTTCTTCTTCTTTTCTTCTTCTTCTTCTATTCTTCTTCTTCTTCTTCTTCTATCTCTCAGTAATTATAAACGCGATGTTCTTTGAGGCCAGTGACGACGAAAATGTCGAGGCACAGCATGGTGTCGGATTGTGAGGGTTTACAGGAACTATTCTTTTCAATCCCAAGTTGGAAATACAATTCAAGAGGTGCACAATATATATATATATATATATATATATATATATATATACACACACACACACATAAAGAGTCCGGCATAAAGCATAGCTGGATTTTAAAAATGGAAAATAAATAAGCGCTATACATGTTTTTGGTTCTTCTTCTTCTTCGTTCGCATTGTCTGTCTATACCTGCAGTCCTGTCTCTTGGATAAATTTCACTGTTTTTTGTAACTCATGTATGGAACCATAGAGCTTATCTTCTTTAGTGGTTTCACTGGCCAGTAATTATTTCTCAGTGTCTCATAGTTGGTGCAGTTCTGGAGGATATGTTTCACAGTTTGGGGCACCTGGGCACATGTACATAGATTAGTAGTACCAACCTTAAACTTTGTATACATATGATTTCAGAGTCGGCTGTGTCCTGTTCGAAGACAGAAGATGGTGACTTGTTCCTTTCTGTTTAGCATGTGATAGTCATCATGTGGTGGTGTTTGTGGCTTCCTGTAGGTTTTTATCATGCTTTTCTTCTGATTATAAGTGATTGGTATGTCTGGTTGCTCCATTTCAGTGTCCTCTTTGGCCAGATGGTCAGCTTTCTCATTGCCTGGTATCCCACAGTGGGAGGGAATCCATTGCAAAGTGACTCCATGTTGTAAGCCAATTTTTGACAAGGCATCCTTGAGGTCTGGTAGTTTGTTGCACTGAAGAGCTTCCAGTACCGATCTTGCATCTGTGAGAATTACTACAGGACATGTATCAATTCTGGAGTCTGATAGTTTTTCAACTGCAGCAATAATTGCCCTAACTTCTGCATCAAAGTTGTTGCAGTATTTTCCAGTGGGTATGGAAATCTTGTCAGTGGTGTTGTTTGGATATTCAATATGTGCTCCTGCCCCTCCATTCTTTATGGCATTATGTGCAGATCCATCTGTATACACACGTATCCAGGTTTCACATGGATATTTATCATCTAGAACACTAAGTGTGGCTGTTGATCTTACAAGACTGCTCTGCATCTCACCATTCTGCACACCTTTCACTTCAGTCTGAGTAGTTATTTGTGTACAACCTGCTTCTTTCCATGGTGTATGCTCTGGTACAGATGATAATGGAGCAACTACAGCTGGAATGTTTTTGGTTAAAAAAAATGTGAAATGAAACTCAGAAAAATGGTTATTTTTATTATTACTGACAATCATATTTAGGTTTTGAAAATTACGTCGGTTAGATGACCGCCATTACATTTGATACATTCAGCCAGGCGTCTGGAAAATTCCTGCATAACACCATTTAACATGTTCAAAGGGATATTATGAATGCAGTGTCGGATTAGATCTTTTAAATCTGCAATTGACTGTGGTCGACTAGCATACACCGTGTTCTTGAGATATCCCCACAAAAAGAAGTCTGTGGCCGATAAATCTGGTGACCTTGGCGGCCAATGAATATCTCCAAATCTGGAAATAAGACGATTGGGAAATGCTTGTCGCAGCATGGCCATGGACTGACGGGCTGTGTGGGCAGTTGCCCCATTTTGTTGAAACCATATTAGTCTCTTATATCTTTTGGCCAAGTCTGGAATGAAGTATTCAGTTTTCGTCTGCACATAAAGATCACTATTAACAGTAAGAGGATGCCAGGTGCCAAAGCGTTCCTAACAGCTGATCAACGAGGGCTACTCAGCAATGCGTTGCGGACTTCTTTAATTCGTTCAGGTGTCTGTTGAGTTCTTGGACGACCAGAAGACTTGTTATTAAGGCAATTAACAGTTTCCTTAAATTTTTGATCCACTTCAAAATTGTTTTGTCCCCTGATCGGGAACATTATCACGGGGATGCAACTCAAAATGGCGACCAAACTTTCGTTGTACAGTAATAGACGATCTCCACTTTAAAAATAAATTTCAACGGTGAATGCACGATGTTGTGTTTGCTAAGAAACCATTTTTAAAAATGACCGTTTCTCTGCTTCATCTCTGATGTCATGTTTTTTTCATATGTATTGTTTATGCGCACTACGTCAGTTAAATCCAGCCCTGCTTTATGCTGGATCCTGTATATATAATAAATATCGTTCCCGTGCCATTAAACGTCACATAGGGCTTGCAAAGTAGTTCGCCAATTTTTCCTGTCTTCGGTGAGTCTTTCAACCTCATCAAGGGATTTTATGCCTGTTAATTTGGCCTCTCTTAACAATGTCCTCTTCAGAGTTTCACGCGGTCTGCCTCTTTTTCTTTGGCCTGTTATGTTCCACTTGATAGCTTGTTTTGGGATTCTCTGATTATTTCTTCTCATCAAGTGACCAACATATGCCCATCTCCTTTTCCTGACCACCCATGAGACAGGTTGTTGTTCAGTCATCTGTCTTATCTCTGCATTGTTCTTGAATTCGTTCCACTTGATGCCGAGTATTTTCCTTATATATATATATATATTGTTAAATAGACTCCACCACCATGTGAATTATGGCGATCTCTGTCGCGTTAGCCAAGCTAGTCTTGTTACTTGGCGTACCAACGGAGAGGTAGGACAGGGTCTTGGCCAACTATTGTTCACCAAACCTTGACCCTAGTATACCAGCTATGGTTCCCTGACTTCCAAATGGAAGTGACCTTGCCCCCATATGAATGAAGAAAAAAACAGATCACTGCTCTCAACGCTGTAAAAATACGAAACAAAGAAAAGAAACAGCTGTTTTCATAACCTTAGTTCCCCTTTCTTCAGTTCAGTGGCTTTTCTATGTTCCTGTTAACCAATATTTCATCATGTTCTGTTCTTCTTGAACGTTTGTATTCGCAGGGCCAGAAAAAGTGACAAATATGACGATAATTGGGCGCCGTACTTATACATTTGCTTATTTTTTAGAACTTCCCGTATCCGAGAGAAGCATCGGCTCATTACCGATGGTGTGTTGTTTGGGTTAGATATTTTCTTTCCGCCCTGAGATCTGCACCCTGTGGGAACAAATGGTCCTTGAATAGAAGTCGCCGCATCGCTGGCATCATCTGCTGTTTTATATCAGCTACAGAATTCTCGGTGCATGACCTGATCTATCTATCTATCTATCTATCTATCTATCTATCTATCTATCTATCTATCTATCTATCTATCTATCTATCTATCTATCTATCTATCTATCTATCTGTCTGTCTGTCTATCTAAGGTGACCAAGACACTGTCCCTCCTCTCCGTTGGTACCCCCTCTAACAGCCCTATCCTGGCTATGAAGACACTGATCGACAAAGGCCCTTGGCTTATGAAGGTGCTAAAGTACTGCACACCCACTGCTTTTTTAAACTCCGCGCAGAAAATTGAAAAAAAAATTAGCCGTTATAACCCGCTCCCAATCCGACACGATGCTATGCTTCAATACCTTCACAGCATCGGCTGTAAGGAACACCAGCTCGCAGTTTCAGGGAGGCAGAAAAAGACGACGACCAAGAAGAAGAAGAAGAAGAAGGAAGAGGAGGAGGAGAAGAAGAAGAAGAAGATAAATATTATGTAAGTAATCGCGTACAGATAACGAAAAGAGAAACAGGGAAGCTATCCTAATTAACAAGACATCCGCCCCGACCAGAAGTTCTCTCCACGCTACAAAAGTTAAACACACAATCACTCCAGAGTTGGATGCGGCCATTATGTGATAACACTTACGTCCCAGGTAAATGACCGTTACGCTGTTTATCTCCTTCAAAGGGGGCCGTGAATTCATGGCTGGCAGACTAGAGTTCGGGGTTATCGACTCCTGTTTTCTTTGCACTTAATGCCGAAGCCTTGGGTTAGCCAACCTGGACACGTGCAGGAGTAAACTTAAAACCTTAAATGCTGTACTCAAAGTTATCTCACATAAATCTCTTGTTTTGCTTCAGCAAACGTATAAAATGATTAAAAAAACAGGTTAAAGAGAATTTGCGTTAATTTTGTAAAAAAAAAAAGGAGGCACAAGAACTACGGGATTGCAGATGTTCTCACGATTACATAAATGACGGGTTCAATGTCAGTTACCCAGAGCTGCCAAGACCCTATTTCACTTTTTCTGTTGATGCTCCTAGTAACACAGCATAGCCAGGCCAGCCAACCTAGTTGCCGATAAGCCCGCTGTGTGGATTCTCACCCAGTCTTCGAATAAGCCAGCGTAATCCTTTCTGTCTGTCTCCGAATTTTCCCCAAAAGTTATAACCAAGAAACTTATTGTTAACTTTTAAGATATTCAGTTAAATTTCAAAAAAGTTCAACTTCTTGGATAAAATCAGTGTGCTGTTTCGTTTCCCTTATTTTGTGAACTTCTATTTTTTTTTTAAACTGTCACGTTTTGCCATTCCATGAACTTTTGTTCAAATATTTCACGCGCCTCTCCCATAATCCTGGAACAGAATGTCCTCTTTCCAGAGAGAGAACTTTCCAGGAGATGGGAATCTCCATCACAAATTTTGCCCCCCCCCCTTCCCTCCACCCCCAGTCCTCAAATTGGAGGCCCATAAACAAGAAAGAGGAGTTCTTCCACTTGGACATTAAGTTGTCGGAACACAATAAATAAGGCATCCAATCTAAATTTTATAATGAATACCGGGCAATCTCCCGAAATCTGGGGACAGGCAGGCCAGAGTGGGGACTGGGGTGTTACACACACTGGAAGAGTTTTTAAATGGCCTGAGAGCCTGAGAACACGGCGAATGTCAGTTTTAAGACAGTTTTTCTTAATATTCTTTGGCCTTCTACAGCAGAAAAATACTGATTCCTTTGTTCAAATCTCCACGATAATTTTTAAACGCGATTTATGATATATATATATATATATATATATATATATATATATATATATATATATATATATATATATATATCTTGATTAAACGCCGGGTCTGAAATAGTTGCGTGCCTCAATTAAACGCCCGGGGAGACCACTTAATAAACACAGGCCTCATGTAGACGCTGGGTCTGAAATAGATCATCATCATCGCCTTTCACTTCCCTGAGAGCATAGGCCACGGATAAAGGCTCTCCAGCCATCCCTGTTCTTGGAATTATTCTCTGCTTCCTTCCATGTGTATCCTTTGTCTCTGAGCACGGTCATAATTTCTCTTCTCCTAGGTCTTCCTCCTCGTTTTCTGTTTCCTTGAGGATTCCATGTCAGTGCTTGACTTACAGTGCTGGTGTCGGGTTTCCTCGGAGTGTGAATTAGGCGCCGGGTTTGAAATAAACGCCGGGTCAGTATATCGTCTCTGTCTTTCTGTAGAAAGACGTAGGGTATAGAATCAGCACTGATGCTGCAAGTCAGTAATAGGCATTTTGTAAATAAACGCCTGTTTTGAATAGACCCCGGCCCCTAATAAATCCCGAAACTCGACGATAATTTTTTTATACTGTAATTTCTGTAGGGGATGATCCACAATTCTGTAGATTTAGGTATAGGCTAAATAAGCCACAGCGTAGGGTCTCACATATCTTTTGGTGCAGCTTTTTAACAATGGGGCTCTAAACTTTACATAGCTTAAGGCTCTAACAACTGAATCCGACACTACAGCTTAGGGCCTCACTAAAGTGTAAATCTAGCACTGCAGCTTGGGGCCTCACTAAAATCTAAATCTGGCACTGCAGCTTATGGCATCACTAAAGTCTAAATCTTACACTACAGCTTAGGGCTTCACTAAAGTCTAAATCTTACACTGCAGCTTATGGCATCACTAAAGTCTAAATCTAGCACTGCAGCTTACGGCCTCACTAAAGTCTAAATCTAGCACTGCAGCATACGGCCTCACTAAAGTCTAAATCTAGCACTGCAGCTTATGGCATCACTAAAGTCTAAATCTTACACTGCAGCTTACGGCCTCACCAAAGTCTAAATCTAGCATTGGAAATCCATCTAGTCTTTGTTGACTGAATCCATGGTGAGGCGCATCAAAGTTTGTGTTTCTTTTCTTAGGAAAAAACAGACTATCTCCAGTAACCTATTTTATCTCCTCTTATCTTCTCTTACCAGTAAGATCACAGTTAGACTATTAGGACCCAATATACCAGATTCTTCTTCTTCTTCTTCATGAACTGCAAGCTAGTGTGCTAGTGTTCTTTGCAGCAGATGCCGTGGAGATGTTGAGGCACAGAATCGTGTCGGACTGGGAGCGGGTTAAGGCAATTATTTTTGTTCATGCATCTAAAAAGCGGGGGGAGGGGGGGGTGTAATACTGCTGGAGGAAGAAGCACGGACGTATTCTGGAGTACGGGAGTAAAAACGCGGGTCTTGATATGTTAGGGGGCCTAGTTGTAAAATGGAATGGAAAACAGTATTTCCATGTACTTCCATATACTTAATATGTTTCAAAGTATAGCTAAATGAACGAAAATTTCATAAATGCAGAGTTTTTTTAGAAAAAAAGAAGTAATCTGATGTTTTTAGACACTGATTGTGGCCAGCTCACCATCGGCGAGGTCTAGATCTGCACTACTTACCACTACTTACCATCTGAGATGTGTAGATCTACTTGTCGATCTCATATTCTGATTCTATGTTGCAACCTCGCTAAATTAATGTCTGAAATAACTCCTAACTACTTCTCCAGTCGTCTAAATATGTCTAGATCTACTTGGGATACATTCAAGAGCAGTGGGATGGTCACAGGACATGTCCATACCCCTATCTACATCATCAAAAATCGAAAAATTTCGGTCTTTAGCTTCCTTTTTTTTCGGTCGGAATCGCTCGTAACTAGGCACTCTTTCGCCATCTTGAAAAGTGTCACCGGAATCGCGGACGAAGTATGTACAATCTAAATGTTACACCGGTTGTTTTAATGAAACAAACTGTAACGATCACAGGCTAGCCTCAGGATACCGGAAATTTCGCTGTAGCGATCGCTAGCGCGGATTGAGTTAACAGACTCCACCACCATGGGGACTATGGCGATCCCTGCTTCGTTAGCCAGGCTAGGCCTGTTATTGCGAGTGCCAGTGGAGAAGTGGGACAGGGTCTTGATCGGCTATGGTTCTCCAAACCTTACGCCTGCGTGTCAGTTACGGGTCGATGATTGCCAAAACTGGCATCGCCTTATCCTCCAGTATCTCAGCTAAACAACCCCATATGGGCCTAGTGTATACAGCGCAGAGAAGATATACGATCTACGCTTGGAGAAATCCTGTTGTATTTATTATCCCCGATAAAATTATGCACGCAGAACTGGAAATGTGTCTAATGCCTCTATTTCTCCTACATTTTTTTTTATCCCTAAATGTGGATAAATCTGAGCCTTCGTTTCCTGATTCCAAATTTTAGAAAGAAACTTTAGAATTCGCATCAAGAAATGGCTGACGGTCAGGGAATTCGATGATTTGTCACTGTCCGTTCCGCGTTAATTTTATTGCCAGTTTGGCGTGTCCGACTGACGGTCTGAGTCGTTAGCTATGAATTGTTTGCCGGGAAGTTCTGGCTGCGAGATGCGCTGTAGGCCAAACTAATTCACACAGGCCGGGAGGTGTAATTTTAGAAACTGCACGCCTTTTTGGCAAGAATTTGCTCCTGGCGTTACGTAGCGAAGAAAGAGAAGACGAAGAATTGATGGAAGTGGAGATAAATGATGTAGTATGATGATTTTCAGGTAAATGCAGGGGCGACGAGATGAAGGGTGTGGGTAACTGGGAATCGGGGTTTGGAAGTGCTCCTAGGGCCCCCAAACTGTTGATGGGCCCGTCGACCCCATCCTCCTCCCTCCCCCAACTCTTTTCATATTAGTCACATTAGTGATAGAATTCAAGACAACACTACAACGTTCCCTGTACGGTTTGGAAAGAGGACCAGATGGTAACTGATCCTTGGGCCCGACATTGATCTCCTCGGCCCTATATATCTGAGAGAGGCCCAGATAGTAACTGACCCTGGAGTCCGATATTGACCTCTCGGCCCTTTATATCTGAAAGAGGCCCAGATAGTAACTGACCCTGGGGCCCGATATTGCCCTCTCGGTCCTATATATCTGAAATGTGTCCAGATAGTAACTGACCCTGGGGCCCGATATTGCCCTCTCGGTCCTATATATCTGAAATGTGTCCAGATAGTAACTGACCCTGGGGCCCGATATTGATCTCTCGGCCCCATTATATCTTAAAGGGGCCCAGATAGTAACTACCCTGGGGCCCGACGCTGATCTTCATGGGCCAACGTATCTAACACAAGGAGCCAGATAAACTGGACGTGAGTGTGAAAAATAAATCTGTTTTTATATTTAAACATTTATTCCTCTAATGGAGACATGGGGGAAGAACCAAAATCTTCCCAGAGACTATTTTGAAAATGAGCTCAAGCAAGGAGAAGGATGAGAAATGATGACCAATCTTTATTTGCTGAACCGTCAAATCTGTCACGCCAAGCCGGCAACTCACTCTACGCTTCGGTAAATAGCATTCTGGGTAACTAGAAAAAAAAAGTGAAGACGAAACTCGGAAACGTCAACATCGGAAGATTAAATTCTAGAGGATTAGATTTTATCCTGAACTAACATTTAACACTCTGGAATATGTTGCTATACCGTGCAAAAGCATTTTTTTTTTTTTTGCTTTTTACAAAACGTTAAAAATAAATCACGCTTTGCCATGCATATATTAGCGTGGTCAGGTTTTTCCGCACCAAGTGGCTCTGCTTAATTTGCTTTTACTGACAAAATTATTCAGGGGAAACACAAGCTGGCAACAAAAACGGAATAAAAAACATACGAAGGTTGTCATAACCAAAACGTTTGATTGGACAAGTCTGTGCATTTGCGCATCTTTGATTGGTTTACGAAAGATCGCTCGCTCGATTGGGCATGAAGATGGCTCTCAGATTTGGTTAACGTTGCGAAAGATGTCAGAAAAAAGGCTGAGATTCCAGAATATTCTGGAGAAACTGGAGAGGAAGTCTCAGTTATGTTTCCTGGAAGATAATTTTGATGGGAGGAAAATGAGGGAGTAACTGAGCGTAGAATGAATGAAGCTTGAAACGAAATAGTTAAAAGGTTGAAATGAATGAATAAATGGATGTGTGAAGTGAAAGAATTAAAAAAGACAGGTGAAGTGAATGAATGTAAAGAAGCGTGAGTTGAATTTATCTTCTTCTTCTTCGTTCGCTTCTACCACCAAGATCGCCCTGTGATCCTATTGAATTTACTCATGTGGTTCTCGCGATAGTCTCATTTTTGAAGGATGCTGAGAGCATACTGTGGGGCTTGGGCTTGTATTCTTAGTGGGTCTCAGAAGCGGGATTGCGTGACACCGTGGTTTTCGTTGCACCAGTTTAGTCTAGAGTTGGACTTTCTCACCGGAAAACCTGGACGTGGCTTGGATGTGAATGTATCCCCGCCGGGTGGGTTGAATGAGAAGTGAAAGTACGGAACGAAATGATAGGAGTGAGTGAGTGAGTGAGTGAGTGAGTGAGTGAGTGTAAAATATGTTCGTGCAAGGATATTAGCAAACTCAATCTGTCTAACTAGTTGTTATGGTTGTGAAGACGCTGTCAGATTTGGCAATCAACAATCCGTAGCTGATGTGCTAGCGTCAGGGTTAGCGAGCCACAGCTGACCAAGACCCTGTCCCACCTCTCCGTTGGTACCCCAAGTAACAGGCATATCCTGGCTAACGGGGCAGGGATCGCCATAGTTCCCGTGGTGGTGGACTCTGATAAAGAAGTATTGTATCTCCCACCCCCTCCCCCTGCTTTTTTAGCTGTACTCTGGTACCGAAAAAGTGGCTGTAAATAGCACAAGACAAGACGAAACAAAACCTAGTTGTTGCGATTAACCAAAGCTATCGAACTCGTATATAAAGATATAGTGGCTTTCTGCGCAGAGACTTGGGTCAGAGTGGTGGCTAGTAACATTTCGTTGATTTTTATTAATATAGTGCCTATCATCATGCACTAAGAATATTGATGCGGTCAAATGCTTGTGACCCACAGAATATGTAGATTACTATAGCCTTCTTCTTCTTCTTCTTCTTCTTCTTTTCTTCTTCTTCTTCTTCTACTACTACTACTTCTTCTTCTTCTTCTTCTTCTTCTTCTTCTTCTTCTACTACTACTACTACTACTACTACTACAACTACTACTACTACTACTTCTTCTTCTTCTTCTTCTTCTTCTTCTTCCTCCCTGGAACTCCGAGCTTAATGTTCTTTTCACCCGATTCAGTGAAGATGTTGAGGCACAGCATGGTGTCGGATTGGGAGAGGGTTATGACGGAGGAGCTTAAAAAAAAATCAGTGGTGTGCGAATTGCTTCTTTAGCTGACTCCACGAACCACGGGGATCATGGCGACCCCTTGTCCCGTTACTGAGGCCACCAGAGGGAAGGTTGGGCATGGTCTTGATCATCTCTGCTTCCCCAGCCCTGGCACTAGCATGTCAGCTTTAGGTTTCCGTTCGTCAAATGGGACAGCGTCTGTGGCACTGCCTTCAAGAAAAACGGTGCCTCTAGAAGGCATTTGCGTCCACGGGCACAGTTACAAGAAAAAAGACACATTTAAACACTACACGGTTGGGGGGGGGGGGGGAATTCATTCATAAACGTATTCCTGATATTGATATCTACCATCAAAATTTATGATCATGAGAAATTTATCTACAAAATAATCACTATAAAATTTGTACGCCTATAATCTCACTTTCAAGCCTGTAGACATGTTATATTTGATACATATAAATGTTACCCGCGCATCTTTTTTTTTTTCAGTTCCCCCTATACCATGTAAATATCAGGTGCTTCCTCTAAGGGTCCACTTTCTGCTGTAGCAAACGAGAGGAAGTCCACCGGTTCTTTTTCGTTCCTTCTGTCCGTACATTGGGTTTTCTCCAGTGCCTTTGTCTCAAGTCTTAAACATCTTAAGAACCGCCGGAGTTCATATTCAGGAGTCTGTTGAGATTGTGTCCAGTCGTACACCGAAGTGCTACTGGCTTTCATCGCGTGTAGGAGCACTAAGCATTGCCCAGTGCTGTGTTCTCACGTGGATTATTGTAATGGATTCTCTGCTGGGATCGACGACGCTCTCCAGTTCCGATATCGCATCAAACATTAGTGATTCAAGACAGCGAGAAGTATACTCTGTGCTCAGAAAACTTGTCCCAAAATTTCCTATTTTCGTTGCTCGTCTGCTGTGGTTGCGTTATGTTGCAGATATGCGCCTTTCGGCCGAACACATCCTACTTCGGCTCAAGGTATTTTTTATGGGGTTGGGGGGAGGGGGGAGAACGGGTTCATCTTCCCACTACGATCCCCTATTCACTTGGCCAGACTACTGTCTGCTGTTTTCTTGGGGTCATTAGGAGGTAGAATAGGGTCTTGGTTGTCTATGGTTCGCCAACCCTGACGCAGGCAGTGGGCTATGGGTCGACGACCGTCGTGTTATTCAGTTTTAGGAGCGCGTATTCGACCTTCAGAAGAAATGACGTCACCAGGAAAATATGTTCGGTATTATCGAGTATTTTAACATAGTCTTTGTGAGACGGGGAATATAGATCTGATTGCTTAAAAACTGTAATCTACTTATGTAGCACAGAAACCTGTAGCAATCAACACTAATTGTAGATGTTATTTGTATACAATGTAATGTTAGGATGGTGGACGGGATGGGGACATGGAGATCGCTGGCGGGGATGAGGAAAATCTGGTGTGAAACCAGTGAATCCAGGACGTGACAAGCCTATGGGTCTCTACAACAATGGCTACCGGAATGATGTAAACAAAACAGAGCTGACGGGGGTTGGATATCATTGGAGCACTCATCAAATTCCTCATCCCGAAGTCGGAGTGTCTCTGTGGAACTGTCTCAAAGGCATTGGGCCTGACGTGGAGAAGGGGCTCAAGTACAGCCACCAGAGGCTGGACAACAAAGTTTTGGCCAGGCCAGTCTACACCACTGCCTTCATGGCAGTCCGAGCAAGACCACAGTCTGTTCTAGCAAGGAAAGGTGCTGAAGTCGGAGCTACCCAGCCAGAAGGCGCAACACAAAAATCAGGGTACCACACATTGTCGCTAAATGCGGAAGAAGAAGAAGAAGAAGAAGAAGAAGAAGAAGTTATTCTCGAATTTTTTTTAAAAACTTCTCTTTCTACTGGGAAACTTTTGAAGTCCTGAAACTGGCTCGCATTCCTTCATTTCCATCCCACAAAACACCGTTGTCTGTGAGAGAAAGCTGACTAGCCAGAGATCCTTCATGTCAAAATTTCTCAAAGTCCTTTAGCGTTTGTTTACAAGAGAACCCAGAAACAAGTCATGTTAAGTCAGGTTCCCCTGTTTGTTTGTGCCCGGATTCTACACCCAAGAGAGTTCCACTTACTCGCAATATGTTCTCCTCTGTTGAAGAGCGGACTCGTTTATCCGGGTGGTCTCCCCTGTGTGCCGGAAAGAAACGTCAGACATGACGACGAAAACAATAATTAGCCGGGCGTGGAAACAGCAGAGGGAACTTCTTGAAACACACAAGAGGGGAGAACAAGCTACATGAACTTTTGTCAAGTTTGTAGAAATTGAAGGTGGGGGGAAGGGGGGGAACTAGTGTGACATTTCTCAAACATTTTCTGACATGAGAATTGAACGCTTTCCTGGGCCAACTCACGTGAATGTACGCGGCATATGTTGTAACGACAAGCCTGGGATGTTCCGTACACCCAGTTACAAAGTTACGAGGGAGAAAGCTCTTGTTGTCATAACAGATAACATCCTCGCTGAATCTACCCTAAAGAGATAGGAACAAAAAAAAAATTTCTCTATCTAGGGCAGGCTCTCGTTATTTTTGCCTGGGTTTCTACTGTGGCTTCTTTATCTGTATTTCGTCTTTTCCTCTCTCAGCTTATTTAACTCTTTTCGGTTCTCTTATCTTTTATTGAATGATTTCAATCTTATTTGTTCTTTTTAAAAAAAAATCTTTTATTTTCATTTCCCACGATTTCTTTCTTTCTTTTCTATCCTTTCTTTCTTTCTTTTCCCTTTTCTTTCTTTCTTTCTTTTTCCTTTTCTTTCTTTCTTTCTCTCTTGCCTTTCCTTTCTTTCTTTCTTTCTTGTCTTTCTCTTTCTTGTCTTTCTTTCTTTGTTTCTCTTTCTTTCTTTCTTTCTTGTCTTTCTTTCTTTCTTTTTTCTTTCTTTTTTGTTTTCTTTCCTTTCTGTCTTGTCTTCCTTTCTTGTCTTTCCTCTTTTTCTTTCTTTTTCTTTCTTTCTTTCTTTCTTTCTTGTCTTTCCTGTGTTTATTTCTTGTCTTGTCTTTCTTGTCTTTCCTGTCTTCCTTTCTTGTCTTTCCTGTCTTCCTTTCTTGTCTTTCATGTCTTCCTTCCTTGACTTTCCTGTGTTTCTTTCTTTCTTTCTTTCTTGTCTTTCCTGCCTTTCTTTCTTGTCTTTCTTTTCTTCTTTCTTTCCCATGATCTTTTCTTCTTTACCCTGGTTTCCTTTTCACCTCAAATCTTCCGCCCCCGCCCCCCCCCCAGATCTTACAACCCAACCCCCCCCCCCCATTTCAAGGATGATGATGATTGCGAGAAAGGCTCGATTTTTCAATGAGGTCTGCTAAAAATTATCGCCCACTCTTGGCTGCGTGTGTCTCCTTTCTCGATTCACAAAGAAATAACAGGCAGCACAAAGGAAGCCATATCCATACATTTCTTTCATCACCCTCCACGTGGTTAGCCACATCATCCACGAGTGATCTCCCTTCAACAAAATGGAGGCAGGAAGAGATCCGTGGTGTTTAGAGATCCACTGACAGACATCGGCCATCTTAGTTCAACTGACGAGAGAATCGTGATACATTACGAGATGAGATGCACTTAAAACACACACACACGAAACTCGTAAACAAATGCTTCTAGTTGCATTCAAACAACAAACAGATCACATAAATGTAAATTAGAACACTCAAAGTTTCAACACTTTATTCCACATTCGCCACTCGCTCATACAAATTATCATAGAATGTTTATTTACCCGTTTGTTTGTTTTTTTAAACTGGCGTGTTGAAAAAAAGGGGGTGGGGGGGGGGTTACTTTCGCGTGAATATCTTGATTCACCTTACTGCATTAACAAAAACATCCTCCTCCTCCTTCTCCTCCTCTGTGACTCGGGGGAAAGTTTTATATCCATGAAACTGAGTTAGATGTTCTAGTTCCCCTTTCATCCATTCACAACTGTATGTGATGTTTAAATCCAGTGTCCCTCGCCGTGCAAAGCAGATTTGATCCCCTTTTATGAAGCATTCCTCAACATGAGTGCAAAATACCTATTTTACAACGCGCATGAGCATGCGAGGTAAATTGAAATCAGCATCCTTTGTCCAGAGAAGCCATTTTGTTACTGCTGGGGAAGTTTCTTTGTCCTTTTCCGCAGCTAATAATTTACTTCGGGTTGTTGTTGTTGTTTTTGTTTTTGTAGTTGAATGCAGCTGAGAAACATATAATTGCCTTTGAATGTAAATGCTTCAGGAGAGTTCTTTAAATATCATGAACACACACAAAAAAAAAGAACAAATATATCCATACTACAAGAACTTAATATTGAAGAAGGCTGGCTAGTAAAGAGGATTAAAGGGAGAAAACTTAAATATTTTGGACACATTAAACGTCATGATAATATAGAGAAGACCGTGTTGGAAGGATACATAATGGGAAAAAGAAAGAGAGGAAGAGCAAGGCGAAGATGGCTGCAAGACATCGTTGATGATCTGCAAATGGATGCGTCAGCAGCAGGCCATCTTGCTCACAGCCGAGAGGCCTACAGGAGAGTTGTTAGGGAGGCAAAGTTCCGCAAGGGGCATGGTACTGGCACAATAACAAATGCTTCCTTATTTGTACTGGCCTTCAAATACCCACACTGGATATCATAGTTTACAGCAAGGCTGCTATATCTGTGCCTTTCGGTCCAACACATCCGTTTTCTGCATAGTTGATTTTTAAAATAAATTCTAGACAAAGAGACACATCTTGTGCAATAGATCCATATCAATGGAAACAAGATTCCGAGTACTTAAATATTACATCGAGCCAATTTTGTTTTATGGGTGTGAAGCATGGTCCATGAATAAGAGAATACAGCGAGAAATGGAGGCCATGGAAATGTGGTTCATAAGAAGGATGTTGAAGGTACCATGGACAGCTAAGAAGAAGTCTTAAGAGAGGCTGGAGTTAAAAGGCAAATTATAGCAAAGATCAGGGGCAGACAAGCGAGATTTATAGGTCATTTCACGAGAAGAGGAAAACTGAAACTGAACACACTGTGGCAAGTGGAAAAATTGAGAGAAGAAGAAGAAGAAGAAAAAGAGAGAGAGAGAAGTTACTGGATGGGCTGTCAGTGTGGCTAGGAAGAAAGTCACCGGCGGATCTCATAATCAACTCTAAAGACAGGGAATTGTAGAGAGAGAGATGATCGCCTACGCCACAAGGCACTTAGTTTAGATTATTTTTAAAACTAGGATTTCGATCCCGATTCACGTGATCATGGAGTGAAGGCTACTGTGAGAGTGAAGGCTACTGTGAAAGTGAAGGCTACTGTGAGAGTGAAGGCTACTGTGAAAGTGAAGGCTACTGTGAGAGTGAAGGCTACTGTGAGAGTGAAGTTCGCCCCGTAGCAGGGTACTCGAAGCTCCCTGGTCTATGGTCAACTATAAAGCGAAACAATGTGCCTAACTCTGTGCCTGAAATGTCCAAAAGCCAGTGCTTATAACAAAGTCAATGTGTGCACTATCATATTATTGACGGCACAAGTATAACAATGTAAGAGTGTGAATTATATATTTCTGACCAAAGAAGATGTTATTGATTAATACCGACTTTATCTTCTCACACATCCAGATTTCTGTTGTTTAGATTAGGTTTCACAAACACTGCCACTTCTATAATCAGGGGAAGTCCGATGAAATGTTCTCTACAGAATTCATTTAATTCTGACAAATATGATATTCGACTTAGAATTCACAACATCACTTGTACTAAGATGCAATATGACATAATCTTCGTTAGTTTCGTCGTTGAAGTACATCAGTATCAAACTATCATATTCTTCATGCAGCATTTCTCAATGTTGCCAACTTCACATTATTCTACACTTGATACGAGAACAGTTCCTAACTCCGTAGTATTATATCAGGTGTGCAACACCTGGTCAACTAGTTCCTTGTCTAAAATCACTGTACTCGAAGTTTCAAAGTAACAAATATTCATATCACTTGAATCACTTGAAATATGTCCTCAGTCTGTCCTAGAACTACTTCTGGAAAACTGCTTTTCCTGAGTGTCTGTTGCTGTAATTGTCCATCTATTCCAACTATCGTTACCTACGTGTTCTGCTGTTCTTCTCTGATTGTCTGTCCTTCTCTTGTCTGGACCGGTCTCAGTTCATTGACCGTCCTTGTTCCTCCGTCTTCGGGGCTCCGTCCTCTATCTCCTCTCCTCTATCTTTTCTTTCTTCTTGGTTCTTCTTCCTTGTTCTTATTGTCTGTTCTTCCGTCTCCGGGCTCCCTCCTCTGTATCTTCTTCTTCCTCGTTCCCTACTACTTGGTTCCTCTTCCCTTTTTATCTTCAAGTGCAGCTTGATGGATTAACCAGTAAGTATTTTGGCTCCACCCTTCAGATGTCTACTGGTTCCCAAGAGCTTTTTTTTTCAGGTTAGTAACTTTGACAACCGTCTAACTGATGTTGTAACAGCGTATGTTACAGGCTGTACAACCCGTTATGATTTTTTAAGGATACGCCATATTTAATGTTTCAGAAACAATTTTTTTTATATAAATAGGAAACAAGTTGAATTCTTTCCAGACTAAATGTTTACGAAGAATTAGAAAAATATTTTGGCCAAACACCATAAGAAATAACATCTCAGTGGCAGAAATGCAGATGAAGCCACTGACAACAATTATTGAGGAAAGACGCTGGCGATGGTTGGGACATGTGCTCCGAATGACTGACAACTCACTACCAAAAATAGCACTAAGATGGACACCACAAGGGAACAGAAGTAAGGGTAGACCAAAAGAGACATGGAGAAGAACAACAGAAAGGATGTTGAGCAATAGAGGGCTCACCTGGGCAAGAGCAGAAAAAAAGGCGAAGGACAGGCATTTGTGGAAAACCCTTGCGGAAGCCCCATGTGCCTTGGGCACTTAAGGTTCAGAGAGAGACAGAGAGAGGAAACAACGAGGTTTTTGTAAGGTAAAGTAAGGGAACATAGTTTTATGGGATTAGACGTCCAAAAAATCTTAGACATAGCGCTTTAGTGAGACCTGAGAGAAAGAAAAATCAAAGAGAATTACCTGGGATTCGAAGATTTTTTATGTTCATATTTTCTGAGCTGCATTGCCGAATGCACTAGATGGACACCACAGGGGAACAGAAGTAAGGGTAGACCAAAGGAGACATAGAGAAGAACAACAGAGAGGATGTTGAGCAATAGAGTGCTCACCTGGGCAAGGGCAGAAAAAAAGGCAAAGGACATGCGTTTGTGGGAAAACCCTTGCGGAAGCCCCATGTGCCCTGAGGACTTAAGGTTCAGAGAGAGAGATTCCAGAATGACTGGCTTTGGTCTGAGAAACGAGAGCACATGAATTGAGAGGGGGGGGGAAGCCTAGCATAGGGATGTGCGTTTTAAGTTAAAGTGGACGTTTGACCAGTGCAGATATGTTTGTATGTCACTGTATTATGGAGGTTTTGGATGTACTAGCAATTCTGAGAATTGTCGACATGTTTCGTCGGAAGTCTTGTTCACTTGTCTGTCTGCAGTGAAAGATTTATATCAGCTTTATGGCCTGACTGTTTGTCTGCAATGAAAGCTTTATATCAGCTTTATGGCCTGACTGTTTGTCTGCAATGAAAGATTTATATCAGCTTTATGGCCTGACTGTTTGTCTGCAATGAAAGCTTTATATCAGCTTTATGGCCTGACTGTTTGTCTGCAATGAAAGCTTTATATCAGCTTTATGGCCTGACTGTTTGTCTGCAATGAAAGCTTTATATCAGCCTTATGGCCTGACAGTCTGATGGCCGAGCTGAAAACATATTCCTCCATGTATTAATCATTCATGCTGCATCCATCATCATCAGGTTCCGTCCAGTAAACTTCACCCTGTCGTGCCGTCAGCACCAGACTTGCTTGCATAATGATGTCTCGTGAAAGGGAAAAAGATCCTCGGAATCACGTGAGTAGTGAGTAGCGAGTAGTGAGTAGTGAGTAGTGAGTGATACTTCAGAAGAATTAGTCGGCCGTGCTGGCTATATACGGCTATACAGACGGTACAGCTACGGCGCGTACACAGCCCTTGCCTGTGTCCTGACTAAGCAGAGAGCCTCCCACCCCCCACCCCCAGCCATGGCAGTCATCATCCCCCGTGGATCTGTTCTAGGAGTTACAGAATTCCCGGGTATCTCGATCTTCGTCAGGTGTTGCGCCGGCGTCACAGCATTTCCTCACAGAGAAAGAGCGGCAATGATTTCTGGCTGGGAACTACGGAGTAACGCCACCAAAAAGAAAAAAAAAGTAGCTATTCTGTTGTTGTTTATAACAAGAAACAAAATATATTTAGTTTACGTCTATTCTCAGTTAACATTGAGGAAGAGTCGGATGGCTGGCTTGCAGAATTGGAAGTTGACGGAACAGGCTGTGGATTGGTTCAGTTAGTGTTCGTACTCTTCAGTGGTTCAAAGTTCAAAGTTCAGACTCAGGCTTCGGTGCATTCGGGACAACCTCATATATGCCCCGCCGCATGCCGCAGCCTCCATCCAAGAGTTTGTTTGCTAATAGTTCCTGTCAAATGTTGGTTGTTTACGATGTGTTTTCTGCCACACAGTTCGGATTTTATGCCAGCACCTTTACTTTGTTCCAGTCTCTTCGGTGGTTACTGGAACAGAGAGCAGAGGATGTTACAGGTGTGCCCCGAGTGCGTTGATGCTAATTCCTACATTGAAGATTCTGTTATCAGTCAGTCAGTCATTTGCGTGTCCATTGCGCAACTTTGCCTCCCTAACAGCTCTCCTGTAGGCCTATCGGTTTTAAGCAAGATCCTCTTCTGCTGATGCATCCATTTGCAGATCATCAACGATGTCTTGCATCCATCTTCGTCTTGCTCTTCCTCTCTTTCTTTTTCCCATTATGTGCCCTTCCAAGACGGTCTTCTCTAGATTATCATGACGTTTAATGTATCCAAAATAATTACGTTTTCTCTTTTTAATCCTCTTTACTAGCCAGCCTTCTTCAATATTAAGTTCTTGTAGTATGGATGATTCTGTTATCATTGATCTAAAAAATAGTTTTAAACCTAAAATTCTATTTTTATTTGTTTTTCCTAACTAAAATTCTATTATTATTATTATTTTTTCTTTGCTCTGTCTCTCATCGATGTGTCCCATGAATGCAGATGCTGAAATATCACACAGTTTGGGGAAAAAAAAGGGGGGGGGGGACGACATAATGTTCCATGTTTGTGTTTGCTGAGCTCACATGAGAGAAACATGGAACACGACCTCGTTCATGAAGGCTATTGTGGCCACTCAGAAATTGGAACCTGAAAGTTATTAAATTACGGGATTCCCAAAACTTAATTACACCCCCTTCAGATGTCTACTTCCATTGTAGTGACCTGACCGGGCGGAAAATTAAGTTATGTCATGTGAAACCCTGGACACATGATTTACAAGCTCCGTAATTGAACTTCGCTATCTCTGACATTTTCCTTTTTTTTTTTTTTTAGTTCTTTTTTTTTAGTTCTTTGGACTATTCCTTTCATGTTTATCCCCGTTTGCTTGCTTCATAATCCCTGCAGTTCTCTCATTATTCCCCCCCTCCCCAAAAAGCGATATCCTGAAAGCGCTATTTTACACTTTGTAAACAGCACCACCCTCTGTTATGGCAACAAAATTTGAACCTTATTTTTGCCATATCCAGTCCAGGTTTTTTTTTTTTAAACATATCTTCTTTCATCCTGTAGTGGATTTGAGGGAACCATGCCGGTTTCCAATCCATATTTTTGAAGTCAAGGCTGCTCTATATTGAATTACCAGGCTACGGAATGGCGTGCTTCCGGTTTATTCATTTTGCTTGGGATGATAGAGTGGAGGATGGGAACAGACAATAGTATTATATCCGTGTTTCCATACGTGATCTTGTGGGTTCAATCATGGGACGGGTGGGACATGAGCTGCACAGAAAAATGTCACAAACCGAACACTACACTAACAGTGAGGGGACAAGACCCGATAGACATGGAAAACATTTGTCGGCTGTCATAAAACAACATTTGAGTAAGCGCTAAAAAGCGTGAGAAAAGAAAAGAAAGATAACAGTAACAAACATTCTCACATCTTACAACCTTCCCGTGCTGTTAGACATCACATAGGGCTGGCATACTAGTAGTTCACCATGATTTCCTGTTTTCGGCGAGTATTTCAGCCTCACAAGGAATTTCATGCCCACTAATTTGGCCTCATGTGTCCAAAATATTTCAATTTTATCTGTTTAATCTTCCGAAAATGATGCATGGCTAAAATAAAGCAGACAAGATTTTTAGTTTATTCCAAGAGACACCACTGACTCTTTGTTCCCAGAGACGCCACTGACTGTTTTTTGTTCCAAGAGACGCCATTGGTTCTGTCCTTCATACATTTTTTTTTTCAGTCCAATACTAAAAGCGTGTAAATATTAGCTCGTACAGACATGAAAGGGAATATTAATAAGTATGAATATTTGCCATTAGAAACGCAAGAAAACTGCTCTACCGAACGCTCCTTCAAATTGTTAAGAATGATCTCTCACAGCCTCATCTTCGGGTGAACCCCAGTTTCTCAGGTGTTGGTAAATTCTCGACACACCCAGGCCTCCATTCATTGCTTCTCTGTTTATCGCCCCTGAGAAAGTAACCTTAGTTATTAAACGAACCGAACTCAGAGTACAGTTCTCTATAAAATGTATGGAAACCAATATTGGTCATTGTTGTCAGAAAATCTAGTTTACCTTTCTAACTGCAGGGTAGAAGTTCTACGTTGTCCAGGAAATTGCTGAAGGGAAATTGCTGTTTTATTTAGTGGCAATAAACTTTCTTTCTTTTCTTTTTCTTTTTTTTTATATCTATCATCAAACAAAGATAATAAAAAGGTAAAAAAGGTAAAGGTAATCATGTCATGCCTTAGAGGCACATTGGGATATGGTGTTAGTGCCCATATTTTCCTTGACCTGTCAGCACACTAGAGGTTGATATGGTCAGTATCACGCCTGGCCGCCTTTCCTTCCCCAACTCCAGAAGTTGGGTACCCATTTCTACAGCTGGCTGACTGGGGTGTCTCCGGCCAGATTCGAACCCCCGACCTTCGTCATGAGAGACCAGTGCACTAACCACTTCGCCACTCAGACACCCAAAGATAATAATCAGATGTTTTTATCTTTTAGTTTGTGCTTGACCTTGGCCTTTTTAAAACATAAAGATAATAAGATAAAAGAAATGCACGGATGAATGTTATGCACACCTGTGCTACAAATTTCAGTGCTGTATTGTGGTGACTTTGAGTAAATTAGTGAAAAACGTATCAGTTGCACTAAGGGAATCCTAGAGTTAGATATATAGATTCAGTTGTAATAGAGGAATCCTAGAGTTAGGTCTATAGATTCAGTTGTAACAGGGGAATCCTAGAGTTAGATATGTAGATTAGTTGTAACAGGGGAATCCTAGAGTTAGATATGTAGATTCAGTTGTAACAGGGGAATCCTAGAGTTAGATATATAGTTTCAGTTGTAACAAGGAAATCTTAGAACGCTGACCGCGGAAGTGGTATAGAAAGTTTACCTCTATAGTTCATCCTGTCCAGCTCTCTCTTCATTTCATGCGTTTCTAACGATTTCATGTCTTTCTGATCATTTCATGCCTTTTTAATCATTTCATTTGTTTCTAATTGTTTTAGATATAATCATTTCACGTCTTTCTGACCATTTCATGTATTACTGGCCATTTCATGTCTTTTTAATCATTTCACGTCTTTCCGACCATTTCATGTATTACTGATCATTTCATGTCTTTCTGTCCATTTCATGGTTTTCTAATAATTTCGTTTCTTCTACAGGCGAGGGAACATTTTTTTACGTTTCAGGCTTGAGTATGCGACAGCCATGTTCAGTAATGCCACATACTCTCTTGGCTAACGGCTGATCAAGTTCAGTAATGCCACATACTCTCGTGGCTAACGGCTGATCAAGTTCAGTAATGCCACATACTCTCGTGGCTAACGGCTGATCAAGTTCAGTAATGCCACATACTCTCTTGGCTAACGACTGCTCAAGTTCAGTAATGCCACATACTCTCGTGGCTAACGGCTGCTCATCCTACCGGAGTCCGTGGTTCAAATTCCAGGTAATTCTCTTGTCGTTTTTCTTTCTCTCACCTCTAAAAGAAAGTGCTTTCTTCATAACTTTGTGAGGTCTAACCATACAACATTATGTCCTACTGCTTTACTGTGAGAAAGCCTCGTTGTGACGATGTGTTTTCCTCAGGGCTTACAGGGAATACAACAAAGCCATAACTAAACACCCAAAGAGAGACATCCATAATAGAAAGAGCAAGCAGCAACACGATGATGATGGTGATGACGACGACGACGACGATGATGATAATGATGTAGTAAGACAAGATGAAGTCCAGAAAATGAAAAAAAAAAGATGCATCTAGTGATTTGCATAAAGCTCACACTGTTAAAGAAAAGTAGATACGATCAGCGTCGATAAATTGTAGACAAAGCTCTTTAGACCTAAGAGGAATAGATGAAAAGATATCAATAGAACATAGGCAATGAAGCTGGTGACGTGTGCAAAGGAAACAACAATTAATCCTCTTGAGACAAAGACCAGGACACTCAGACTAAAAGCCCCACGTGTGTAATAAATTACAAGCACGGAACAGCCCAAACATGGCGGAGATAATGAGTCAGAGATGACGGAGAAACAATATCCTACCGGACCTGGAGCTACGTGAAGACTCGAGACAACAACCGCGCAGTACCAGTGGAAGAAACGTTTTAAAACATTGTTCGCAAGCATTGTAAAACTGGTAACTCCACCTCGGCCGGTCCCAAGCCCGTGCTGAGAAAGGAAGAAGGGATGCACATTGAACCACAGGATCAAACAGCGGTATAAAAAAAAAACAACTCGAAACAGCAACAGTTTACATATTAGCACAAAATCGATATCTGAAAAAAAAGGAAGACGAAAAAAAAAAGACTGATAATAATAATAAGAGAATCGAACCCGAACCCTCAGTATGACTAGCAACCTCTCACAAGAAAACATCGCATTATCAGCAAAAAGGAGGGGAAAACTCTGTCCGTTTTGGCAGACAGTGAACAATAGCTAACATGCTGGTGTCAGGGTTGGCGAGCCGCAGGTGACATGCTGGAATCAGGGTTGGCGAACCGTAGCTGACATGTCGGCATCATGGTTGGCGAACCGTAGCTGACCAAGACCCTTCCTCGCCTCTCTGTTGGTACCCCAAGTAACAGGACCAGCCTGGCTAACGGGACAGGGATCGTCATAGTCTCCATGGTGGTGGAGTCTGTTAAAGAAGCATTCCTCACCAACTGCTTTTTAGGTGTACTCCAGGGCACAAGAAAAAAGTTACTATAACTCTCTCAAATGGACACGACGCTGTGCCCCAACAACTTCGCCGCACGGGCTGCAAAGAACACCAGCTCGCAGTTCCAGGCAGAAAAAGAAGAAAAAGAAGAAGACGAAGAAGAAGAAGAGGAAAGAGGAAAAAGAAAAAAAAGAAAAGAAGAAAAGGAAAAAGAAAAAGAAGAAGAAGAAAAAGAAGAAGAAGAAAAAAGAAGAAAAAAAGAAGGGAAAAAAAAGAAGAAGAAGAAGAGGGGGAGGAGGAGGAAGAAGAATATAAAGAGAAGACGAAGAAGAAGAAGACCAACGCGGTAACAATGTATCCGCTTACAGAACGTGGAGAAGCGGCTGGCAGTCTTCCTGGTTTTGACATAAATCCTCTTGACATCTGTCACCGTCAAACTGTTTCTCTTGCCACATCCATTTCTCCCAGAGTTTCAGATTAACACCATCCTCTGTTTTGTTTTCTCATTCAGCCAGAAGCTGCAGTAAATCTTGATCGCGGCATCAGGGTTAAACATCGACTTATTGAAATCGATGCCCAACTCGAGCAAATGAACTTGACAAGCAACGAGGCTTAAGTGAGGATTTATGTCCCAGGAGTGAAAACTATCAAAGCTGTGACTTAATGATGATGATTATGTAGCCGAAGGTCAGTGATACAGAATCTGACATCTTACATCTTAAATCTTTCTCGTGTCGTTAAAAGTCACATAGGGCTCGCATGGTAGTTGGACAACTTTTCATGTTTTCCGGCAGTTTTTCAACCTCATCAAGAGATTTTGTGACTAATGATTTGGCCTCTCTTAACAGTGTCCAGAGTTTCACGTGGTCGATCTCTTTTTCTTCGGCCTGTTGTGTTCCACTTGATAGCTTGTTTTGGTATTCTCTGACTTTTTCTTCTCATCATGTGACCAACATGTCCATCTCCTTTTCCTGATCACCCATGAGACTGGTTGTTGTTCAGTCATCTGTCTTATCTCTGCATTGTTCTTGAATTCGTTCCACATTATACCGAGTATTTTCCTTAGGCATTTGTTTTTAAAAAAGTCTAATTTCTTGTCTATTTCTTCAGTTGTTTTCCAGCTTTCTCGTGCATAAATGAGGGTGGATATTACATTTGAATTGAATTATCTTAACTTGGTTTTTGTGCTTATAAATTTTGAGTGCCATATGTTCTCAAGATTTTTGAAGGCAATGCTGGTTTTGTAATTCTAATATGTAACTTTCTTTCTGGTGTCACCATCCTGGTCTATTCAGCTGCCGATGTATGCAAATTTGTTTACTTCTTCAACAGTTGTTCCTTCTACGTATATTTTCCTTCTTGATTAAAAGGGAATTTTCATTATTTTTGTTTTTTCTTTATTAATTTCAAGTCCTATTTTGCTACCCAAGGGTATCTGTTTTTTTTTCTTGCATCGAATTCGCATTGTCACTGATGAGAGATGTCATCTGCAAAATCAAGATCTTCCAGTTGGGTCTCATGTACCCAGTCAATGCCCGTTTTACCTTTGCTACATTTTTCATTATGAAATCTATGACAATTCCAAAAAGCAAGGGATATAATATACATACATACTTGTTTCACGTCTGTTTCAATCTGGAACCATTCATTCATTCCTTCGTCTGTATTGACTGCACAAACATATCCATTGTAGAGGTCCTTAATGATGTTGACAGTCTTAGATGATATTCCATAATGTCTCAAAATTCTCCACAGTGATTCTCTGTGTATGCTATCAAATGCCTTTTTAAAGTCTGTGAAGTTAGGATTAACGGTCTTTGCTTTTCAGTATGTTCTTCAAGTATTATTCTGAGAGTAAAGATCTAGTCGAGACAGCTTCTCCCTTTTCGAAACCCTGCTTGTTCTTCTCTTATTACAGTATCCACTATATCTTTACGCTATTCAGAATGACTTTGCAAAATAGTTTTGACACAATTGATGGTAAGATTACTCCTCTCCAATCATTGCGGTCGCTAAGGTGTCTCTCTCTCTTTCTCTCTGTTTTTTTTGGTTTTTTTGTTTTTTGTTCTTGTGTATTTTAACAATGATTCCTTTTCTCCATTTAGAAGGGACATTTTCTTCTTTCCAAATTTTATTAAACATTCTTTGCAGTTGACTCATGTTGTCACTGTTATAGCTTTTAACATTTCGGCTGTTATTTCATCTTCACCTGCAGTTTTGTTGTTAGCCATTAGATCACTGCTGTTTCAATTTTGTTTAATGTAATTTCATCTAGGTTGACATTTATCTGTGGGACTGGTAAGACGGTTTCAAGGTTTATCTTTTGGGTGTGGTCAGTTAAGTGTTTAGTTCATCTTTGTTTCTGGTCTTTATTTGATGTTAACAGCGTGCCAGATTTACTAAAGATTGGTCTTTCTTTCGATGTAATAGTACGCCTTAGCCTCTTTTGTATGTTATATACAGTTTTGCTGTCTCCTGTTTTGCTGCTTTCTCTGCTTCTTTTGCCATATTGTCTATGTATTCTCTTTTATATCTTCTAACTGAACTTTTTACTTTTTTCTCTTGTTCTTTGTATGGTGCTTGTGCCAAATCTTTTCCCACATCTGTCTTTACATTCAACATGGCTAATTTGGCTGCTCGTATTTCATAAGTGTACTTCCATGTGTTTTCTGATATCTATGCTTTTGGATATTTTTTTTTTGCAGTCCAGCGCTTACTTTTGCTGCTGTGATTATGGCTGTGCTGTAAGAATTCCATAATTGATCTCTACCTCACTGAATGCTGCGGAATGATTGGTAAGTTCTAGATTGAAATTACTGTTAGTATTTTCTTCCTGTAGGCTGTGGCTGTTTATCTTTCTGAGTACTGATTTCTTATGTTGACTTTTCAGTTTTAGTCTTATTTTCAACATACACAGGTTGTGATCATTGTTGACATCTGTATCTCTACATGCTCTTACATCTATCATAGATGTTATGAATTGCTTTCTAATATAAAAATGATCTATATGATTTCTGGTTCTATCATCTGGAGATATCCATGTTGTTTTATGTATCTCTTTGTGTGGAAACATTGTGTCTCCAATGACCATGCCTTCTGTTAGACATATTTCAATTAATCTTTCTCCGTTCTAATTAAGCATGTCAATTCCTTCTTTCCCCATTACTTTTTCGACGTCGGTGTTATCTTTTCCAACCTTGGCGTTGAAGTCTTCCATAGCAATTAGGATGTTGTGTTTAGGTACTTTGTTGATGAGTTGTTGTAGTTGGTGACATAAATCGTCTTTTATTTCATCTTCTGCATCGTTCGTGGGTGCATAGCATTGTTTTATTGTCATTCTTCCGTGTCTTAGGTTGTATCGTGCTCTTATTATACGACTGTTCATTGGTTCCCATTCTGTAAGGCTCTTTGTTGCAGTTTTTGATGGTGCTACCATTGTTCTTACATTCAAACATCCAGTCTTTGTCAAATATTTTGGGCCGATGAATGCATTCTTTCGATCCTTGTCTGAGCTGGTATCCCTGATGCGTCACCATTGACTCGGGTTCGTCTTGTTGCAAGTTTCCATAGCAATTCCTTTTTTCCCCTAAAGTCGCCTCTAGGTGGGTCTCAAGGTAAGGCTGTTAATAAAGAATGCCGTTAGATAATTCTTCTTCTTCTTCTTCTTCTTCCGCTTCTTCTTCTTCTTCTTCCGCATTGTCTGTCTATATCTGCAGTCCTGTCTCTTGGACAAATTTCACTGTTTTTTGTAATTCATGTATGGAACCATAGAGCTTATCTTCTTTTGTGGTTTCACTGGGCCAGTAATTATTTCTCAGTGTCTCATAGTTGGTGCAGGGTTGGAGGATATGTTCCACAGTTTGGGGCACCTGTACGAAGAATAGTATTACCAATCTTAAACTTTGTATACATATGACTTCGGAGTCGGCTGTGTCCTGTTTTTGGAGACGGAAAATGGTGACTTGTTCCTTTCTGTTTAGCATGTGATAGTCGTTATGCGCTGGTGTTTGTGGCTTCCTGTAGGTTTTTATCACGCTTTTCTTCTGATTATAGGTGATTGGTATGTCCTTGGATAATTCAAATCAGATTCTCCCCAATACTTTGGAGCAAAGATGGTTTGGCTGCCATGGCAAATTAGTCAGCGCTGAGCAAGACATCGTATCCTGGACTGGTTATTATACGTCCTGTTGGCGACTGGTTATTATAGGCCATGTTCTTCACTTTCTAACATTCCAGAAAGTGACAAAATCCATGTTTTTGGTGGCCGACGCTCTGCTGATGATGTTCAAGCCCAGGCGTTGTGTCGCAGGTAAAGGTAAAGGTAATCCTGTCATGCCTTAGAGCCCCATAGGGATATGGGTGTTAGTGCCCATATTTTTCCTTGACCTGTCAGCACACTAGAGGGTGATATGGTCAGTATCACGCCTGGCCGCCTTTCCTTCATAGGGGGACGTTAATTACTTGACTGCTTGCTCAAAGACCAAAAGTGGACCAAACAAAGAAGCATTTGTCAGTCAGGCTGTGGAGGATCATCATTTAGAACTTGGGTCAGGCACGCTTCACCAGCCACAGGACTCTGACATAATTATTTGGCCGTAGTTCACCTCCAGGACTGCTGGAGGCGTTAAAGAAGTCAGCCTGGAAAACAAGAAGAAAAAAAAGGGAGGGGGAGGGAGATCTGAAGAGGGTTTTACTCTTTGAACTCATACATCATCATCATGTGTCCTCTCCCCAGGTATGTTGTCTCCAAAATGCTCTATCCATGTTTTCACAGTGAGCCCATCCAAGGTGGATTGAATCCATTTTGTGTATAAATGTTATCCTCCACTCAATTTCGAACTTTTGCTCCTTTTTCCTTCTACTTTTTCATTATTCTATTAAGCTACAAGATGTGAGGTAAATATTGTAAGTGATTCTTATGTTTTTCCGCTATTTTTCTTTTCAGTTTCAATTGACTTTGTATTCTTTTGAGTCTATGAAACTCGGCATATGCTTCTGTACATAATACTATGTTATGTGTGTTGTCTTATCTCCCTGTAACTGCGAACTGGTGTTCTTTGCAGCCGATGCCGTGGAGGTACAACATAGTATCTACGCGAGAGCAGGTTACGGCGGCTACTTTTTTCAGCCCCGGAGTACAGCTAAAATGCGGGGGGGGGGGGTGTGTGCAACGCTTCTTTTGCAGACTCCACCACCGCGGGGACTATAGCGATCCCTGCCCCGTCAGCCAGGCTAGGCCTGTTACTGGGGATACCAACGGAGAGGTGGAACAGGGTCTTGGTCCTCTATGTTTCGCTAACCCTGATGCTAGCATATCAGCTTTGGGTTGCTGATTACCTAACTGGACATCGTCTTCACCCCCAACCCCCTAACTATGTTAAATGACCCACGATCCCCCCCCCCCCCCCCCACTTTTCTGTTTCCTTATTTACATACAACACTTCTTCATGTCTATCAGCATCAAAAACCTCCAACTAAAACTTAGAAATATTTCGCTTCGGACTTCTGACACCTGAGAGTGTACCGGGCTGAATGCCCTGAAGAACATTCTGAAGGTTCCAGTCAATGAACTACCACAAAGTCTTCCCTTTTAGTCGAGTCTTCGCTGTCAGCAATAAAATACTCCACCCCGCGCGCACGGCCACAATTTATTGCGCACCCGTTTAGAGTTCTTTCAAGTTTCTAGTGCAACCTCGGATCAGTTTACCCACAATTCCTCACTGCCGACTGCAAACGGGTGCGACATGCGGCGACCCGGGGGTAAACTAAAACCCAGTCGGATTGGCTACCAAGGCGACAGAAAATAGAGCACTGTCGCATTAAGTCAAGGTTACGCCGGTAATTCTGGTAACACGAAACCTGTCTGATGTCCAGCTCTGGGTGTTGGTGCTGGGAACATTAGACGAACCGTGGAGACGTTTACTGTTGTTTACAGGGGAACGGAGAGAACTGCCATTCTTGGGGCAAAACTGGGGGTGGGGTGGGGGTGGGGCAGATGAAGAAAATGAAAATCTATGGAGAAAATATAGTTCTACTCAAACAAATTATGGTTTAATGAGTAGTGAGTTAACAAGTTAGTGGAGGAGGTCAACGAATTTGTATACCTTGGCAACAGAGTAGTAGAAAATGGAGACAGCACAGAGGACATCAACAGCAGACTTGCTAGAGCAAACCAGGCTTTTGCAATGCTGCAGAATATATGGAAATCCAAAAAACTAAGCATAAATATGAAAATCAGGATATTTAAGAGTAATGTTCTAAGTGTACTACTCTATGGAAGCGAATGCTGGAAAATCACCAAAACCATAGAAAACAAGTTGAATTCTTTCCAGACTAAATGTTTACGAAGAATTAGAAAAATATTTTGGCCAAACACTATAAGAAATAACATCTTATTAGCAGAAATGCAGATGAAACCACTGACAACAATTATTGAGGAAAGACGCTGGCGATGGTTGGGACATGTGCTCCGAATGACTGACAACTCACTACCAAAAATAGCACTAAGATGGACACCACAGGGGAGCAGAAGTAAGGGTAGACCAAAAGAGACATGGAGAAGAACAACAGAAAGGATGTTGAGCAATAGAGGGCTCACCTGGGCAAGAGCAGAAAAAAAGGCGAAAGACAGGCATTTGTGGAAAACCCTTGCGGAAGCCCCATGTGCCCTGGGCACTTAAGGTTCAGAGAGAGAGAGAGAGTAGTGAGTTGCTCTCTCGTGCACAGACAGTCCCTCGTTCTACACGAGCACCTATTTCCTGCCCGCACACAGATTTTATTTTTCCTGAAAAAAAACAAAAATACATCACAGCAAAAAGATCACTGTACAAAAGAAAAATGTCAGACATGGCGTCAAACGTGGACATTAACAGTATCAGACATGGATATTAACAGCGCCAGACATGGATTCTAACTGCGCCAGACATGGACATTAACAGCGTCAAACATGGACACTAACAGCGCCAAACATGGACATTAACAGCGTCAAACATAGACACTAAAAGCATCAGACATGAACGCTAACAGCGTCAGACATGAACGCTAACAGCGCCAACATGAACGCTAACAGCAAAAAGGAAAATAGGAATCATCACGACAGAAATGAGATGTTTAAAGAGAATACTGAACATGACAAGAAGATGCTGCCTTGTCTTCTACCTACCTGGATCTACGCGCTGGTGTTCTTTACACCCGAGGTCGTGAAGGTGTTGAGACACAGCATCGTTCAGTTTGGAAGCGTATTAATGGCAGCTATTTTCCCAGTCCCTACGTGCAGCTAAAAACAAGGGGGTGGCGGTGGGGTGGGTGGGGTGTAATACTTCTTTAGCAGACTCTACCGCCATGGGATCTGGTGATCCATGCCCCGTTAGATTGTTATAGCGGGTGCCAACGGATAGATGGGCTGGCGTCAGCATGTCAGCTGTAGATTGCCAACCTTGACTTCAGCATGTCAGCTGTAGATTGCCAACCTTGACTTCAGCATGTCAGCTGTAGATTGCCAACCTTGACTTCAGCATGTCAGCTATGGATGGCTGAATGCAAAGGGGATAGCGTCTTCTCTCCCGAGGCGAAGGTGGCAACACAGAGACAAAACCTGGAGTGTTAGGCTAAATCCAAAAACAAATGGATGCATCAGCAGCAGGCCATCTTGCTCACAACCGAGAGGACTACAGGAGAGCTGTTTGGGAGGCAAAGTTCCGCAAGAGACATGCAAATGACTGACTGACTGACTGACCAGCAACATGTCAGATGATCTGGTCACGTTACATGAATAACACCAGGCAGTATACCACAGAAAACCTTCACATTAAGAAATGTGAGAAACGCAGAGGGAGAGAGGAAGAGAGAGAGAGAGAGAGAGAGAGAGAGAGGACACCCACACAAGAGATGGAGGGAGGAAATTACATACAACCTTAAATGCCCCATTATATGAAGCAAATCGTCCAGCCCTTTCGAAATGTCTGTCTCCTCAGCGCGGAAAGGTACACGAGGAAGAACACAAGACAAGACAAAGATTTAATCTCAGATCTAAGGCTTCAGTGAACACCACTTAGAAACATCTCAGAAACAGAAAACCCCATCATTTAAGATTACTTTTGTTCTTTCTCCTATTTGCTAATTTTGTTCTTTCTCCTACTTCCTAATTTTGTTCGTTCTCCTACTTGCTAATTTTGTTCGTTCTCCTATTTGCTACTTTTGTTCTTTCTCCTATTTGCTAATTTTGTTCGTTCTCCTACTTGCTAATTTTGTTCGTTCTCCTACCTGCTAATTTTGTTCGTTCTCCTACTTGCTAATTTTGATCGTTCTCCTACTTGCTAATTTTGTTCGTTCTCCTACTTGCTAATTTTGTTCGTTCTCCTACTTGCTAATTTTGTTCGTTCTCCTACTTGCTAATTTTGTTCTTTCTCCTACTTGCTAATTTTGTTCGTTCTCCTACTTGCTAATTTTGTTCGTTCTCCTACTTGCTAATTTTGTTCGTTCTCCTACTTGCTAATTTTGTTCGTTCTCCTACTTGATAATTTTGTTCGTTCTCCTATTTGCTACTTTTGTTCTTTCTCCTATTTGCTAATTTTGTTCGTTCTCCTACTTGCTAATTTTGTTCGTTCTCCTACCTGCTAATTTTGTTCGTTCTCCTACTTGCTAATTTTGTTCGTTCTCTACTTGCTAATTTTGTTCGTTCTCCTACTTGCTAATTTTGTTCGTTCTCCTACTTGCTAATTTTGTTCGTTCTCCTACTTGCTAATTTTGTTCGTTCTCCTACTTGCTAATTTTGTTCGTTCTCCTACTTGCTAATTTTGTTCGTTCTCCTACTTGCTAATTTTGTTCGTTCTCCTACTTGCTAATTTTGTTCGTTCTCCTACTTGCTAATTTTGTTCGTTCTCCTATTTGCTACTTTTGTTCTTTCTCCTATTTGCTACTTTTGTTCTTTCTCCTATTTGCTATTTTTGTCCTTTCTCCTACTAGCTACTTTTGTTCTTTCTCCTATTTGCTACTTTTGTTCTTTCTCCTATTTGCTACTTTTGTCCTTTCTCCTATTTGCTACTTTTGTCCTTTCTCCTACTTGCTACATTTAGCTCTTTCTCCTACTTGCTACATTTAGCTCTTTCTGCTACTTGCTAAATTCCTCCACCAGCAGCAATTAAATATCTAAGATGGCAGCCTGCACCCCCCTCCGCCCCAGTTTTCTGGAGAGCGCCCTCAGAAATAAGGTCACATGTAACGTTAACCTGTCACCCTAAGCTGTCTTCTGTGTAACTGGACTAAACAGTGACTTTCTGATCACTTGTCATTCAATACAGGATCAACAGCAGTGATTTTCTTTTGCCCTTATAAGAGAAGTCTTCATCAGAAGTCGTAAACTTAATCAACTTAATCATCAGTCTGGCCTGTATGTACTTAACTTCCATCCTCAGACATCATAAACTTAATCATCAATCTGGCCTGTATGTACTTAACTTCCATCTTCAGACATCATAAACTTAATCATCAGTCTGGCCTGTATGTACTTAACTTCCATCTTCAGACATCATAAACTTAGTCATCAGTCTGGCCTGTATGTACTTAACTTCCATCCTCAGACATCATAAACTTAATCATCAGTCTGGCCTGTATGTACTTCCATCCTCAGACATCATAAACTTAATAATCAATCTGGCCTGTATGTACTTAACTTCCATCCTCAGACATCATAAACTTAATCATCAGTCTGGCCTGTATGTACTTAACTTCCATCCTCAGACATCATAAACTTAACCTATGTTCTGTTTATCATACACTTTGCTAGTTTATTTGGGGGTGAAGACGCCCGTTGTGGTAATCAGCGACCCATAGCTGATATGCTAGCGTCAGGATTAGAGACCCATATCTGATATGCTAGCGTCAGGGTTAGAGACCCATAGCCGATATGCTAGCGTCAGGGTTAGAGACCCATATCTGATATGCTAGCGTCAGGGTTAGAGACCCATATCTGATATGCTAGCGTCACGGTTAGAGACCCATATCTGATATGCTAGCGTCAGGGTTAGAGACCCATATCTGATATGCTAGTGTCAGGGTTAGAGACCCATATCAGACTAAGACCCTGTTCCACCTCTCCGCTGGTACCACCAGTAACAGGCATGGTCTGGCTAACGAGGCAGGGATCGCCATAGTCCCCATGGTGGTGGAGTCTGCTAAAGAAACATTGCACACACCCTCTGCATTTTAGCTGTACTCCGGGATTGAAAAAGTAGCCGCCATAACCCGCTCCCACGCCGATACGATGCTGTGCCTCAACACCTCTACAGCATCGTCTGCAAAGAACAACAGCTCGCAGTTACAGGGAGTTTGTACAAGTACAAGCTAGTTTACTTACCACACACTAAACCATACACTTTACTACAACATACTTTACTAGTATACTTATCACACACTTAACCCCCAATCACTATACATTTGATTTCTTATCTACCCTTTGTGCATTTTATCACGAACATAAAATACACCCAACATTTAGCCGAGCTAGCATACACTTAGCCATTACTCTAGCCATCATACACTTAACCACTAGTCCTCAACAGTTCTAAAAGCAGTAGTTCCCAAGCCATGGTCTGCGACGCATTATCAATTAGCCTGGGGTTCATCATCATCATCATCATTATCTTCAGTGGCAGGTTGGCTGCAATGAATCTCCACTCTGCTCGGTTCCTTGTTTTCATAGCGCACTCGGGCAAGCTGGTCTTTGTCCGTCTCTTGATGCTACCTAGCCATCTCTGTTGCTATCATCCTCTTGTTCTATACTGAATCTATTCCTCAATACTTCTATACTTCAATACTATACTGAATCTATTCCTCAATACATCTATACTTCAATACTATACTGAATCTGTTACTCAATACTTCCATACTTCAATACTATACTGAATCTATTCCTCAATACTTCTCTATTTCAATACTATACTGAATCTGTTCCTCAATACTTCTATACTTCAATACTGTACTGAATCTATTCCTCAATACTTCTATACTACAATACTATACTGAATCTATTCCTCAATACGTCTATATTTCAATACTATACGGAATCTATTCCTCAATACTTCAATGCTATACTGAATCTATTCCTCAATACTTATATACGTCAATACTATAATGTATCTATTCCTCAATACTTCTATGCTTCAATACTGTACTGAATCTATTCCTCAATACTTCTGTACTTCAATACTATAATGTATCTATTCCTCAATACTTCTATACTTCAATACTGTACTGAATCTATTCCTCAATACTTCTGTACTTCAATACTATACTCAAGAAAGGTCTTCAGTATAGTATTGTGGCTTTGACATACTCAAATTATCTTAGTTCTCTTGGTATATATGATTTTTATATTTCACTTTTCACTTTAAGCTGGTCTAGCACTTCTGTGTTTTCTTCTCTGTACTGGGGATACGCCATATTCCTCTATATCCACATTTCAAGGGCTTCGGTCTTCTTTCCTGTTGTCTTATTCACAATGGGAAAAAGAAAGAGAAGAAAACCAAGGCAAAGATGACTACAAGACATCGTTGATAATCTTTAAGTGGATGCATCAGCAGCAGGGCATCTTGCTCACAACCGAGAGACCTACAGGAGAGCTGTTAGGGAGGCAAAGTTCCGCAAGGGGCATGCAAATGACCGACTGTCTTATTTAAGGTCCAGACATGTACACCATAAAGGAACATTGAATAAATGTAGCATTTTACGATATGTAATTTCAGCTGCTGTTGTTTGGCTATATTAAATTATATCAGTTGGACAAAATCAGTTATGGCTTTCTGGGATAATCTTCTTTTTCTTCTTCGTTCGCTTCTACCACCAAGATCGCCCTTGATCCTACTGAATTTACTCCTGTGATTCTCGCCATAGTCTCATTTAGGATGGAGGCTCAGAGCATCGTGGGGTTTTGGCCTGTATTCTCGGTGGGTCTCAGAAGCGAGATTGCGTGACACCGTGGTTTTCGTTGCACCAGTTTAGTCTAGATTTGGACTTTCTCAGCGGAAAACCTCGACGTGTTTTGGATTTCAGTGTATCCCCGCTGGGTGAGAGGTGATAGCCCACTCAGGCCAGAGTTGGACTTTCTCACCGGAAAACATCGACGTGTTTTGGATATGAATATATCCCCACCAGATAAGAGATGGTTGCCCATCCAGCCTACAGTTCGGCTTTCTCACCGGAAAACCTCGACTTATGAATATATCCCCCCCCCCCACCAATCCCCCGCCCCAGGGCGAGAGGTGGTTCCTGGGATAATGATATCGCGTATTTGCTGTTTTTCCGAAATCTATACGCGCTTGTGAAGCGGGTTCCTTGACTGGGAAAAAGTTTTGGGAACCGCTGATCCCAAGATCCCACATCACCCCGTGCACGGAAGTCAAAGAAAACATTAAAACAATAAACAACGGCATTGTCATGGAGATCGCCGGTAGTGTCAGAAGAAGAAGAAAGAGAGAGGGGTCATATGTCCGATTTTCTTGATTTTACCGGTATCATATCTCAGCTTTCTACGTCCAGTTCAGCTTTTCATCGCTGTAAATCCTCTTACTAAATTGTGTTTACCCGCGACAAGCAATGTCAGCTCTTCAGGAAAGTCTGTTTGTGGGCGAACTCTTCAGTGTCAAAGTAACAAAAAATAGAAATCTTAATCTCGATGCTAAAAGTTTTCTTCTTTAGTTGGTCACATGACACGTGCAAAATGGAACTCGGGAATTGTTGCACTCCGTGCGAAAATGCGATATCGCAGTTATTGAATGGGTTCAACGTTATTACTGTCTGGATGTTAGGGACAAGAATATTTGGATCTGTTTACCAGGAAAGCACATCTGCCGGTTTGGAAAGTGAATGCTATCAAACAGCAATAAATTAAAGCTTTGCCTGTCAAACGAGTACCCCTTGTTTGCATAAGAGACCCTCAAACTTCCTTCAGAAAACATTCTTGGTAGGACGGCTCGACATTCACCTGGACACTGGTTTGTAAACACGATAGGGTGACAAGCCAAAGGTTAAGGTTACAGTCGAATATTCCAGGGATTAAGATAATAACAACAACGGACAATAGGCAAATCTGCACAACAATCATTGAAAGCAGTAGAAATGTGGTTTGAATGTTTACGAATTCCCTGGACAACAAAAATAACTAATGGAGAATGTTTGAGAAGAGATGGAGAGACCAAAAAATATTGTAAAAGAAAAATTAGAGAAAGACAATGTACTTTTATAAGACAATGAGAAGTGAGGGCGTTGAAAATACTGTAGCAACAGGAAAAACAGAGGGAAGAAGAGCCAGTGGAGGACTTGAGAGAAATGATACTAGACAGTCTGACGGGATGGTGTGAGAGGAGATACCAACTGAGCTAATGGTCTGCATGAAGGATCGTGTACTCTGGAGAAGAATAATAGCCAACGCCAGTCATTGCACTGTACTTTTTTTTTTATTACTGAAGACGTTTCATTTGGCAATCATCGACCCATAGCTGATATGCCAGCATCAGCGTTAATGAAGAACCACAGCTGATCAAGACCCTGTCCCACTTCTTCGTTTGTACCCCCAGTAACAGGCCTAGCCTGGCTAACAGGACAGGGATGGCCAGTCCACATGGGGGTGGAGTTTGTTTTAAAAAAGTATAGCACACTTCTTCCATTCTAGCCCATCCAAGGACTAAAAAAAAAAACCTCACGTAAATCGCTCACAATCCGACACCATGATGTGCCTCAACATCTTCACCGCATCAGCCGAAAGAACATGAGCTCGCAGTTCCAGGGAAGTTGAAGAAGATCAGTAGTAGACTGTACATACATACATACATACATACATACACACATACATATATACATACACACATACATGCATAAATACATACATGCATACATCACATGGATACATACGTATATGTAGTAAGCAGATCGGTAGACATGAAACAAGAGGATGAAGGGAAGCTGCTTGGATGGATGGACGGATGAATGGATGGATGGATGGATGAATGGATGGATTGATGGATGGATTGATGGATAAAATACAAAAACAAAGAAATATACGAAAGAAATCACACACACAACAAAACAGCTCATACAAATTAAACGAAAGAACTCTTAAGAAACAGATCTTAAATTGTCCAACTCTAGACTAAACTGGTGCAACGAAAACCGCAGTGTCACGCAATGCCGCTTCTGTGACCCACCGAGAATATAGACCCAAGCCCCACAATGCTCTGAGCCTCCATCCTAAATGAGACTATCGTGAGAACCACAGGAGTAAATTAAGTAGGATCACGGGGCGATCTTGATGGTAGAAGCGAACGAAGAAGAAGAAGAAGATAGTAAATTAAATGAGAAAAAATAACTCATGAAAAACAGATCGTAAATTAAACTAGAAAAAAAGAACACATAAGAAACAGATCTTAAATTAAAGTAGAAAAATAACTCATAAGAAACAGGTCGTAAATTAGAGTAGAAAAATAACTCATAAGAAACAGGTCGTAAATTAAACGAGACAAAAATAACTCATAAGAAAGAGCTTGTAAATTAAAGGAGGAACAAAAACTCATAAGAAACAGCTTGTAATTTAAAGGAGGAAAAAACTCATAAGAAACAAAATTGTAAATTAAAGGAGGAAAAAAAATTAATAAGACACAACATTGTAAATTAAAGGAGAAACAAAACAAGCTAATAAGAAACAACGTTATAAATTAAAGGACGAAAAACTCATAAGAAACAACATTGTAAAGTAAAAGAGAAACAAAAAAGAACTCAACATTGTAAATTAAAGGACGAAATAAAACACATAAGAAACAACATTGTAATATAAAGCAGGAAAAAAGTGATAAGAAACAACATTGTAAATTAAAGCAGAAACATAAAAGCACATAAAAAACAACGTTGTAAATGAAAGGAGAAATAAAATTCATAAGAAACAGCTGGTAAATTAAAGGAGAAAAATTTCATAAGAAAGAACATTAGAAATTAAAACAAGAAAAAAAACTCCTAAGAAACAACATTATAAATTAAAGGAGGAACAAAAAAAAAAAACGCATAAGAAACAACATTATAAATTAAAAGAAGAAAAAACTCTTAAGAAACAACATTGTAAATTAAAGCAGGAAAAAATTCATAAGAAACAACATTGTACATTAACGGAGGAAAAAATTCATAAGAAACAACATTGTACATTAAGGGAGGAAAAAATTCATAAGAAACAACATTGTACATTAAGGGAGGAAAAAATTCACGAGAAACAACATTGTAAAGTAAAGGACGAAAAAAGAACTCATAAGAAACAGCTCGTAAATTAAACGAGAAACGAAAAAGCTCATAAGAAACAACATTGTAAATTAAAGGAAGGAAAAAAAAGCTCATAAGACTCATTCATTCATTTGCATGTCCATTGCGCAACTTTGCCTCCATAACAGCTCTCCTGTAGGCCTCTCGGTTGTACGCAAGATGCCCTGCTGCTGATGCATCCATTTGCAGATTATCAACGATGTCTTGAAGAAATCTTCCCTTGGTCTTCCTCTTTCTTTTCATGATTATGTATCTTTCCAAGACGGTTATCAGGACGTTTAATGTGTCCAAAATATTTAAGTTTTCTCTCTTTAATCCTCTTTACTAGCCAGCCTTCTTCAAAGTTAGGTTCTTGTAGTATGGATATATTTGTTATTTTTTTGTGTCCATGATATTTGAAGAACTCTTCTGTAGCATTTACATTCAAAGTCATTTATGTGTTTCTCAGCTGTTTTGTTAAGTGTCCAGGTCTCACAGGCATATGTTGCGATGGGAAAGATGCATGCCCTTAAAAATCTAATTTTTGTAGTTCTGTCTGTTCTTCTCCACAGATTCTTTAGTTGTTTTACTTTATGAAGAACGATAGATGTAATCCTTTTAATTTCCCTCATTGTATCTCCATTATTAGTTAGCAGTGATCCAAGATATTCAAAACTCTCCACTTCTTCCAGTTTTTCCTCATTGATACATAATTCAGCTGCCTTGTTTGTTTTGTCAGTTGTCATCAATTTAGTTTTCTTCGCATTAAGATAGAGGTTTTGCTCTTCGCTGTTCTTACGGACTGACATAATTAGTTTTTCCATTCCTTTTTGTGTTGTGGACAGTAACACTGTGTCATCAGCATATCTAATCTCTGGTATTTCGTAACCTCCAATTGTTATGGCATCGTAATATTCTTTGTCTACATCTTCTCTAACATTCCTCATTATATTTTCAGTATACAAGTTAAATAAGTAAGGCGACAATATGCACCCCTGACGGACCCCTAGTTTTATGTCAAACCAAGTTGTTGTTTCACCATTTATTCTTACTGCTGCTTGTTGGTCTAGATACAGCAGTGATGTTAATTCTATCAAATGTGTTGGAAATCCCATTTTTTCCTTTATTTCCCAAAGTTTCTGCTGTTGTACACAATCAAATGCCTTTGAGTAGTATATAAAGGATAAATATAGATTCACATTAAACTCTCTGCATTTCGTATTATTTATCTTATATTGAATATATGATCTCTTGATCCTCTTTCTTGCATGAAACCAACTTGGACCATATTGACTTCTTTTTCTATTTTCTTACGAAGTCTACCCATTATGATTTTTTACAGAAATTTACTGGCATGACTAATCAGGGCAACAGTTCTGTAGTTTGTGCATAATTTCAAGTTACCCTTTTTTTTTGGCAGTGCTATGAATACAGTTCTTTTCCATTCTTTTGGCCAAATACCTGAATGCCATATCTTTTTACATAGTGCATTTACATAGTGGATTGTTGCACATTCCTTTCCTCCTGCTTTAATAAGTTTAGCTGTTATCTCATCACATCCTAGTGATTTACCATCTTTCAGATTCTTTATTGCCCATAAAACTTCTTCTATTGTCGGTTTGGGTTCTTTCTCCTCCAATAATAATTCACACTGCTGATTTCTGCTCTCACAGTCAGTTGTTTCATACATCCCTCTGCAATATTCCTTCTGTTCTTCTATAATTTCCTCTGTCTCTGTCAAGGTATTCCCCATCTCGTCACAAATTACATATAGCTTAGGTGTGACATTTCTCGTCAATGTCTTTATTTCTTTAAACATTTCACTATCTCTTCCACACTTCTGATGTCCTTCTATTCTTTCACAACAATCTTGTATGTATTGTTTTTTGTCTTTTCTTATGTTTCTTCGTACTTCTTTTGTTAAAGTTTTATATTCCTCTTTGTTGTTCTTTGTCACTTTCCATTGCGTCGTCATTTCTCTACGTTGTTTTATCATTTCTAGTGTGCCTGCTGTAATCCATCCATTCTTTTGTTTTCTTTAATGGAACCATGTCTTTAGCTGTTGTTATTAAGATATCTCTGGCCTGTGTAGCTAAATCATCTGGTGTCATCTCCTCTTGTACAGCCATCAGGATTTCGAAACGGTTCTTCACTTCTATACCGTATTGTTCTGGTACTTTTGTAAGATCAAAGCGGAGTGGTCTTGATCCCGGAACTGTCTTTTTTATTTTAATCTTCATGTCTGCTATTAATAACTCATGGTCTGTGTCACAATCAGCACCTGGTAAAGTTTTTGCTGATGTTTTACTTGATCTCCACCTTCTTTGCACTAAAATCTAATCTATTTGATTCTTGGTTTTTCCATCACGTGATGTCCATGTGTAAAGTCTTCTTGGATGTTGTTTAAAAAGTGTGTTAGCAATCATTAGCTCATTTTCCATGCAAAACGCTTCATTTCTATGTCCTATGCTAAATTTCCTTACAACATGTCCTTCATCTTCTGCTCTTTCTGTATCAATCTTTGCATTAAAATCCCCCATTATTAATACAATATCATTTTTCCGTACCTGGTCTATCGTCGTTTGCAGTGTGTTATAAAAGTCTTCTACTTCCTCTTCTTCTGCTGCTGATGTAGGTGCATATATCTGGATGATCATTACATTTCTAGGAGTGCCCTTAAGTCTGATTGTGAGGATTCTATCACTTACTGGATTGTAACCTAGTAATGCTTTTGATGTTGATTTGTCCAAGTAAAAAGCCATTCCATTCTTTCCTCCTAATTCTCCACCAGAGTATATAAATATATCATCATTCTCGCTCTTGAAGTGTCCTGATCCTTTCCATCGATGTTCGCAGATCCCCAAAATGTGTATCCCCGTTCTTTTCATCTCGTCACTTATTAACTCAGAAGAAAGAGCTGGTAAATTAAAGGAAAGAACTGGCAAGAACATCTAGCTACACTGTTTATACAAAAAACTGGAAAGAACTGGGTATATTATTACGAGCTGTTTAAACAACCCAAAAAATGAGGTTTCCCCCTGTATTCCTCTCCCTCACAAGTGTCCTCTGGCATCTAGGAATGTTTTATTTTGTCAAATCTGAGTTTATTACTAGCACCGACTCGCTGAACCGGCAAGAAACGATTTGTTTATCTGACATTTGTTAGCCAGAAAAAAAAAAAAATGGCTTCTCCCAGACAAAGTAGGGCAGGAAGTCGAGACTTCGCGAGATCTTGGTGCAGCACTTCCGTTTAGCTTGGGGGAGCTGGACACCAGGATTGAACCCGGGGAGCCGTATTTTGTGGGAGAATGAAACGAAAGAAACGTGGGCGATAGTTTTTAATATACCCAGAATCTGGGTCTGCCGGAAGAATTTTGGTAGCCATGCAAAGCTATTCCTCCCTCCCTTTCTCCGTTCATCTCCCTAGCCATATTGTCTGTCATTCTGTTTTCATCAACTATGGGCACCTCGCCGGAAAGTCCTCTGGGCCCTCCCTTAAAACACAGAAAGGTGCCCCGATCCTGGAACCAGTGGTGGATTATCCACTAGTTTGAACAGAATTAAGCGCAGAGGGCCCGGAATGTTTTTTTTTTGGGGGGGGGGGTGGGGGGTTGAGGTGGAGGGGGCCGGTCATCAACTGTTTTAAAAAAAAGTTCAGCAAAAACAAGATCATTGTTTCACGAATCTTGTGTCAGGAGAGAAAATGTATAGGTCGGAGTGGGCCAGGGCCCTTACTAAGTTCAGGCTAGGGGGTGGAGTGGTGGTTAATCCACAATTGCCAGGAGCAGTGTAATGGCTGATCCCACCCTTTCGCTGGGCCAGCCTGGAGTGTTTTTATTAACCGTGTACAAGGCGAGGGGTACTTCGTAAAAAAGTGTTAAAAGCATGGGGAAAAGAAACGGAAATAAAGATGAGATAAATCAAAGTGTGGCAGTTTTTGTAAGATTTGATAGAGAGAGTTGGGGGGGGGGGTAGAGTGGGTGAAGACGCTCTTCTGTCTGTCAGTCAAGCACCCGTAACTGACGCTCTAGCATCGGAGTTAGCTGACCAAGACCCTGTCCCGTCTTTCCCTTCGTACCCCGAGTAACAGGTGTAAGGTAACTAATGGGGCCAGGGATTGGCCAGTCTCAACGGTCGTGGGGTCTGCTAAGGGAGAACTGCATGGCTCACGCTTGTTCAGCTACACCCAGGGAGTGAAAACAAACAGCCTCAGCCACCTTCTTCCATGCCGACACTGCTCTGTTTCAGCATCTTCGCCACATGGACTGCAAAGAACATGAGATCGCTGTTCCAAGAGGAAGAAGAAGAAGAGAAGGAGGAGAAAAAGAAGAAGAAGAGGAGGAAGAGGGCAAAGAAGAAGATGAAGAGGAGGAGGAGAACGAAGAAGAAGATATGAAGAAGAAGAAGAGGAGGAGGGCGAAGCAGAAGAAGATGAGAAAGAGGAGGGTGAAGAAGAAGATGAGGAGGAGAAGAACGAAAAAGAGCAAGAGGTGTAGGAGGGCGAAGAAGAAGAAGATGAGAAGGGCGAAGAAGAAGAAGAGGAGGAGGCGAAGAAGAAGAAGAAGAGGAGGAGGCGAAGAAGAAGAAGAAGAAGAGGAAGAAGAAGAAGAAGAAGAGGAGGAGAAGGACGACGAAGAAGAAGAATGAAATGCGAGATTGAACTACTTGCTCTTATTCTAAAATGACCCAAGCATTTCCTTTCAGACATATTTTACTTGTAAGAAATCACCCAGAACAGAGTTTTACCTTGTAACAAACTATCGGCGAAAGTTTTGAAGTGCAGGCTTCACTTATTTTGTTGCCAGGAATTGTAGATTTGATTTGTTTTGTTGCCAGGGTTTGTAGACTTGACTTGTTTTGTTGCCAGGAGTTGTAGACTTGACTTGTTTTGTTTCCAGGAACTGTAGACTTGACCTGTTTTGTTGCCAGGAATTGTAGACTTGACTTCTTTTGTTTCCAGGAACTGTAGACTTGACCTGTTTTGTTGCCAGGAATTGTAGACTTGACTTCTTTTGTTTCCAGGAACTGTAGTTTTCACTTTTTTTGTTGCCAGGAGTTGTAGACTTGACTTGTTTTATTGCCAGGAATTGTAAACTTGACTTGTTTTGTTGCCTTGAACTGTAGCCTTGACCGAACCTCAGCGCTTCATCTCTTATTCGTTAGTTGTTCAGTTTGTGATGTTTGATTGTCGTTCCGATTGTTCAAGTTTCCTCCTCCAACGCGTCCAGTCTTTGGTAACAATCATTGTCCTTATTGCTTGTCTCTGTCATCATCAAATAAAAACTTTTAAGACAAAAAAAAAAAAAAAGCAAACTATATAGTAAACGCAGTCGCCATTTTTTAAACTTCTGAGTAATCAGAAGCTGATATTTAGTTTTCAACGAATGAAGATTATGAATCTCAAAGGCAAAGAACAAAGCTACATGGACACAGTTATTCATCTTTCTCTTCTGATTCACTTTGTAAATTTTTGCACAGATATTTAAACGAGACCCATAATAATGAAAAGAATTATTGTTAGCATGTCCTCATACATAATATAATATTTCACATTTAAAGAGATATAAAACACACATTCGGTTACTGCGTGCTCTCTGGATTAGACGTTCGCCTCGGATCGTGGAAGTCCAGGGTTCGAATCCCACAGTAAGCTGCAGGAATTTTTTTTCTCCTAAATCCTCCAGTAATAAGATCTCCTGGTCTCCAGGTGGTGGAGTCGAACGTCTGTGTGCGTTATCTCGGGAGTTTGTCTTTGTCCTGTGCTGTCCCCCTATAACTGAGAGCTGATGTTCTTTGCAGCCGATGCTGTGAAGGTATTGAGGCACAACATCGTATTGGCGTGGGAGCGGGTTATGGCAGCTATTTTTTTCAGACCCGGAGTAGCTAAAAAGCAGGGGATGCAATACTTCTTTAGCAGACTCCACCACCATTGGGACTATGTCGATCCCTGCCCTGTTAACCAGGCTGTATCTGTTACTGGGGGTACCATCGGAAAGCTGGGACAGGGTCTTGGTCACCTATGTTTCCCTAACACTGACACTAACATATCAGCTATGGTTCCCTAACACTGACACTAACATATCAGCTATGGTTCCCTAACACTGACACTAACATATCACCTATGGTTCCCTAACACTGACACTAACATATCACCTATGGTTCCCTAACACTGACACTAACATATCACCTATGGTTCCCTAACACTGACACTAACATATCACCTATGGTTCCCTAACTCTGACACTAACATATCACCTATGGTTCCCTAACACTGACACTAACATATCACCTATGGTTCCCTAACACTGACACTAACATATCACCTATGGTTCCCTAACACTGACACTAACATATCACCTATGGTTCCCTAACACTGACACTAACATATCACCTATGGTTCCCTAACACTGACACTAACATATCACCTATGGTTCCCTAACACTGACACTAACATATCACCTATGGTTCCCTAACACTGACACTAACATATCACCTATGGTTCCCTAACACTGACACTAACATATCACCTATGGTTCCCTAACACTGACACTAACATATCACTATGGTTCCCTAACACTGACACTAACATATCACCTATGGTTCCCTAACACTGACACTAACATATCACCTATGGTTCCCTAACACTGACACTAACATATCACCTATGGTTCCCTAACACTGACACTAACATACACCTATGGTTCCCTAACACTGACACTAACATATCACCTATGGTTCCCTAACACTGACACTAACATATCACCTATGGTTCCCTAACACTGACACTAACATATCACCTATGGTTCCCTAACACTGACACTAACATATCACCTATGGTTCCCTAACACTGACACTAACATATCACCTATGGTTCCCTAACACTGACACTAACATATCACCTATGGTTCCCTAACACTGACACTAACATATCACCTATGGTTCCCTAACACTGACACTAACATATCACCTATGGTTCCCTAACACTGACACAATCACTTATGGTTCCCTAACACTGACACTAACATATCACCTATGGTTCCCTAACACTGACACTAACATATCACTTATGGTTCCCTAACACTGACACTAACATATCACTTATGGTTCCCTAACACTGACACTACCATATCAGCTATGGGTCGCTGATTGCCTTATCGAACAGCGTCTTCATCCCCTACCCCGGGTGCTAAAAATCCCTTGGATGTTAGAACTGGCAAAACAGATCTTACGCCAGCTGCCCGAGTAAACTTCTAGGAAAAATCTACCACGGAGATTGTCGCGGGCGATGTCTGTTCTGTCTGGGACATCCGTTCTGAGGTAGGAGCTAGGACAGCAGCTGATCAGATGTGAGAATGTTCTGACTGGGATGAAGCGATTTCCCAACAGTGAAACATGTTTGGTGGCTGTTATCTCCCTCACACGGCGCTTAGCATTTACTGTTCCATCCCCACTGTTATACCTTTATCCATCGTAATAGAAGACTTCTTTTATTGTCCAGAACTTCTCAGTGAAATAACACTTCCGGAAATGACCAGTGACAGAGAAAGAATTCGGTTCTAAATAACTCAAGTCGAGGGATATAGGTGGCCAACTCTGTCAGGAAACAGAGGGCAAGCTGTGTGTGTGTGTGTGTGTGTGAGAGAGAGAGAGAGAGAGAGAGAGAGAGAGAGAGATAGGTGGCCAACTCTGTCAGGAAACAGAGGGCAAGCTGTGTGTGTGTGTGTGTGTGTGAGAGAGAGAGAGAGAGAGGGAGAGAGAGAGAGATAGGTGGCCAACTCTGTCAGGAAACAGAGGGCAAGCTGTATGTGTGTGTGAGAGAGAGAGAGAGAGAGAGAGATAGGTGGCCAGCTCTGTCAGGAAACAGAGGGCAAGCTGTGTGTGTGTGTGTGTGAGAGAGAGAGAGAGAGAGAGGTGGCCAACTCCTCCTGCCAGGAAAACCAGGGCAAGCTAAGAGAGACAGAGAGACAGAGAGAGAGAGAGAGAGAGAGAGAGAGAGAGAAGTGGCCAACTCCTTCTGTCAGTAAACACAGGGCAAGCTAAGAGAGAGAGAGAGAGAGAGAGAGATAAAGAGAGGTGGCTAACTCCTTTTGTCAGTAAACACAGGGCAAGCTAAGAAAGAGAGAGAGAGAGAGAGAGAGATAAAGAGAGGTGGCTAACTCCTTCTGTCAGGAAACACATGGCAAGCTAAGAAAGAGAGAAACAGAGAGAGATAGAGAGAGGCGGCCAACTCCTTCTGTCAGGAAACACAGGGCAAGTTAAGAGAGAGAGAGAGAGAGGCGGCCAACTCCTTCTGTCAGGAAACACAGGGCAAGTTAAGAGAGAGAGAGAGAGAGAGAGAGAGAGATAGAGAGAGGTGGCCAACTCCTTCTGTCAGTAAACACAAGGCAAGCTAAGAGAGAGAGAGAGAGGGAGAGAGAGAGAGAGATAGGTGGCCAACTCTTTCTCAGTCTGTTGTTCGCGGAAACCGCTAGGGGTGTGGCGAGAGACTGCGCTTGAAACAACATCTTTTATAAAAAGATGATCAGGAAACATCTTACTTACAGTAGGGCTGACATTTACTGTTGGATAAATATACCCAGAGTGAGACAGAAATCACTAACAAGGAGTTATAGAGGTCATCATTTTGTTACAGGAGATTCCTGACGCATTATTTCAAGAGTAAAAGATTGCGAAATAACACTCTTGTAGAAACTGACTATTGTAGAAGCTCACTTTAGTAGAAATTGACTTTAGTAGAAATTGACTTTAGTAGAAATTGATTTTAGTAGGAATTGACTTTAGTAGAAACCGACTTTAGTATAAATTGATTTTAGTAGAAACTGGCTGTTGTAGAAACTTGCTTTAGTAGAAACTGACTTTAATAGAAATTGACGTTAGTAGAAACTGGCTGTTGTAGAAACTGATTTTAGTAGAAACGGACTTTTGTAGAAACTGACCTCTGTAGAAACTGACTGTTGTAGAAACTGACTTTAGTAGAAACTGACTGTTGTAGAAACTGACTTTAGTGGAAGCTGACCGTTGTAGAAACTGACCCTTTTCAGTAGAAACTGACCGTTGTAGAAACTGACATCAAAAGCCTCTCCCTGCTTCTATAATATGAGGACAAGAACGCGTCCATATTTGACTGCACCCATATTTGTTTCTTCCCAGATTCCAGAGTCAGGTAGTTTTTCTTTTCCTTGCTCCATTACACGTCCCTTATGTCTCACAATCTCTCTCTCTCTCTTTCTCTCTCTCTCTCTCTCTTTTTCTTTCTCTCTCTTTCTCTTTCTCTCTCTTTCTCTTTTTCTCTCTCTTTTCTGTCTTCAAATCAAATATAGACAGTAGTATCTGTTGGGGATACACCCATGATAAGGCCCCACCTCAACCCCCCCCCCCCCCCCCACCCCGACTTTTACACTTCCAAGTGCATTCAGTTCCATAAGGTCAGATATTTAAACAAAAAGACAAGTTGCCTCCGTGAGTCCCATCGTTAGCAAGAGTTATTAAACTTACAGCCTTCCATCCATGCCCTTCTTCTGGGCTAGATCTGAAATACAGACAAAGCAAGTTTGTAAAATGTGTCCTGGAGTCTGGAAATAGTTCTTCTTCTTCTTCGTTCGCTTCTACCGCCCCGTGATCCTACTGAATTTACTCCTGTGGTCCTGTCCTCCTGTTGTCTCCGAGAGGACCACAAGAGATCCCCGAGAGGACCACAAGAGGTTCAGAGTATCGTGGGGCTTGGGCCTGTATTCTTGGTGGGTCACAGAAGCGGAATTGCTTGACACTGTGGTTTTCATTGCACAAGTTCAATCTAGAGTTAGACTTTCTCACCGGAAAACTTGGACGTGATTTGGATATCTGTATATCCCCGTCGGGTGAGAGGTATTTGCCCATCCAGCCTAGAGTTGGACTTTCTCACTGGAAAACCTCAGCGTGATGAGGATACGTATATGTCCCCATCGGGTGAGAGGTGGTTGCCTATCTAGATTGCACTGGTCCAGTGTCTCTGACTTCAGCATTTTGTGGTCGTGGCCGCTACCCTTCCTAGTTGTGACCAGGACGGAGCTTTTGTCCAAGGGAACGAATCCCTACCACTAGTAAGTTTCACCCCTGGGCTAAGCCGGTTTAGGCATATGGAAATAGTTCTAAATACCCGAACATTACATGGGCTCTGTGTAATATCCCGAAGTTTTTCCCTGTAAAAGCTCGAGGAAGGAGACAAGACAAAACAAGATTCCCCTGAAAATTTCCGGTGATTATTTCTGCAGTAATCATCCTGTAATTCTCATCCTTCTCATTATCAGTGTTAAGCCCAGGTAATCAACAGTCCACTTTCCTTCCCTGGACTTAACTGGCGACTAGACCCGTGACCTCATTCCCTGGGGTAACGCTAACATTTCTTGCAAAAGCACGTTTGGCATCCAAAACTTCGGGCAGCGCTAGAAGTCCGGCCCATGCTTTCTGGATTCTCAGGCTAACAGTATCAGTGACGCAGTCCGTGCGCTATCAAACATTTAATCTTAATCAAAGAGAAAATACAAACGGAATTGGAGCAAACACGAGTTAATTTTTGCTTCTCTTCAACCACCGCGTAATAACCCTAGAGATGTGTATTGGCGTATAGTTGCGGGTTTGGTTTCTGCTCGTTGGAAGCCAGGGCAAACATCAGGGTTTGAAAATATTGAAACAAGACGCTTAGAACAACATCCAAGCGCTCATCAATTGAAAACGACCGTCTCCGAAGAGCCCGGCAGAAATGGGACAAGGAAATAACGTTTTCTGACGTAGTCAAAGGATAAGATGTTGCAGAGGCAAAATGGTGATATCATTTGGAGCAACTTTATTGCAAAAATGCAATGAAAGAAATAATACATAAACGTTATTTTTTGTCATTTACACAAAACAGTCATTACACAGCTTCACAACAGATAATATTGACATAATCTTAGACTCCGTAGAAGTCGTTAACAGTAGAATACTAGAACGATGTTTAGGAAAGGAAAAATCTCAAATATGAATAGATAACAAGAAAGATGTACAAATTTGAAATGACTTGGGCTAACCTTGTGGAACGAGGTCAGGGAGAGGGTTTGGATGAGGGTTCGGTTTATGCCAGCAGGGTTGGCTTGACGCACGACGATAAAGCGGAAATAATATATTTGTGATGAACGAGGATAGAGCGAACAACACGCGGAAATAGAAAGTAATGAGCGTCAGAATAACATGAGTTAGATTCTGTGCAAAGATAACAAACGGCTTGGCGGAGAACAGCAAACGTTTGTGGGGATATGAAAAATGATGAACCTTGCAGAGCTGCACGGGGAAAGAAGAGTCTGTGTAAAGTTATATGGAAACGATTGTTATAAAGCTGTATGGAGAAACGTGCTATAAAACTGTACATCAACATTATCATCGTGTGCCTCGCCTGCAGACGCCTGAGACCATATCTCTCCACAGTTTCCGATCTTTCATGTTGTCAATCAGTTCTTGTCTTGTGCTTCTCCCACGTCATTTTGTCAAGGCATCTAAGATTTTCTTTCTTGGTCTACCTCTCCCTTTCCTGTCTCCGATTTTCTCCGTTGTCAAGATATTTTCCATTCCTCCTCTTCTCATTATATGGCCAATGAACCTAGACTGTCTCCTCTGTAGTGTGTTCATTCAGTAACACACAATAAGTATAGTATGAGTATATAACTATACTCATACAATACGTGTGGTACCCAGGATCTGCAAAGAATAGGACCACTGTACCCTACCACGCATGATCATAAAAGGCGACTAAGGAGGGTTTGGCATAGGGTCAGTAACCCTGTCTGGTAAAAAAACCCCAAAAAACTATCAGACTGCTACAGAAACAGAAGCAAGGGAAAAAAATACAGGTGTAGACCAAAAGAGACATAGAGAAGAACAACAGAGAGGAATAGAGGGCTCACCTGGGCAAGAGCAGAAAAAAAGGCAAAGGACAGGCATTTGTGGAAAACCCTTGCGGAAGTGCCCTGGGCACTTAAGGTTCAGATATATATATATAAAACTATACACGGAGCCATTGCAGTAAAGCTGTAATACCAAAATGTATAAAGTAGGAAAAAAGTAAGAACTGTGTACTCGTTAAGTACACTCGTTAAGCTGTTCCTACTTTTTTCCTACTTTATACATTTTGTGTTCATTCAAGTTCGTTTTCTCACTGACTTTCCTTGCCATTCTTCACATCTTGTTTTAGCTGTCCCTGGTATTCTTAACATTCTTCGTAGGAACCACATTTTAGTTGCCTCTTCCATAAAGTAGTACCGGCTCGATATAGCATTTCAAGATTATTTTCTTAGTATGTACTGATACAAAATAGTTTTCATTTTCTGAAGTGCTAGCTTTGGATGGCGTATTCTGTTTTTGACTTCTGTGGTACGCCTACCACATGCGTTTTAATGTAAATGCTACAGAAGAGTTCTTCAAATATCGTGGACACAAAAAAGAACAAATATATCCATACTACAAGAACTTAATATTGAAGAGGGCTGGCTAGTAAAGAAGATTAAACAGAGAAAACTTAAATATTTTGGACACATTAAACATCATGAGAATTTAGAGAAGACAGTCTTGGAACGGTACATAATGGATAAAAAGAAAGAGAGGAAGACCAAAACGAAGATGGCTGCAAGACATCGTTGATGATCTGCAAATGGATGCATCAGCAGCAGGCCATCTTGCTTACAACCGAGAGGCCTACAGGATTTCTGTTAGGGAGGTAAAGTTCCGCAAGAGACATGAAATGACTGACTGACTGACTGCCATGTACGCCTACCATCTGATGTTTTCGTTGTACCAAGATACTTGGATTTATGCTTATAAAGAAGAAACATATTGCCATATAAACCTCTACAAAACTAAGTTTTCTTCAATCCTCTTTCTAAAAAAGACAGCATGAATTATACATGTCCTTTCCCACAGCTTCCACACAACCGAACCCAGCGTCGAGGGCTGCATCAGTGTGACCAAGGGAATACCCAATTTTCTCCTTCCAGGCAACAAAAGATTTTTATGCTAAATAAAGTGGCCGCGAGATTGCAATGGATCTGAAAATGGCAGATGACCGCCGAGGTGAATTAAATTATGCCAGGCTGGGGGAAACAGCCAGGAGCTGAAATGGTGGTATCAAGTTACAGAGCTGTCAAAATATGAGATCCTGGTATGAAGTAATGGGTACTCTCTTTCAAGTGTTGATCCCTTGCAGATGGTTTCTGATGTTCTCCTAGGAGGAGATAATCCAGGGATCATTCATGAACATGCAACTCTATCTATCTATCTATCTATCTATCTATCTATCTATCTATCTATCTATCTATCTATCTATCTATCTATCTATCTATCTATCTATCTATCTATCTATCTATCTATCTTTCTGTCTGTCTGCCTGTCTGTCTGTATGTCTGTCTGTGTCTTTCTCTGCCTCCCTCTGTCTCTCTTTCTGTCTCTGTCTTTCTCTCTCTGTCTCTCTTTCTTTCTCTCTCTGTGCCTCTTTATCTCCAATTTTTGGAGACTTTGAAATCAATTAAAGAAGGAATAAGGACGAGCGAGTGACAGAGAGACGGAGAGAGAGAGAGAGTGAGAGAGAGAAAGTGAGAGAGAGAAAGTGAGAGTGAGAGAAAGAGAATGTGAGAGTGAGAAAATGAGAGAGGAGAGAAACTATGAGAGAGAGAAAGAAAAAGAGTAAGTGAGTGAGAGAACGAAACTGAGAGAGAGAGAGAGAAAGTGTGTGTGAGAGCAAGAGAGAGAGAGAGAGAGCGAGCGCGAAAGTGAGAGGGAGAGAAAGTGATAGAAATAGAAATTGAGAGAGAGAAAGTGAGAGAGAGAGAGAGAGAGAAATTAATAATACTGCATGCAGAAAAAAAATCAAGCAATAGACATTTATGAACATTTATAATCATCCTTTGGCTCTAACACAAAAACACTGAGCACATAATAATAATAATAATAATAATAATAATAATAGTAATAATAATAATAATGACATCTTCCTTCTTAGAAGGGAGGCCTGGTTAGCTGAGTGGTTAGGAGCGCGGTGTCCTAATCTGGTGGTATCGGGTTCAAGACCCAGCAGTGGAATTTTTTTCTGGTACACCCCAAAAAGGCCCCCCCCCCCGGGGGCCCACACGGCTTCAAATAATGGGCACCAGAGAAATCTGGGAAGATAAATGAGGCCAGGCGTGATAATGACCACATCAGACTTTCATGTGACGAAGGTCATGGAACTACGGGCTTAACACTGTATCCAGAGCATGCCGTAAAGTGGCACGGAAACAGGAACTATAGTTTTTTTTTTCTTACAAGACAGTGTCTTGTCTTGTCTTGTGCTATCTCCCTGTAACTGCGAACTGTTGTTCTTTGCAGCTGATGTTGTGGAGGTGTTGGGCTACAGCATCGTATCGGCATGGGAGCGGGTTATGGGAGCTATCTTTTCAGTCCCGGAGTACAGCTAAAAAGCAGGGGGTGTGCAATGCTTCTTTACCAGACTCCACCACCAAGGGGACTATGGCGATCCCTGCCCCGTTATCCTGGCTAGGCGTGTTTGTACGGGTACCACAGGAGAGGTGGGACTGGGTCTTGGTCAGCTATGGTTCGCTAACCCTGACGCTTGCATATCAGCTATGGTTCGCTAACCCTGACGCTAGCATATCAGCTATGGGTCGCTAACCCTGATGCTAGCATATCAGCTATGGTTCGCTAACCTTGATGCTAGCATATCAGCTATGGATCGCTAACCCTGACGCTAGCATATCAGCTATGGGTCTCTGATTGCCTCATTGGACAGCGTCTTCACGCCCTATAAGAGGGTATAAAAGGAGGCAGATATTAGTCGTGTCTGGAGTTGGGGAAGGAAAGGCGTCCAGGCGTGATACTGACCACATCATCCTCTAGTGTGCTGACAGGTCAAGGAAAATATGAGCACGAACACCATATCCCTATGTGTCCCTAAGGAATGACAGGATTCATTCATTCATTTTCATGTCCCTTGCCGAACTTTGCCTCCCCAACAGCACTCCTGTAGGCCTCTCGGTTGTGAGCAAGATGGCCTACTGCTGCTGATGCGTCCATATGACAGGATTACCTTTACTTTTTTTTTCTATTTACATATTCTGTATAGCTTGGACGGTTAGAATGAAAAACACTCCTTTCAGATGCTGCACTAAGTCCTACAGACTCCTACAATCAGCTCAAGAAAAGAGATAAGTTCCACGCGTTTGAAAATCCATGAGAAGTATAGAGATCGCTAGAAGATGGTGATAGAGCTAAAGAACATTGCCGTCAGCTGTCTCAGTGTACTTCCCTGCCATTTTTATTTTCCTTTTGGGGGTTTTCTCTTGTAGTCTTCCACTCTTCCCAGTTGTCCATAAGGCGGGAAGTTTGACAGGAGCTGGTAGTATTACTTACTGTTGAGTGATCTTCTTCTTCCTTTATCTCACTAGAACTGCGAGTTTGTGTTCTTTGCAGCCGGTGGAGTGGAGATTTTGAGGTAGAGCATCGTGTCGGAAGCGAGTTAAGGTGGCTATTTTGTTCAGCCACTGAGTGCAGCTAAAAAGCAGTGGATGTGCAATATAGCAGGCTCCTTCAACACGGAGGCCATTTACACCCTATCCCAGTGTTCCAGACTAAGCCTGTTACTACAGCTGCCAGCGGAGAGATAGGACAGGGTCTTGGCCAGTTATAGTTAGCCAACCTGACACTATCATGTCAGTTATGAGTGGTAGTTGGTTGTCAGCAAACGTCATTTCCAACATTGTTAAATAGAATCCAGCACAAAAGTACGAGTCAGTAAAACAAAGTATGAGTTAGTAAAACAGAGTACGAGTTATAAAACAAAATACGAGTTATAAAACAAAGTACGAGTTATAAAACAAAGTACGAGTTATAAAACAAAATACGAGTTATAAAACAAAGTACGAGTTATAAAACAAAGTACGAGTTAGTAAAACAAAGTACGAGTTAGTAAAACAAAGTACAAGTTATAAAACAAAGTACGAGTTAGTAAAACAAAGTACGAGTTAGTAAAACAAATTTTGAAATATCCCGGCCGGATGCCACCGGTTTAAGCAAACTCTCAATATGAGACGCATTATCCAATAGTTGTGTGTGTGTGTTTTTTTTTTTACTAACAAAGAAAGACAAACTGGGCGGTTTATGGAAAGAGGAGCATAGGACACCGCAGCTAGAACAACAGCAAAATCATACATTGATTGATTGATTGATTGATTGACTGATTGATTGACTGATTGACTGAGGTTGGTTTTTTTTTGTGTTCTTTTTGCAGAGGGTGAAGAATATGACAGGCAGGCGGGTCTGACATTCTTCCCTTTGCCTCTCATCTTTTATTCTTCCCAGTCATTCAGTTTAATAGATAGAGATTTAGGAAGGCAGATAGGTAAGTGGGTAGCTAAACAGACAGACAGGCAAGCAGACAGATAAATAGACAAACAGACAGACAGACAGAGAGACAGACAGACAGATAGATAGATAGATAGATAGATAGATAGATAGATAGATAGATAGATAGATAGATAGATAGATAGATAGATAGATAGATAGATAGATAGATAGATAGATAGATAGAAAGGCCTACATTCACAGCTCTTCCTACTTATCTAAATGGCATTTATTAACTGTGCCACTCCTGCGCACCAAAACATAGAGAAAATACCAGAACCAAAAATCTGTCTCGAGTAGAAAGAAAAGATGAGAGAGATCATAAGATCAATTTTTATTATCCCATTCTAAGCCTCAATTTTGGCGCCTCTTTGTTGCTGAAATATAAACGTCCTTGCTGAAGATCTCAGATAATCCTGAAGGAGATACCGACATGGATGATCATCTTGATAGTGCCTGAAATTTAATGCATGGCATATGCTTCCACCAGGAGCAGACAAAGAAGGGCCCTCCAAGCCTCATGTAGGCCATTGTCAAAAAACTAGGACTCCGGTCTATAGAAACTCCAAGGGGGATAACTGTTCCCTTGTCCCACACTGATCTCCATGTTTGAAAAAGTGTATGGAAATTTGACCTGTTCTATCTTGTTGCTGGAATGCCACCCACGAAAGTAAAGTGTTCTTAAATGGGACATTCATAGAGCATAGATGGGACAGGCTGATGACAGTGTCAGTGATGTTAACCCAGTGAGGGGCAAAGACGCTGTCCATTTGACAGTCAGCGACACATAGCTTGACATGCTTGCTTTCAGGACTGGCAAACAATGACTGCTGACCAAGACCCTCTCCCGCCTCTCCGTTGGTGCCCCCAGTAACAGCCTGACTAAAAGGGCAGTGATCACCATAGTCCCCATGGTAGTGGAGTCTGCTAAAAAAATATTGCACACTCCCTGCTTTTTAGTTGTACTCATCATCATCATCATCATCATCATCTCATCATCATCATCATCATCATCATCGCCTTTCACTCCCTTGAGAGCATAGGCTACGGATAAAGGCTTTCCAGTCATCCCTGTTCTTGGAATTATTCTCTGCTTCCTTCCATGTGTATCCCTTGTCTCTGAGCACTGTCATAATTTCTCTTCTCCAAGTAACTCTTGGTCTACTTGTTTTCTATTTCCTTGAGGATTCCATTTCAGTACTTGTCTTGCTATGCTGGTGTCGGGTTTTCTCAGACTGTGGCCAATCCACTTCCATTTCCTAGACATAATTTGTAGGTTCATAGGTTCTTGACCAGCCCTTTCCCAGACCTCCTAGTTTCTGATCTTGTCCTGCCATTTAATGTTTAAAATCCCCTTCAAGCAGTAGCTCATGAATGTTTGTATCCTCTGTTGTATTGTCTTGGTTATAACCCATGTCTCTGAACCATATAGTAGGACAGTCTTTACGTTTGTATTGAAAAGCCTAAATTTGGTTCTTGTTTTGATCTTCTTAGATGACCATATTTTGTTAAGTTGGGTAAATGCTGTCCTGTTTTACAATATTTTGTTAAGTTGGATAAATGCTGTTCTATTTTACCATGTTTTGTTAAGTTGGATAAATGCTGTCCTATTTTACAATATTTTGTTAAGTTGGATAAATGCTGTCCTATTTTACAATATTTTGTTAAGTTGGATAAATCCTGTTCTATTTTACCATGTTTTGTTAAGTTGGATAAATCCTGTTCTATTTTACCATGTTTTGTTAAGTTGGATAAATGCTGTTCTATTTTACCATGTTTTGTTAAGTTGGATAAATGCTGTCCTATTTTACAATATTTTGTTAAGTTGGCTAAATGCTGTTCTATTTTACCGTGTTTTGTTAAGTTGGCTAAATGCTGTTCTGGCCTTGGTTATTCTAGTTGCACTCAGGGGCTGAAAGAAATAGCCGACATTACGCGCTCCCAAGACGGCAGGACTTTATGTCTCATCATCCTCACCGCATCGCTTCCAAGACGGCAGGACTTTATGTCTCATCATCCTCACCGCATCGCTTCCAAGACAGCAGGACTTTATGTCTCATCATCCTCACCGCATCGCTTCCAAGACAGCAGGACTTTATGTCTCATCATCCTCACCGCATCGCTTCCAAGACGGCAGGACTTTATGTCTCATCATCCTCACCGCATCGCTCCCAAGACGGCAGGACTTTATGTCTCATCATCCTCACCGCATCGCTCCCAAGACGGCAGGACTTTATGCCTCATCATCCTCACCGCATCGCTTCCAAGACGGCAGGACTTTATGTCTCATCATCCTCACAGCATCGCTCCCAAAACGGCAGGACTTTATGTCTCATCATCCTCACCGCATCGGCTGCAAGTACACCAGCTCGTAGATCCACGGAGATTAAAGAAGAACTGTGATGTCAACTGTATTGGATGGACAATTAGAAAAAAAAAGTAAGCGCTTCATATCCTTTAGTATCGGTAACTGAACATAAGGGCTATATCATATCTCCACACAGATCCCTCAGGTCGATGCACTTCCTCTATCGTTTCGCTAGCTTCTTTAGGGGGTGAAGACGCTGTGCGATGACGCAGTCAGCCACCCATAGCCGACTAAGACCCTGTCCCACCTCTCCCCTAATAACAGGCCTAGCCCGGCTAAAGGGGCAGGGATCGACATAGTCACCACGGTGGTGGAGTCTGCTAAAAAGGCATTGCTTTTTAGCTGTACTCCGGATGATCACAGGGCGGTCTTAGTGGAAGAAGCGAACGAAGAAGAGGAAGAATAAGCTGTACTCCAGGAATGAAAAAAGTAACTGCCATAACCCGCTCCCGCTATGATGTGCCTCAACACTTCCACAGCATCAACTGCAAAGAACAACAGCTCGCAGTTACAGGGAGATAGTACAAGGCAAGACGCTAGACTATTCATTCCTTGGGAGATAACAGTTTTTATGCTGCTCCTGAATCTACATCGGTAGTGCTTCCTTCACTTCATCATCAGAGATGAACAAAAAGTAAGAGAACACAATTTTATAGGATTAGACCTCGAAAAAGTCGTAGACAAAGCACTTTAGTGACACGTGACAGGCTCTAGTTGGCACAGTTCGCTAGTACGCTGTTTTCTAGCGGCTAGAGCGGCTGCTCGTCCTATCGGAGCCCGTGGTTCGAATCCCAGGTAACTCTCTTGTGATTTCTCTTTCTCTCACGTCTCACTAAAGTGCTTTATCTACTATTTTTTTCGAGGTCTAATCCTAGAAAACTATGTTCTCTTACTTTACCGTAGGAAAGCCTCGCTGTTTCCTATTTATAAAAAAGAATTGTTTCAGAAGTGAACCAGTGACCTCTGATAGCCTGGATTTAAGTATTTCTATATTTATAATATTCAGGTAAACATTTTTCAAAATCAGAAGCAATTAAGTTCGTCTCGCGATAGAGTTATTTATCAGAGTCTTGTACGATTAGCTAACAACAATACACTGTGCTAAATGACTTTATTGTATGTTTATAATAGACTGGAATGTACACTATGAGCACATCATGTGCTATTTTAAGTGAGGACAAGAATCTATCTATCTATCTATCTATCTATCTATCTATCTATCTATCTATCTATCTATCTATCTATCTATCTATCTATCTATCTATCTATCTATCTATCTATCTATCTATCTATCTATCTATCTATCTATCTATTTGTCTGTCTGTCTGTCTGTCTACGGACAGGATCTTGAGAGGTTGTTTGTCTGTATCTGTGATGAGTGTCCAGACTATAACACAGTTTCTTTAACCTTGTCAAGATTGACTTTAAAAAGATTCATAAAATTAGGAGACAGTAGCAGAAGAAGAACTTCAATAAAAGAAAGAAAGAAAGAGCAAACGACAGACTGACAGATAAAGAGAAAGGAAGATGGACTGATAAAAAGAAAGAAAGAAATAAAAAAGAAAGACTGACAGATAAAAAGAAAGGAAAGAAGAAAGACTGACAGATAAAAAGAAAGGAAAGAAGAAAGACTGACAGATAAAAAGAAAGGAAAGAAGAAAGACTGACAGATAAAAAGAAAGGAAAGAAGAAAGACTGACACATAAAAAGAAAAGAAAGAAGAAAGACTGGCAGATAAAAGAAAGAAAGAAAGAAAGAACGAACGACAGACTGACACATAAAAAGAAAGGAAAGAAGAAAGACTGGCAGATAAAAAGAAAGAAAGAAAGAACGAACGACAGACTGACAGATAAAAAGAAAGGAAGATGGACAAATGAAAAGAAAGAAAGAAAGAAAAAAGAAAGACTGACAGATAAAAAGAAAGGAAGATGGATAGATAAAAAGAAAGAAAGAAAGAAGAAAGACTGGCAGATAAAAAGAAAAAAAGACTGACAGATAAAAAGAAAGGAAGATGGACAGATAAAAAGAAAGAAAGAAAGAAGAAAGACTGGCAGATAAAAAGAAAGAAAGACGGACAGATAAAAAGAAAGAAAGAAAAAAAAAGGAAAAAAATTCTGATAAAAAGAAAGAGAGACAATCAGATAAAGGGAGAGAAAGAAAGAAAGACAATCAGATTTTAAAAAAGAAAGAAAGAGATAAATGAAGAAAGAAAGAAAGCTATGGAGAATTCTACTTTCCTGTAAAGTTAATAAAACCCTTCTTTCTTTTTCTTCTGATTTTGTGACATCGACAGCCCGGAGTTGTGGGCCCTTGACGGGGCGCATTGTAATAAACTAATGTCTCACTGAAACGAACATGGGGGAAGGGAGGGAGGGGTGGTATTTTTTCTTGTAAATAGTTTTTTATTTCAATGATTTGGGCTCGGCCTGAAAGAAATGGGCTGTGAGATCCTAGAATTAACTCCTTACATACCCTAACAGGGGTCTGACGCTTCTATTAACCCTAGCAACGCGCCATCTTATTCACCAACAGTGCGGTACTGTTCACTGCGAGCTGTTGTGTTCAAGTGTTTAAAAAGCCACTCTAGAACTTGGCGTGCAAGAACTGTCTGAGAAGATGTGGACACGCTGTGGGTGACGATGGCTGGAGTCGAAAGCAAGGTCCGGAATGGATGAAATGCAGTGGAAAGAGAAAATGAGATTAACTGCCGACTCCTCTTATTAAATCATTTCCACGTGGCCTGCCAGTCATAATATGTTTGTCAGACCGTTAATACCTTTTAATTTCTTCCACGTGAACACTTCCGGTGTTCATTGAACTTTTGCTTCGAATGAAATACGCTCATGTCTGTTAGAAACATAAGGATAAGGCACTTTGTCAAACGCCGGGGGAAGTTTTTATGGTCACTGAGCTTCATTGTAGCAGATGTATTGCTTACACAGTGAAAAAAACGGCGTCAAAAGGTACTTTATTTTTGTTAAATTTCACCACTATCAGAAATCTGAGACTATGAACGATCGCTTGACACATTTTATACGACATGACTTTTTTCAGTGGTGGCGGAGCTTAACAAGAATTTGCTTCTTAGATCAGCTCCCCAACCACCACACCCCCCCCCCCCAATTGAATTAAGAAAACGGAGCCGAATAATTATTGTAGCGGCTTCTGAGGATGATGTTTGTGATATCTGCCCCAGCCTGGCACTGCCTCTATCCTTCAGGGTTTGTCAAGTACTACGGAGTGTACGCACTATGTTGACATCCTTCTTCACGATAACTTATTCCTGATCCAAAATAATAAGTGACCATCAAGATATCCGCCACGGCGTCCGCATATCATGAGGTTGAAGTTTATGGTCCCATGTTGACATAAGACTAAGATTCGCTGGCATTTACTTATCATCTATCCTCTCTCTCTCTCTCTCTCTCTCTCTCTATCTATCTCTCTCTCTCTCTCTTTCGCTCTCTGAACCTTAAATGCCCAAGGCACATGGGGCTTCCGCAAGGGTTTTCCACAAATGCTTGTCCTTTCTCTTTTTTTTTTCGCTCTTTCCCAGGTGAGCCCCCATTTGGTCATCATCCTCTCTGTTATTCTTCTCCATGTCTCCTTTGGTCTACCTTTACTTCTGTTCCCCTGTGGTGTCAATCTTGGTGCTGTTTTTGGTAGTGAGTCGTCAGTCATCCGGAACACAGGACATCTATTACTCACTTTTATAAATTACAGCTTTATGAGAATTAGAAATTCAGTTCCGCTAAGAGGAATTTAGTTGTGAGATTTCGATCCATGACAAAAGATGCGTTACAGCAAAGGAATATCTAAAAAAAAGTATAGTACATATGAGAAAAGAAAACTAAGACTTCTTGGACATACGAAGGCTGATTGATAAGTTCTCGGCATAAGGTACAACGAATTATTTGTGGACAGCTTTTTTGGGTTATTCCTCAACGAAGTCCCCTTGCAAGTTTATGCACTTAGTCCAGCGATCATGGAGCATACGGATCCCTCCTTTGTAAAAGTCAGCATCTTGTGTCAGTAGAAAGTGGTCTACAGCATGAATGACGTCATCATCTGAAGCAAATTTGCGACCACTGAGCTCCTTTTTTGAGTTTGGTAAACAGGTAATAGTCCCAAGGGGCCAAATCTGGGGAATAAGGAGGATGTTCCAGAAGCTGGAAGCCACATTCATGAATGGCAGCCATTGCCACCGCCGACTTGTGAACTGTAGCTTTGTCTTGCTGAAAGATGATTCCTCTCCTTAATTTTCCTCGAAGCTTTTCCTTCAGTTTGACCCGCAGTTGCTTCACAAGATTAGCGTAATAGGCCCCGGTGACCGTTCTGACCTTTTGAAGATAGTCTACCAATAGCACACTTTCTGAATCTCAAACAGACAGAACCACCCTTGCTTTCTTTGGAGGTGGAGATCCATGATGTTTCCACTGCTTTGACTGTTCTTTGGTTTCTGGTTGAAAATGATGAACCCAAGTCTCATCCATAAAGACCAGTTGCCGAAGAAACCTTTCGGGATATGTAGAAAAATGGTAAAGATTGTCTCTTGATATGCTGAGACGCTGTCGTTTGTGATCAGCTCCAAGAAGTTTCGGGAGCCAGCAAGCAGAGACCTTTATCATTTAAATATCATTGTGAATAATGGCATGAACACGTTCATGGGAGATGCCCAACTCAATAGCAATGTACCGCTCAGTTAATCGTGGATCCTCCATTATCATGTCATAAATTCTGCCGGTGGTTTCATCGGTGGTTATCGTTCTTTGTCTGTATAACATTGTAAAGGTGTGAACTATCATATATTTCTGAATATTTCCATATTATAGAATAGTTCTATAGTACTGAATCTTACAGGTGCTCTTTGATTAACACATCACAGGTTTTACAAAACATTACCACTTCACTAAATCTAGAGCAAGTCCGATGAAAATGTTTTCTACATTATTTATTTAATTCTGACAAATAAGTTCAAGGTGTATAGTTGATAACACCACTTAAATTGAATCACTTAATCATTTGTTCACAATATCAAACTCTGTCATATTCTACATACAGCATTTCGGTAATGTTCTCAACTTCACAATATTCTGCACTTGATACGAGAACATTTTCTAACTCAGTATTATATCAGAACTGCACTACGTGGTCAACCAATTACACGACTAAATCACTGTACTCGAAGTTTCAAAAGTATCAGTTCTTCGTATTCACTTGAATCACTTGAAACACGTCTTCAATCTGTCCTAAAACTGTTTCTTCAAAACTGCTTTTCCCGAGTATCTATTGCTTTAATTGTCCATCTATTCCAACTGTCGTTGCCTACGTTTTCTTTCTCTCTCGTGTCTTTCTCTGGTGTATGTTCTCCTTCTGCTGTTCTTCTCTTTTCCATTTTTGTACTTCTTGGTTCTTCTTGGTTGTTTTTCCTTCGTCGGCCCCTTCCTCTGTCTATTCTTTCCTCTACTTCTTCTTCTTGGTTCTCTGATTGGCTGTTCTTCCGTCTTCGGCCCAGTCTCCTCTCTCCAGGACTTCTTTACTTCTTCGTTCTCTCCTGTCTCTCCTGTACTTCCGTGCAACTTGTTTTTCCTGTCTCTCCGCTCACCTTTTTATTTCAGGTTCAGCTTAATGGATTAACCAATAAGTATTTTTGCTCCACCCTTCAGATGTCCACTGGTTCCCATGAGCGTTCTGACTGTCCCTCATTCAAACTGCCCCGTGACTTATCTCTTGTAAATCAGTTGTCCAATAGGCCACGCCTCTAAATATTTAATTGGTCAGCTGGCCGAGTTGGTCACTCCTTTATTTAAAAACCGCGTGCAATCGCGTCCTAATGCGTGTCAGTCTGTGTCAGTTTCGTCTATACAATTGTTATTTACTAAGTCATTATCTTGCTCTTTCATGTCGGAGGTTTTATTGTGTCCTGGCTTTTTCATTGTGTCTGCCTTTTCTATTCGTCTTTTCTATTGTTTACATGTGTCAACGTCCAGTCACCGTTTTGTTATCACTGGATCCTCCTTCGTTCTGGCGTCCTTCCTTTGTATTCCCTATATCTCAGCGTCACTGAGTCTCGTCTTTTTCTATTCACTGTTTCTACTGTTTACTTTTGTCCGCGTCTTGTTCCCGCGTCATGGAAATTTTATATCTTTCTCTTCCCTTCCTACTTACATTTCTCTGTCGCTATTCGATGTTACTATTTTGTTTACAGTATTTTTTCATAATCATATTCATTAATAATAAAAAAGCAACAATAATTATTACTTACAAGCCCATACTACACCTGGACGGGGATCATCTTCCAGACTCTCCCTTCCATGTTTGAATTGAGCTGCCCATTTCTTCACTGTTCTATAAGAAGGGACACTCTCCCCTAGAGTCTCTACCATATCCTCATGGATCTCCTTCGATGATAAGCCCTTGACTAGAGGTAGCAAATGACTGCTTTTTGAGAAATTTTATCCCTTTTCTCAATTTCTGCCACCCCTTACCACTTCAGTAGCCTGTAAAAAAATATTCGTTGTAGTTAATTTCTTGAAACTTTGTATTTAGTCTTACATTAACCTGATCTACAAATGCACCTACTATCAACTGTGCGTTTTAAGTATTTGTACCTTATGCCGAGAACTTATTAATCACCCATCGTATTAACAGACGGTTTAGAAAAAAAACTGGCCATGACTGGAAAGATAAATGACAGAAGGCAGAGATGGCAGAGAAGACAGACATACCTGGATAGCCTGACTGGGTGGTTTGACGGGAAAACAGCAGTCAATCTGATTCAAAACACGGAGGATCGAGCGAGATAGAGGGAGATGACCGCTCATGCACATTGGCATGGCACTATCTGGCTTGATCTACTAAGAATTTGACTGCCCGAAGAATGTAGACTTTTTTCTTTTGTAGAAACCTTCTTACAGACATATCCCTGAAGAAGTGAAACATTTGTTATCCTACTGCAGTGATAATCAGCATTTGTTATTGTTGCTAAGCTACCCCTAACTGTAAACATAGGTTCTTTGTTGTCAGTGGTGTAATGATGGTAAATAACATTTTTTGTTCTTAAATTTAACTTGGAGATTCGGAACAGAATGCACTTTATTTATATCTACATTTCCTAATTATATTCGTCGATAAGATCTGCTTGTATTCTAATTACAATATCTATTTCGCAGAAGATAATTTACAATTCCTTCTCCTCCTCCTCCTTCTTCTTCTTCTTCGTCGTCGTCGTCGTTCGCTCTCAGAGGAGCAGTGTTGTGTCGTCGTTATGGCGCCTTTTGGCTAACATATCCGACTTCGCCTTCGGTGAATTCTCAGATCCAGGCTCGTCTTTCTACTTCGGTCTTTATTCATTTGGTCAGACGACTAGGTTTCTAGATACAGTACTATTTGAGGAAGAAAGTAAGACTAAGAAACATCTTTGAGACAAAGCTGAGACCGAAGGAGAATGGACCTTGCAACACAAACATTGTTTGTTACTACTGTGATCGATTATACAAAGTCTGCGTTGGTAGAACCAGTAATGAGGGAAGCTGCTCACTAATATCAGTTCCACAACAGCTAAAGTCTACCTGCATTAAAACTGTCTTTTATGAAGAAAGAAGAAGAAGAAGTAAGAAGAAGAAGAAGGTCATTGTTATAAATTGTGACACGAGTTTTGTCCGGTAAAACTAACATAAGTTCTGAACACAATACCTATTCTCAGGTAGCAATCATTGGCCAGTCATAGGAATGAATGAAACAGGAGTGAAACTAGATAGGAAGTGCGCCGAAGAGTCTTCCTTTACATTTCAGACAGGATCTATGGATCATGATGTTCAAAAAGCTTCATTTAGACTTGATATTCAATATAAATATTCGTTATAACATAAACTATGATACTTTCACTATAAAATATTCACCATAACATTAATCATGATATTTTCATCATAAAAATATTCACCAGAACATCTGCTATGATACTTTCACCATAAAACGTTCATCAGAACATAAACTACGATACTTTCAGCAGAAAATATTTGTGAAGAGGGCCGACCAGAGTGGTCAAACGCGACCAGTTTGAACATTCAAGTTTGTGGTCATTTTCGCATTTTCTCGGGGGATGGGGCGTTTTCTGCTCATGTGACTGTGCGGCAGGTTAAGAGTGGAATGTTTTGAGTTATTCAGTCTTGTGTGTAGGCTCGTGGCGGTAGCATGGGGGATAGTGTCTTGGCATGTATCTGATGTATTCGTGCTTCAGTTATTATATGTGTCATCATGTCGGGTGAATGGAATGTCTTGATCCCATATTGCTGACCAGCCGGCGTTATATGTGGTATTGTATATTTCTTATAAGTTTTCGTATGTCAGATGTGGAGTGTTTGGTAAGTATACATGGTGAACAGAGCTCAGTGTAAGTGTGTTGAGTGTAAGATGGAGCTGATGGAAAGAATAGAGGAATATTACACTTTTCTGAATATGATTGATGCACATTTCATACGTAATTTTGCAACGCATTCATTTGATTTCATTTCTTATCATCATCATCATCATCATCATCATCATCATTATCATCATGTGTCATGCCGACATGTTAGCGATTATGTTTCTCCAGAGTACACGATCCTTCATGCAGGCCATCAGTTCAGTTGGTGATCTCCTCTCACACCATCCGGTCAGACTGTCCATTATCAATTCTCTTGGTCTTCCTCTTGATCTTCTTCCTTCTATTTTTCCTGTTGTTATAATATTTTCAATGCCCCCTCTTCTCATTGCATGTCCTATGAAAGTACATTGTCTTTCTTATCTTTTTGACAAGATTTTTTGTCTCTCCAGCTCTTCTCATACATTCTTCATTAGTTATTTTTGCTGTCCAGGGAATTCGCAACATTCTTCTAATAAACCACATTTCTGCTGCTTCCAATGATTTTTGTGCAGACCTGCCTATTGTCAATGGTTCACTTCCATATAACAAGATAGGTTCAATATAGCATTTTAGGAATCATTTTCTAACATTCATTGACAAGGATGTGATGGCTAATATGTTTCTCATTCTCTGAAATGCAGTTTTTGCTTGGCCTATTCTGTTTCTAATTTCTGTTCTGCATCTCCCATCTGAAGTTATTATTGCTCCAAGTTATTTGAATTTATGTTATTATTTGCTTTATGTTAAATGTTATATGTTGATGCAGTTCAGTGAACTGCGTTATGAAGTGTTTTCTTGTGTGTGTGGGCACGTGAATTTTGTGAGCTTAAGTAACGCGTGGCAAAAGAATATGGAATGTATAGAAGCTGTAACTGAGAAACTTGTAAGAAGAAGCCACTACCACAGGCCTGAAATAAGGACTTAGAAGTTGGGACTTCAAGTAGTGTTAGAAGATAAGCCTCACTAAGTCCCGTCTTCTTATATTTTATGTGTATTTTATCAGCTGTGTTATAAATGAGTATTTTGTATAACTTATATGTTGCCGTGGAGGAGACTGTACTGTTGTTGCATGATGTAGTCCAGGGTGACGTCTTGAGAAGTGAGTAAATTTTTCAAATTTTTCCTTGATACCAAAAATATCTGATTTTCTGAGTGAACATTACTTGTTGGTGGGGACAGAGAGAGTGAGAGACAGACAGAGACAGACAGAGAGAGACAGAGAGAGCGAGAGAGAGACAAAGAGAGACAGAGAGTGAGAGAGAGACAGAGAGAGTGAGAGAGAGACAAAGAGAGACAGAGAGTGAGAGAGACAGAGAGTGAGAGAGAGACAGAGAGTGAGAGAGAGAAAGAGAGAGTGAGAGAGACACAGAGAGAGACAGAGAGAGAACAGAGAGAGACAGAGAGAGTGAGAGACACAGAGAGAAACAAAGAGAGAGACAGAGAGAGAACAGAGAGAGACAGAGAGAGAACAGAGAGAGACAGAGAGACATAGAGAGAGACACAGAGAGAGACAGAGAGTGAGAGAGAGACAGAGAGTGAGAGAGAGAAAGAGGGAGTGAGAGAGACAGAGAGAGACAGAGAGAGAACAGAGAGAGTGAGAGAGACACAGAGAGAGACAGAGAGTGAGAGAGAGAAAGAGGGAGTGAGAGAGACAGAGAGAGAGACAGAGAGAGAACAGAGAGAGTGAGAGAGACACAGAGAGAGACAGAGAGAGAACAGAGAGACAGAGAGAGAGTGAGAGTAAAACTGATGATTAAACTCCTTAACATCTGAGCTGGGGAACCTTGCTGGACGATGACTGGAAGAAGGAGAACCTGAGGTAAGAAGATCGTCCGGTGAGTAACGCTACCCGGGGTGTTCCAGGCACAACTGTGATCTTTGGGCACCAGTACCCGGTAGAGAAAGTCCAGCTATTTAAGCCAGAGTACCAGAGACGGGCCGTGGACGACGGAAGTAACAGAAGATCACGAAGATGAAGAAGAGCTATATAGCAGTTTAAAATAATGCTTAGGTAGTGACATCAGCTGATGTAAAACAAGAGGATATAATGATGTAATAAACATTCAGCTATAAAATAAATAGTAAACTTTTACATATTCATCAGAGCATACACTATGATACTTCCACCAGAAAATGTGCATCACAAAGAAACTATGATACTTTCACCATAAAATATTCATCGTAGCATAAAATAATATACTTTTACCATGAAATACTCATCAGAACATAAACTACGATACCTTCACTACAAAACATTAGCAACAGCATCAACAATGATACTTTCCACACTAAAACACTCATCTCAACATCGTTTCCCCAAGAAGTTGTACTTACATCAGGTCCCACAACAACAAAAGCATTCCTTCCATGAAATTTCGGCCCGTAACAACACCTGTGTCACAGGTTGACGCATAAAAAGAACAATTCGGTGTTGAGGCTATCAATTTTCACATGCCACCTGAACGCACCTGGAGCAACAAAATCTTTGATGTTTCTGTCTCGCTCCAGTTGTAAAACAACGATATGACAGATACTGTTCATGAACCCCGGAGTCTTTGTAGTCGCAGGTGATACTGTACCTGAATGTCCTATCGAGCAAGGCACGGAGACAATGGATTATGTTGAACCCCCGATTACGTCCTTGGAACAATTGTCTTAAGAACACACTTATCTTAAAATAGTCTTTGTGAGACAGGGAAACATTGATCTGATTGCTTAAAAAACTCTGACCTACCTCTGTAGCCCAGAAACCTGTACCCGTCAACACTAATTGTAATTGCTATTTTTGTAAAATGGTTGATGGATGGGTGGGGACTTGGAGATTGCCGGCAGGGATGAGGAAAGTCTGGTGTGAAACCAATGAATCCAGGACGTGACAAGCCTATGGGTCTTTACAACAATGGCTATCAGAATTATGTAAACAAAACAGAGCCAGTAGACTATAGGTGGCAGGGAATGGATATCGTTGAGGCACTCATCGGATTCCTCATCCCAAAGTTGGAATGACTCTATGGAACCGCCTCAAAGCTGTCTGTCTAGCCAGCATTGCATGCTGGATCTGACATGGAGAAGGGGCTTAAGTACAGCCACCAGAGGCTGGAAAACAAAGTTTTGGCCAGGCCAGCCTACACCACTGTCTTCATGGCAGTCCGAGCAAGACCACAGTCTGCCCTAGCAAGGAAAGGTGCTGAAGTCGGAGCTACCCAGCCAGAAGGCACATCGCAAAAATCAGGGTACCATGCATTATCGCTAACGAAATGTTATGCGTACGAAGAAGAAGAAGAGGAAGACGTACTTGTTAATTTAATTTTTATTTTACATATTTTGTCCATCGATGAAAGCAAATGAAGTTCACGTAACATGTGTGGCCTGACCTCTTAGAAATAAGAGTCAGAGACGAGAAACTTCTGATGTTTGTTAGCCTCAAGACATGAACGTACACATTTTTTGCTGTTGTTACATGCAGATTTTCTTACAGAAATTTTATGAAAACATTAATAAATGCATTTGCGTAAGAATATTTATTATTATTATTATTATTATTATTATTATTATTATTATTATTATCTTGGTTAAAACCAGCAGTTTCTCTGAAATCCTCGCTGATCTGTAGCACAGTTTCTCGGTAATCTTTGGTGATCTTTAGCACAGTTTTTCTGTAATCTTTGCTGATCTGTAGCACAGTTTCTCTGTAATCTTTGTTGACCTGAACATGGTTTAGACCTTACCTTAGATCTGGCACAAAAGCCAACATTTAAATTCTGAACTAAACCTGGGACATCAAACTTTAGTCCAGTGGACTCTCACATTACACCTGGTAAATAATTATAAAGTGCTAACTTTAAAAAAAAAACCGTTTCTGTTAATTGTGATATAAAAAGGAACTCAGCCAACATACGCGTATTTCTGCGAGACTCATTTTATATATCAGAGAACCGCATGCGGTCCACTAGCCGCTGTTTGGTCATCCTTGGTATATAAAAAAAAATCAGTTTTATACATGTTCTGTGTTATAAAAATAAAAGTAGTGGGAAAAAATAGAAATAAATTATTATTACGAAGAAGCTTTCGAAGTTGTTTAGCTCTGTAGTTGTTGGATTATCAATATTTTTTTAAGAAAACAAATTTACAGTATTTCCTTTCTCAATAAAAATTCCAAGCATACACAAGCAACTTTATAGTAAATACGTCCGCCATGTTATTACCTAGAAATGATGTGATTTCTATATTTAGCTTTTTTAGAGTTTTAAGCTTGAACTTCTAGAAAGTGGAACAAAACCCGCCCAGACAGACGTGGTTATTTAGTTGATACATGTGAACAAGTCAGTAATGGGTCAGAGTAGAGACTTTCGTGCACACAAAAGCAAACATTAACTCTTAGTAAATTGTTTCGTTTCAGAACTCAATCATTTCCCTGAATTTGAATTATTACTTTTTTTTTTTTTTAGATATGAAAACCATCATTTCGCATATTCAGCTTTTCGGCAACTAGATTCCAGCTTTTTCACGCCCTTGATAAACCATTTCCTGTCCTCTTATTTGATGGACAGATCAAATCCATCGGCGTGACTTTTAATCTGATTGGTTTCTACTCACCTTCATGAATGCATCAAGCAAGGGAAATAAGCAATCTCGCCACATAACAGCGTGAGAACATGCCAAAGAAAGCTCCAGAAAATGATGACAATGTACTGTGAAATGAGTCTTAACTTAAATTTTGAGAATATGATATTATTGGCCTCCCATACTTTAGCTAGTTTTGTTTCAAACGGTGGACGGTGGCACAGTGGGGTGACGCGAGAGAACTTGAGATATGCCGCCACATTTTTGTTTTAGTAAAAATTATTTTTGACCACTTTACAGCGCAGTTTTGCTTATTTATATGCTTCTTTCCATGGCAATTTAGTTATTAGTTCCAGTCAAGTGCGAGTTGAAATGACCAGAGATTTGTGCCTCCAGTGAGGCTCATATTCACATTGAAAATAACGCCGTGTGTAACAAAAAGGTCGATGTTAGCTATGCATTTAATGTTAGCTAAGCAAGTAGATATTAGCTAAGCATTAAATGTTAGCCAAACAAGCAGACATTAGCTATGAATTTGATCTTAGCTAAGCAATTAAATGTTAGCCAAGCAATGCGATGTTAGCCAAGCAAATAGATGTTAGCTAAGCAAGTAGATGCTAGTTAAAGAAGCAGATTTCAGCGGAACGAGTAGATATTAGCTAAGCAAGAAGATATTAGCTATATGTAGAAGCTGCTGAACATTATTTTACTGAGCATCTCTCATACCTGTCTCTCTCAATGTGATTGGTGCATTTGGTAAAGAATAAATATCAGTGATGAAAAAAACGGAAGTCATGATCATAGCGAGAGAAGAAACCCAAACAAAGATCTTCCTAGACAACCAGCCCTTGAAACAAGTGAAACATTTCAAATACATAGGTAGAACAATATCATCCTCAGGGACAACTGACGCTGAGATTGAGAACAGATGCAGTAAAGTGAGTCAGGTCATTGGACAAATGACTCCTTTACTGAAAAACAAATACACCACAACTGAAACAAAAAGGCACTGTACAACACAATTTTCCTCCGAACTCTACGCTATCAATGTCAAACATGGACACTAACAACCAAGAACAAAAGAGAAATCGACACGACAGAAATGAGATGTTTAAGAAGAATACTAAATGTGGCAAGAAGAGACCAAATAAGAAATGACACCATCAGGGCAAAGGTTGGAGTAACACCAATATTACACTATATCCAGAAACAGCAAGTCAGATGGTTTGGCCATGTTACACGGCTACCACCAGACAGTATATCACAGACAACATTCACACTAAGATTTGTAGGTAACAGAGGAAGAGGCCGCCCACGTAGGAGATGGAGAGAGGATATTACAGAAGCATTAAATATCCCATTATATGAAGCAAATCGTCGATCTCTATCAAGACGTCTATTTGTCCCCTCAACACCGAAAGGTATATGACAGGACAAGACAAGACAAGAAAAAAAAATTGGTAAAACTAAGAAAAACATTTGTTTGACAAAATGCAGTCATTCTGGGCTTTTGTCTTCCGACTTCAAATTTAATCTTCGCTTTTCCAAAAATGGCCCAGGGCCCACAGGAGAACCACCACGTGGCAGGACTTTAGCCAGTTCTTCTTTGAAAGAATGACTGTATAGACGGTTATCTCAGCCTTGCTTGGATTATTTGTTTAACGTTCTAATCAAGAAGATCTCTGTCAGATAATTGCCTTCTTTGTGTTTATTTGTTGTTTATTTATTTGTGTCGTACTTGAAAAAGGCATATTGCCGAAATATTGGCCTGTTACTATTTGTTTTACATTTCCACGTCCTCAGCTCATTGCCTCTTTTACCTGTCCGTGTTATCTTTACTTCTTTTTATGTTTCCTTCAGAACTGCACCACACACCCCTGACTATCTCTACTCAATGTAGAGACACAGGGATGCAGTAGAAAAGTAGCGCTGTTTAACTCTTCGAATCATCGTCATGTGTCTTGCCCCGAGGCGTTGGTCTCTCCGCAGTTTCAGATCTTTCATGTTGTTCATTAGTTCTGTTGTTGTGTTTCTCCCATGCCATCTTGTCAAGCCATGTAAGATTTTCTCTCTTGATCTACCTCTTCTTTTCCTGACTCCCATTTTCCCTGGTGTCACGGCCAGGCCTGATGCCACATCACAGTTTCATGTGCCGAAGGTCATGGAAAATACGGGCCTAGCACCGTATTATTATTATACTGCACTCGGCTCCTGGCGTAGAGCTGACTGAAATAATGACCATGACCCACTCTGTGGAACAATTAGAATATAAAGAAAGCATGCAGAAAAGTGAAAAACATCAAACTGAACACAGAACTCCTTAAAAATGACCAAGAGCTGCGAGAGCAATGCAGAGTTATTATAACAAATAGATATAATGCAATAGCAAAGATAAATAGTATAGATGAACAATGGGCAATGTTAAGAGATTCTATCCACCAAACTGTTAATGAGATAATACCACCGAAAAAATAAGCCCCTAAAAATAAAAAGGATGACAGACACATCAACATCTTAGGACTGATGGAAAAGAGTAGGAGAAGTAAAAATAACCAAGAAAAAATATAGCAAAAAAAAAAAAAATAAGATGCAAATGCAGAGAAGCGAAGGAAGTCTGGTTAAATGAACAGTGCAGACAGATAGAGGACTCTCATAATAAGGATAGCAAAAACATGCACAAACGAATTAGTGAACTCACAGGCAGGAAGACACAATATAGCACTTTTCTTTGTCTCTTCTCATTATATGACCAATGAGCCTACACTGTCCCGTCGTGGTGTGTTTATTAAGGTTCGTTTCTCATTCGCTGTCCTTGGCCGTCCTTCATTTGTTATTTTAGCCGTCCTTCATTTGTTATTTTAGCTGTCCTTCATTTGTTATTTTAGCTGTCCTTCATTTGTTATTTTAGCCGTCCTTCATTTGTTAATTTAGCTGTCCATGGTATTCTTAACATTCTTCGTAAGAACCATGTTCAGCTGCCTCTAATTCTCTCGTTGATGTTTTTGTTAATGATCAGGATTATCGCTGCCAGTTTACTATGGGAGCGAATCATGATCATTAACTCTTCGGCTGCCTGTAAATAAACATACCCACTGAAGTTTCATCGGAAAATATAATACCTGTAGCCGGCTTATCGCTGGCGATGGTTGGGACATGTGCTCCGAATGACTGACAACTCACTACCAAAAATAGCACTAAGATAGACACCACAGGGGAACAGAAGTAGGGGTAGACCAAAAGAGACATGGAGAAGAACAACAGAGAGGATGTTGAGCAATAGAGGGCTCACCTGGGCAAGAGCAGAAAAAAAGGCAAAGGACAGGCGTTTGTGGAAAACCCTCGCGGAAGCCCCATGTGCCTTGGGTACTTAAGGTTCAGAGAGAGAGAGAGAGAGAGAGAGAGAGAGAGTCGGCTTATCCATGTTCTATGGGATTTGCATGTTATAGGGCAGTCAGGTGTTAGTGGCTTCATGTATGTAAAGAATTTGAGATGGGGAAGCCAGTGCTTGTCCTCCCTGCTTTTGTTTTTTCTAGGGAAGTCCCAGGTCAGTCAGTCATTTACAGTTCCCTTGGGGAACTTTGCCTCTCTGACAGCCCTCCTGTAGGTCTCTCGGTTGTAAGCAAGATGGCCTGCTGCTGATCCATCCATCTGTAGATTATCAACGATGTCTTGCAGCCATCTTCGAAGTCCTGGGCGAAGTCCCAGGTACTCGTTTCTCTTTAGGCTGGGTTGACCCTGGTGCTGGTCGATCCGACAAAAACAAAAAAAAAGAATTCCGCCCGAATGCAGAATTGAACCAGGGACATTTTTTATTAGCAGGTAAGTGCACTAACTACTACACCACCGAGGTTCCCTCCTAAAACTGGAGCCAGGTCATGTAGATGCGGCTATTTTGAATGCATTTCTTTCTTTTTAAACAAGGTTTTCCAGTGATCACTTTCCATGTGTTTCAGTCGTACAGAAGACCTTTATGCGGTATGACGAAAGGATGAATGAAAGAGCAGACTTTATTCTCAAACGGTTAAGAATTGGGCACTCAGGCCCGTCTACCATTCTGCCCATTCATCATACAACTTTCATCCACTCACAGATATTCAGCATGTGTTATTGAACATAATATGCATGAACAAGCAAAAAATGAATAAGTATATAATTAAAAAACCCTTTCTTTCCATACACTCCACATTCTGCTTTATGCAGCTACATGAAATAAATTACATTCTCACATTCATTATAAACTAACAGATTTATATAATAGTTTCTTCTTCTTCTTCTTCTTCTTAGCTCGCTTCTACCACCAAGACCGCCCTGTGATCCTACTGAATTTACTCCTGCGGTCCGCTATAGGTCCCGTGGTCCCGACCACACGAGATCCCCGAGAGGACCACAAGAGGTTCAGAGTATCGCAGGGCTTGAGCCTGTATTCTTGGTGGGTCTCGGAAGTGGGATTGCGTGACACCGTGGTTTTCGTTGCACCAGTTTAATCTAGAGTTGGTCTTTCTCATCGGAAAACCTCGACGTGTTTAGGATATCAGTGCATCCTTGCTGGGTGAGAGGCGGTAGCCCATCCAAGCTAGAGTTGGACTTTCTCATCCGAAAACCTCGACATGTTTTGAGATACCCGTGTATCACCGCTGGGTGAGAGGTGGTTGCCCATCAAAGCTAGAGTTGGACTTTCTCACCGGAAAACCTCGACATGTTTTGAGATACCCGTGTATCACCGCTGGGTGAGAGGTGGTTGCCCATCCAGTCCAGTGTTGGACTTTCTCACCGGAAAACCTCAGCGTGATTCTCTCTGAACCTTAAGTGCCCAGGGCACATGGGGCTTCCGCAAGGGTTTTCCACAAATGCCTGTCTTTCGCCTTTTTTTCTGCTCTTGCCCAGGTGAGCCCTCTATTGCTCAACATCCTTTCTGTTGTTCTTCTCCATGTCTCTTTTGGTCTACCCTTACTTCTGCTCCCCTGTGGTGTCCATCTTAGTGCTATTTTTGGTAGTGAGTTGTCAGTCATTCGGAGCACATGTCCCAACCATCGCCAGCGTCTTTCCTCAATAATTGTTGTCAGTGGTTTCATCTGCATTTCTGCCAATAAAATGTTATTTCTTATGGTGTTTGGCCAAAATATTTTTTTAATTCTACGTAAACATTTAGTCTGGAAAGAATTCAACTTGTTTTCTATGGTTTTGGTGATTTTCCAGCATTCACTTCCATAGAGTAGTACACTTAGAACATTACTCTTAAATATCCTGATTTTCATATTTATAGGATACGCAGACATCCCCGCCGGGTGAGAGGTGGTTGCCTATCTAGACTTCCCTGGTCCAGTGTCTCCGACTTCAGCATTATAGAATAGCAATATAATAGATACAACAATCAAGCCATGCGTTAGATTAAACTAATTTAAACTTTGATAGCACACACACCTATACTTTTCATAAAGCAAATACATACAGATGCATTTATTCACATACACATACCACATTTATACAAACACATCCACTCATGTACATATAAACATATACATTCACATGTCTACACTTAGGCATGTGCATACACACACGTGTATGTATTTAGGCATGTGCATACACACACGTGTATGTATTTAGGCATGTGCATACACACGTGTATGTATTTAGGCATGTGCATACACATACGTGTATGTATTTAGGCATGTGCATACACACGTGTATGTATTTAGGCATGTGCATACACACACGTGTATGTATTTAGGCATGTGCATACACATACGTGTATGTATTTAGGCATGTGCATACACACACGTGTATGTATTTAGGCATGTGCATACACACACGTGTATGTATTTAGGCATGTGCATACACACACGTGTATGTATGTACTCGTAAAACATATATATATATACATATATACAGATACACAGGAATACAAATACACACATGCACATATACATATATACACGCACACATATACATGCCTACACATAGTCATACATGTATATAAAGTATGCAAAAACACAAACACATATTAGGGAGGCATATAGTCCATTTAAAACAGATACTGACAAAGTCTGAAGTTATAAGAATGAATATTACTTATAAGTTTTCATGAGTTGACAGGGTTTACATGAGTTGACAGGGTTTACATGAGTTGACAGAATTTACATGAATTGATAGAGTTTACATGAGTTGACAGGGTTTACATGAGTTGGTAGGTTTAAATGAGTTGGTAAGTTTAAATGAGTTGGTAGGTTTACATGAGTTGGTAGAGTTTACATGAGTTGACAGGGTTTACATGAGTTGGAAGAGTTTACGTAAGTTGACAGGGTTTACATGAGTTGGAAGAGTTTACGTGAGTTGACAGGGTTTACATGAGTTGGAAGAGTTTACGTGAGTTGACAGGGTTTACATGAGTTGGAAAGTTTACGTGAGTTGACAGGGTTTACATGAGTTGAAAGAGTTTACGTGAGTTGACAGGGTTTACATGAGTTGGAAGAGTTTACGTGAGTTGACAGGGTTTACATGAGTTGGAAGAGTTTACGTGAGTTGACAGGGTTTACATTAACTGGGAAGATTTAAATGAGCTGGCAGGGTTTACATGAGTTGGCAGGGTTTACATTAACTGGCAAGATTTAAATGAGTTGGCAGGGTTTAAATGAGTTGGCAGGATTTAAATGAGTTGGCAGGGTTTACATGAGTTGGCAGGGTTTACATGAGTTGGCAGGGCTTACATGAATTGGCAGGGTTTACATGAGTTGGCAGGGTTTACATGAGTTGGAAAGAGAGAAAATGGGAGAAAAAACGGAGAGGACAGTACCGGGCCAAACATCAAGAATAAACCTAATAAAATATACCTTCATCCAACTCTTGAGAATTAACCGTTGGGAAACCTTCCTCTTCATCGTTCCCTTAGATATCCACACCAATCTCTCTCTCTCTCTCTTTCTCTCTCTCTTTTTCTCTCTCTCCCTCTCACACACACTCTCTCTCCCTTTCTCACATAAACACAGAAACGCCAGTTCCCAGCATCATCTGTGGGTGCTAAAATCGAGGTTATAAAGGATGGGAATGTGAAATGGGACTCATCGTTTAACTCTGCAGCCCTTTGATAATACACAGCTCGCTAATTAACGCTTCTTTATTCTTGTATCCTCATTTCTTCCAACATCCACTTCTCTCCTGGCATACCTCCACATCTCTGTCCCTCTGCGTTTCACGGACAAACGCCACTGCATTCAACGTAAAAAAAAATATGTTTTGTTTACATTATGCAGTTATATTACCAAACATATTCTTCGTCTTTATACAGACGTCATATCCCATCAAGAATTCTCTCTCATCTGAATCCCAGCCTAATTCACTCAGAATTCCATTGCCCTGAAGCTCAGTTCCACATCTGTTCTCGAAGAGCTAATCGTACTCGAAGAGGCACAGGGGAGAGGGAGAAAAAAAGAGAAACAGAGACAGAGAAGTAGATGAAGGGGGAAAAAAAGATGCAATATCTTCATCTTCGGGGTTAATAAGCGTGAAATATCCGACACTTCACAGGAGCCAGGAGTGGGGCATGACCCGGCATTATCAAAGAAGTATTGCCGACACAGTTAACAGAGCAAGCCGGAATCCCTATATTAGTTCCCCAAGGGGAAATAACCGGGGTCCGGGGCCGTGTTTTTTTTTTGTTGTTGACGTGAGGAGAGGAGAAGAGTGATTTTTTGGGGGGAGTGGAGAGTGGGGAGGACGGGAGGAGTGGGGAGTAGGGAAGAGTGAAGGAGCGGAGCGTGGGGGAGGAAGATGAATAGAGATATGTGCACGGGGGTGTTAATGATGACTTGTGTTTGATGTCTGATCACGTTCACAAGTGTTTGTGTGTGTGTGTACGCGATATCTTGATAATACTTAGTAAGATACTCTCTTGCGTACACAAGAATGTGTACACAGTGTCTCAGAATTCAATATGTTATGAACACTTTTGTGTACAAATTACAGTAAATATTAAATACTGATGCATAAACATTGTCTATCTATCTATCTATCTATCTATCTATCTATCTATCTATCTATCTATCTATCTATCTATCTATCTATCTATCTATCTATCTATCTATCTATCTATCTGTCTGTCTGTCTGTGTCTGTCTGTACAAATAACAAACGAACAGTTTTTAAATAGTAGAAGAATTTAGCACCTAAGCCTGTCTTAACATTCTCTGGCTTAACAGTTCATGCATATATCTGTTATATAGCTTTCTTCTTCTCTCATCCCTTTCAATGTCCTTTTTTGTCCCGTATGTTAACGTATTAATAAACTGGCAGTAGGAAGTCCGTATGTTTGGCTGAACTCGTGCAGCCACTATGTAAACAGGCATGACTTTATTACGCAAGTCTAAGACTGTGAGGAGAGTAGATGCTTGAAGCGCGCTTATAAATGAAACCACGCGCTGAAAACAAAGTTTGAAGTACAAGGAAGAAACATGGCTAATAACTTTGGAGTGGTATGGGAGGGACACACTGGCAGAACATCTTGCCTGGAGCTTTTGAACTTCATAAACAGGAGCAGCTTAAGAACAGAGAGAGAGATGAACATGGTGAAATTTAAGATCTGGCATTTATTGAAGGTTCTTAGGAAACAGTTATCTGGAGGTGCAGATGTTGCTCAGAGATGCTTCTGCCGTGATATCCGGACTGTACATGAAGTGGCTGTTCTGTCGCGTTAAATTTTACACTAGAATTTAACACTCCATGAGCTGTTAAAGCTATTGAAGCCATCAGATAACTTCTAACGTGCCTGATATACATTTTACTCATGTTCTGGATGCTGAGATTCTCGAGTGCTTACCTCTTTTGCTGACTGAGATTAATGGCCACAATGTTTCTGATAATATTGATGAGGAGATAACAGGTTTGATGTGCCTTTCCTGAAAGTCTAGTAATGTACATAATGAAAAACGTTGATAATCTTCCAGAGAGCTGTGATATCTGGCTTCTTATTTACCTTCATCTGAATGACATCCTGCAATAAGTTAATATTCTTTTCTAAAAAAAAAGCACCATTCAGCATTACTTTTAAATCAGCTGTTCTCATGTTTTGTCCAAGATGTCAGTCAGTCAGTCAGTCAGCCAGTATTTGCATGTCCCTTGCCGAACTTTGCCTCCCTAACAGCTCTCCTGTAGGCCTCTCGGTTGTAAGCAAGATGGTCTACTGCTGATGCATCCATTTGCAGATCATCAAGGATGTCTTGCAGCCATCTTCGCCTTGGTCTTCCTCTCTTTCTTTTTCTCATTATGTACCCTTCCAAGACGGTCTTCTCTAGATTACCATGATATTTAATATGTCCAAAATATTTAAGTTTTCTCTGTTTAATCCAAGATGTAACGACCGCTAAATGTTTATAAAAGATTATCATTATTGTAGCTCGGACTTAAACTGTCCCACCTCTCCTTTGGTGACCCCAGTAACAGGCCTAGCCCTGACTAACGGGTGCAGTGATCGCCGGAGTCCAAACATCTTTTGTTAGCGAGGGTCTCAGAACGTTCTACGTACTCCAGACGGAAGTCCAGAAGAATGGCAACCGCGGTGGACGGGCCAGAAACCACCCTCCCATCAGGCTGAGAAGCCTCGTCGATATCCATTTACTCAATCTGTCCATTATATTTTATATATCAGTATCCAGATATCAGTAAGTAGAAGTAAAGGTAGTCCCATATCAAAATATCGTAAGTGATAAAGCGTTAGAGACCTCATTATGCTGGGTCATCAGGGTATGAGGTAGGGTGGCCAGTTCCTTTCCTCGCTGCCTTTCCTTCCCAGATTTTCTCTGGTACCCATTTTACGAGGCTGGGTCGATCTCGAGGCTGTATTGGTCGGAAAAAAAAATCCCGCTCAACTGGGGATTCGAACCCTCAACTATTCGGTTGCTAGACGGGTACTCTAACCACTACACTAGCAGTGCAGGTTAAAAAAAAACGTAATAACTGAGTAAATCTGAAAAAAGTAAATATTTAAAGAGATCAAAAATGAAATGAAAAAGAAGTCAACAAGTAATTCGACAAAATGGAAAAGTAAGATGTGGGAAACAGTGCTAAGAAAGGACTTTGATGACAATCTGTTTAGTCTCCGAGCCAACTTTACAACAAACCTGCAGGAAAAAAAAAATTGAACACAAGCAGGAGAAAGTTTAGACTTAGAAAGTAATTAATCTAAGGAGCGTGAAAAAGGAAGAATTTGGAGAAAAAGGAAGAATGTGGAGAAAAAAGGAAGAATGTGGAGAAAAAAGGAAGAATATGGAGAAAAAGGAGGAATGTGTAGAAAAAAGAAAGAATATGGAGAAAAAGGAAGACAGGTAAAAAGAAAGAACATTAAAAAAAAAGAACACTGCGATGTGGGAAGACGCAGATGATTTGAAGAGAACATAGAAAACAGTAGTAGGCAAAGAAATGAAAGAATTTAGAGAAAATGCTGAGAACTCATAAGGAAAGAACGCACAGGACAAATAATTTAAAGAAAATGAGAATAACACACAAGGGAAAAGCATTAAAAAGGGAAGTTAGAGAAAACGAGGAAATATATAAGTGAAAAACACATACAAAAAATGTAATGAAAGAATTTAGAGAAAATTAAAACATGTAAAGGAAAAACATACACACACACACACTAGAGGAAAGAATTTAGATATGCTGAGAACATATAAGGACAGAACATACACAAAAATGAAGGAAATTAGAAAACAAATAAGGAGAACATATAAGAGATGAACTCACAGAAAAAAAAATGTAGATAACTTGAAAAGAAGACATAAGGAAAGAACATAAAAAAACATAAGAGTTTAAAGAACTTGAGAAACACATATAAGAAAGGAACACCACAGACAAAGAAATGAAAGAATTTAGAGAAAATGATGAGAACAAATACGGGTAGAACACACAGAAAAAAACTGAGAGAAATTGATGAGAACAAATACGGGTAGAACATACAGAAAAAATGTTAGAGAAAAAGATTAAAACAAATACGGGTAGAACACATAGAAAACAATTTACAGAAATTGATTAAAACAAATACAGGCAGAACATACAGAAACGGAAAGCTAGCAGATATGATACAATACCAAGAAAAATGATAGAAAGAACACAGACAAACAGAGAGTTAGAAAAAAAAACGATATAACAGAAATAAAAAGGATAGAAAAACATAGAAAAACAGAAAAAAATGATATAACACAAAGAAAACTGATAGAAAGAACACAGAGAAACAGAGAGTTAGAAGAAATGATATAACACAAAGGAAACTGATAGAAAGAACACAGAGAAACAAAGAGTTAGAAGAAATTATTAGATGAGAAGATGCTGTAACACAAACCATCCTCTGCACATTGACTCCGTTTCCCTTTGTGAAAAAAAAATGTTTGTTTCTGTTACAATTACCTTGTGAATTTGTTATAATTATCATGATAATCTTTTATCTCGTCCAAGCCCTTTTTTGTTGATTGATGATAAAGTAATACATACATACATACATACACACGCATATATATATATATATATATATTATCTATAACAGACTGCTATGGTAACTTGACCTGCTTGGTAGTATGTGGGGTAAGGGAGAGAAGCTGAGAACTGAAGGTTTTCTTTCTTTCTTTCTTTCTTTCTTCTTTCTTTCTTTCTTTCTTCTTGTATTCCAATGTTTTTTTTTCTGCTATGAGTTTCAAGAAACGATTAGACATTGCATGGAGATTTAGAGAACATAAACATTCCGAGCCCCACTCCGGGCGCTGGAAAGAAAATCAATAATAATTGATTTCTTACTACAGAAGAACTATTTTAAAAAAATAAAGAAGAAAACAATTACATCATCATCATCATCATCATCATCATCATGTGCCACACATTAACAGTTGTCATTCATGATCCTCCACAGATCTCGACACTGGATTTTTGTTTTGCTGTCATTAGCTCAGTTGCTGACTTGCTATGGTACCACCGTGTCAGACTGTCCATGATATATTCGGATGGCATTCCCCTAATACTGGATCATTTTCTTTTCTTAGTGGTACCGTATTTTCAAACTCTCGTCTTCTCATAAAATATTTAATGAATTTTTAGAGACTTTTCTTAAAGTTTGAGCCAAAATTCTTATATAAGAGTGATAAATCTCTTGAAAATGAACAGACTAAGCTTGTTGGGCCATATAGAAAGAATGGAAGAGAACAGACAAACGAAAATGATGCATGCACAAGAGATGAGGGAAACAGGACCAACGAGTAGACTAAGACAGAGATGGAAAGACAACATAGAGGGAGGTATAAAAGAAATTGGTGTCACCAACTGGAGAGAGAAGATTAGGAATAGAGAGGAATGGAGGCGAACTTTATCTGCAGCAGTTAGCCTTAATGGCTCGGAAAGCTGAAGAATAATATATATATATATATATATTCATTCATTCATTTGCATGTTCCTTGCGGAACTTTGCCTCCCAAACAGCACTCCTGTAGGCCTCTCGGTTGTGAGCAAGATAGCCTGCTGCTGATGCAATATACATATATATATATATACACACACACAGTAAAAATTTCTTTGGCTAATGCTAAATAATCCTTCTTAATATTTTCAGCTAATAGCCAGATACTAACTAACAATGGCGATACAATGAGGGAAATTAAAAGGAGGACATCTATCGCTCTTATGATAGTAAAACAACTAAAGAATATGTGGAGACGAACAGACAGAACTGCAAAAATTCGATTTTTAAGGACATGCATCTTTCCAATCGCAATATATGCATGTGAGACCTGAACACTTAACAAAACAGCTGAGAAACACATAAATGTCTTTGAATGTAAATGCTACAGAAGAGTTCTTCAAATATCATGGACACAAAAAGGAAGAAATATATCCATACTACAAGAACTTAATATTGAAGAAGGCTGGCTAGTAAAGAGGATTAAACAAATAAAACTTAAATATTTTGGACACATTAAAGGTCATGATAATCTAGAGAAGATCGTCTTGGAAGAGTACATAATGGGAAAAAGAAAGAGAGGAAGACCAAAGCGAAGATGGCTGCAAGACATCGTTGATGATCCGCAAATGGATGCATCAGCAGCAGGACGTCTTACTCACAACCGAGAGGCCTACTGGAGTGCTATTAGGGAGGCAAAGTTCCGCAAGGGACGTGCAAATGAAATGCATGAATAGCCAGATCCTTAATATCCTAATATTTTTCAAGGAGACCACATCTCAGTTGTCTCAACTGAGCTGAACATTGCTGACAAGATATCCTTAAGTAAACTGTCATCATCAGTATCGTCATCATTATCAACATCACCATCATTAGTCTTCTTACTCTGCATTCCGGGTCTCAATCCTCAAACTATATTTATTACCATGTTTGAGGTTAAGCTAAGTTTGTCTTCCGTGGCTGCGAACCAAAAAAACATCGTTCTTCTTCTTCCCTTGTTCTCCCCCAAAAGAGCGCTGATTACGTCGTGTCTCAGTTACGCGTCTTTGGCCCGACACATCCCACTTCGGCTCTGGGTATTTTTGGGACTGGGTTCGGCTTCATATTTGTGATCCCTCTTCATTTAGCCAGACCACTGTTTCCCGGGGTCATAACTGGAAGCTCCAATAGGGTCTTGATCTGCTGTGGTTCACAACTCTAGCGCAAGCAGTCACCTATGGGTCACTGACCAGTCTCATTCAGCTTAAGTAGGTCATCTTCTTTCCCCAGACACTGGTCAATTTTACCTCCCCCCCCCCTCCTATTTTTCGCCAAACTCCTTCACCCCGTCTGCCAAGCTGACCCCGTTGCTACGAACATCAACGGAGAATTGCGACAGGGTCTTGACTAGCTCTGTTTCGTCAGAGCAGATGACTGCGTCTAGCAGAGTCGTCTTTTGTTCTTAACTACCATGACCACTCCAGTCATGGCTAAGATCCGGCTAGGATGGTTTTCAAACCGATACAATCGTGCCTGTCTTGAACCTTGCATGAAGTCAATCAGTCATTTGCATGTCCCTTGCGGAACTTTGCCTCCTTGGCAGCTCTCCTGTAGGGCTCTTGGTTGTGAGCAAGTTGACCTGCTGCTGATGCGTCCATTTTGCAGATCATCAACGATGTCTTACAGCCATTTTCGCCTTGGTCTTCCTTCATTCTTTTTCCTATTATGTATCCTTCCAAGATGGTCTTCTCTAAATTATCATGACGTTTAATGTGTCCAAAATATTTAAGTTTTCTCCGTTTAATCCTCTTTACTAGCCAACCTTCTTCAATGTTAATTTCTTGTAGTATGGATGTATTGGTTCTTTTTTGTGTCCATGATATTTGAAAAACTCTTCTGTAGCATTTACATTCAAAGGCATTTATGTGTTTCTCAGCTGTTTTGTTAAGTGTCCAGGTCTCACAGGCATATGTTGCGATGGGAAAGATGCATGCTCTTAAAAATCTAATTTTTGTAGTTCTGTCTGCTCCTCTCCACGGTTTCTTTAGTTGTTTTATTTGTTTGAAGAGCGATAAATCTTCTCCTTTTAATATCCCTTATTGCATGAAGCACTTTCTGAAACACCATTTTCTCAGTACATAATTCGCTACTTTATATTTCCTTTTAGTATAAAATTACAAATACTTTAGAAACATTATCGGGAATTAAGTGTTCAGGTGGAAATTGTTTTCTTACCTGATCTCCGGCGAGATATAATGTTTACGTAAATGTTCACCTGCAAATAAGGTATCATCATCCTGCAGGGCCGAGTTTCCTCTAGCCGATTTCTCTCTCTCCCTCTCTCTCTCTCCCCCTCTCTCTCTCTCCCCATCTCTCTCCCCCTCTCTCTCCATCTTTCTCTCCCCCTCTCTCTCCCCCTCTCTCCCCCTCTCTCTCCCCCCTCTCTCTCTCCCCATCTCTCTCTCCGCCCTCTCTCTCTCTCTCCCCCTCTCTCTTGGAATTATTTTTAACTGATCTAAAAGCTTCGCCTCTTACGTACGTTTTTCAGTTAACAAATCCAGATGAGGCTATCGAATACTGGATCAAGATATTTCGAAATATTTTTGACAAGCATGTCCCCATCAAAGAAATGAGAGTAAAACAGGTAACGAAATCCCCGTGGATAACTCCCGATATATTGCAACTCATGAGGAAACGGGATGAAGCTCACAAAAGCAGACATTTCAGTAGCTATCGTTCACTTAGGAATAAGGTGCAGTATTTAATTAGGCAGGAAAAGAAAAATTACTTCAGAAATTTAGTGAAAGACAAAACTGATAGTAAATCAATCTGGAAAGCAATTAATACTCTTGTAAATAAAAGGAAGCAAACTGACCCACAAACACTTAATGGTGAACATACTTGCACTAACTTCAGTGAACATTTTAGGGAAGAAATTAATTGTCTAAAATCTTCATTACCGACCCCTAATTGCGACCTGAGCGTGTTGAAAACTTTCAGCGACAGTAAATGTGTAAAGCTAAAACAAATTAATATTCCTTTCCTCACAGTCGGTGAGGTTTATAACTACATCCGGTCCTTAAAGAACACTAACTCAGCAGGATGTGATGACATTAGTAACAAGATACTACGCTACGCTGCACCAGTTATCACAGACACACTAACATACTTATACAACTTGTGTATTGACAAAAAATATTTCCCTGACGCTTTTAAACTCGCCAAAGTTTTTCCTCTTTTTAAATCTGGACAGACTAGTGACCTCTCAAACTATAGACCCATATCCATTCTGTCATCACTATCTAAACCTCTTGAAAAACATATACAAAAGTTAACTCTGCTCCACATGCAAGAAAACAGTCTACTAATAGACAGTCAGTCAGGTTTTAGACCAAAGTACTCCTGCCACACAGCATTAACTAAAATGACAGAAAGCTGGCTATCTAATATAAATGATGACAAATTGTGTGGTGCTGTCTTTGTTGATTTTAAGAAAGCCTTCAATATGATTGATCATGAAATTCTTGCAAAAAAGCTGGAAGGCTATAGATTACACCCTGACCTAACAAAATGTATTACATCTTTTCTCTCAGGTAGAAAACAAGTAGTTTGCTTTAGAAACAAAATATCTGGCTCGTCTGTGGTTGATACCGGTATTCCTCAAGGCTCCATTCTTGGTCCTCTTCTCTTTGCTATATATATTAACGACCTACCACTACATTTAAAGCACTCTTCATGTGATCTTTTCGCTGACGACTGTACTGTTTACAATAGTGACTATGATATCAATAAAGTACAGACAACGCTCCAAACTGATATAAACAGTTTGATTAAATGGATTAATAAAAATGGTATGTTGATAAACACCAACAAAACAAAATCCATGCTCATCACTACACGACAGAAACTGCAGAATGCAACAAAAACTTCACTACAGCTTTGTGCTGGGACTAAGGCAATAGAAAATGTTCATGAACATAAAACCCTAGGACTCATCATTGATCAGCATTTAACTTGGAATTCTCACGTACATTCATTCATTCATTCCTTTGCATGTCCCTTGCGGAACTTTGCCTCCCAAACAGCACTCCTGTAGGCCTCTCGGTTGTGAGCAAGATGGCCTGCTGCTGCTGCATCCATTTCCAGATCATCAACGATGTCTTGCAGCCATCTTCGTTTCGGTCTTCCTCTTTTTCTTTTTCCCATTATGTATCCTTCCAATACGGTCTTCTCTAAATTATCATGACGTTTAATGTGGCCAAAATATTTAAGTTTTCTCTCTTTAATCCTCTTTACTAGCCAGCCTTCTTCACGTACATAACCTAACAAATTTGATTGCACAGAAAGTTTACCAATTAGCCAAAATGAAACACTTTATCGACAAAGACACAAGAAAAATATACTACATATCACACATGCAAACACACTTAGATTACTGTTCCACAATCTGGGATGGATGCTCTGTCTCAAACACAAAAAGCCTCCACTCACTTCACAAGCGAGCATTAAATCTTATTTGTGACAAACACCCAGTACACAACCAACTCAAAATTCTATCCCTCAAAAATAGAATCATTTTTAACAAAGTTAAGTTTGTTCACAGAATTCTGTCGCACAATGCTCCGCCTTACTTGTGGTCACTGTTTACGTATAACACTAAATATAGCCAGCGTTTAAAAAAACTGTCTTCTTCCTAAACCCAGGATTGATCTGTACAAGAAAAGCCTTGCATACTCTGCAGTACAGCTCTGGAACACCCTCCCCTACAATTTAAAATCCATTGGTAATACTTCATCCTTTAATTCAAACCTGTTTCATTATTTACTTGCTTGTAATTATATGCCTCCATAAAATAACCAGCACTCTCTCAACACATGGCTCGTAAACCATCAAGTACTTCAATGACATAGTTAGAAAAGCAACTTGTTAGATATTGTTAGAAATTATTTTAATGTTTGTTAAAAAAACATATGTTAGAAAATCTGTATTTACAATGTATTTTTATTTATGTATATGTCTGCGTGTGTATGTGTGCGTGAGTGCTATCTTATTAGGTTAATTACTTCTTCTCTTTTACCTTGAATGTAGTAGTTAAATCTTGCACTCTTTTGATATGTTTTCCTAACTTAATTTGTATTTTTGTACTAAATCAAGTGTGTGGGAAGAATGAAAGATGGCGTGATGAAGGGCAGAATGTAAGACGGGCCTGCGTGCCCAATTCTTTACCCTTTAAAAATAAAGATTATTCATTCATTCATTCTCTCTCTCCCCCTCTCTCTCCCCTCTCTCTCCCCCTCTCTCTCCCCTCTCTTTTTCCCCTTCTCTCTCTCCCCCTCTCTCTCTCTCCCCTCTCTTCCCTCTCTCTCTCCCCTCTCTTCCCCCTCTCTCTCCCCCTCTCTCCCCTCTCTCTCCCCCTCTATCTCTCTCCCCCTCTCTCTCTCCCCTCTCTCCCCTCTCTCTCTCCCTTCTCTCTCTCTCCCCCCTCTCTCTCTCTCCCTAAACCTTAAGTGCCTTTAGGCACATGGGACTTCCGCGAGAGTTTTCCACAAATGCCTGTCCTCTGCCTTTTTTTCTGCTCTTGCCCAGGTGAGCCCTCTATTGCTCAGCATACTTTCTATTGTTCTTCTCCATGTCTCTTTTGGTCTACCCTTACTTTTGTTCCCCTATGGTGTCCATCTTAGTGCTATTTTTGGTAGTGAGTTGTCAGTCATTCGGAGCACATGTCTCAACTATCACCAGCGTCTTTCCTCAGTAACTGCTGTCAGTGGCTTCATCTGCATCTCTGCCAACAAGATGTTATTTCTTATGGTGTTTGGCAAGCCCATTTAATTTTTATTACTATGTTTTTGATAATACATAAACGGGTTACGGTAACCAACGACCTCCAAATGTGTCGCTTTTTCTCTATTTTCATCGGTAATTTACCGTAAATCTCGGTTAAGGCGATCACTGGCCATAATTATGACAATCGATCTGGATCATTGTCAGATTTACTATGAACACAAACAACAAGCAGAAACCTATTGGCTACCAGCCATACTTTGCGTTATTACGGACAATTGCTACAAACGTTATTGCTTAGCATCATAGCTGCACTGTAAACTATCGTCATAAGTAATCTATATTTCCATCAACGAACTTTTCAACTCGATCCACCACCACCACCCGTTACACCCAATGTGGACAACACCAAGATTAATGAGCCTGAATCTCATTTCACTTCCGGAATCACGGTTAAAATCAAACTGACCCACACGTCCGTCACACTGTGGCAGGCAGGAACACGGACAGTCCCTGCGGACTGGCAGAGATCAGACACTTGGAAGATTTAGCGTATTTGAAAGACAACACACGGCGAACTAGTGAATGGGAAAATATTGTATGTTTTATACGAGCACGGAAGCTGTTATTTCATAGATTATTATCTGCTGCGTGAAAATTCTGACAGCTAGGCTGATTAAACTCTACTTTATCATAGATTAAGATATTTATAATAGTTTTAACAGCATAAAAAGAAAACAAAATGAGATATTTTGGGCACGTTAAGAGACATATTAAAGTGCTGAAGATGGCCAGATAGAAAGACAGAGAAGAAGAGGTCGACAGCGACATAGATGGGAGGACAGCATCAAAAGACGAAGAAGAACGGACTGGCTGAGTGCACTACAAGGACAAGACACGGAATTATTTGATTGATTGATTGATCTTTATTTAAAAAGGATTAAGAATTGGACACGCAGGCCTGTGTGACATTCTGCCCTTTATCATACAACTTTCACTCTGTTCCAGACATTCTACAAATAAGCTGCTCATATATCACACATAATTAACATTGGAAAGCTGAGAGACATAAAATACGAAGATCATATCCAAAGTCGTGAGTAAAATTTTTTTACAAATCAGAATTTATAGATTGAGAAAATATAAATGTGTCACCTTAATCTGCTTCCTGTGCATTTCATGTATAGGTCACATGACGTCACCATCGTGTGTCATGTGACCATGCAGAGCAGAAACAAAATGGCGAGTGCTGAAGTTTCGTTTCTTCAAAGTGCTGTTAATGAGCTCCTCATTAAAGAGGAAATCCCGGCTGCTGAAATTCACTAAAGACTTCAACAACTTTCTTGTGGAGATGTGTGTATGGGTACCAGCAGTGTTAGGAGGTGGGTGAAATATTTCAAATATGGGAACACGAGCATCCAAGATATGCCTCGCAGCGGTCGCCCTCGAGCTGCCTCCACTGAACGCAACTTGGAAAGGATTGACGACATCATTAAAGAAGACAGACGTGTCACAGTTTCTGAAATCGCTGTAAATCTTGGAATAGGACACAATGCAGTACAGGAAATGATTGAAACCCTAGGCTATAGAAAAGTTTGTGCCCGCTAGGTCCCACAGGAGAGAACGTCCAGAAAGCAATGCGTCTGTGCCGTCGGTCAGCTGGAACGGAATTCTATAAGGAGGGTATTTTCAAACTTGCAGAGCGATGGGAAAAATGTGTGCAGAGAAGTGGAGATTATGTTGAAAAGTGAAGAAAAGGATGGAGGTTAAGATGATACATTTATATTTTCTCTATCTCTAAATTATGATTTTAAAAACATTTTTGCTCACGACTTTCGGTTACCCTCGTAAAATAAAATATAACATTTACGTTTCACTTTTATCTATGCATTCAGTGCAGAAAGTAACTACATACATATACAAGGTATAAATAACTGTCTATCAAGCAAAAATTTCGGTACTATTCAGAATAAACAATTAATGAACTCGGTGTCTGTAAGAGCAGGCTAAAATAACTTTTTAAGTTTTATGATTCATGGAGGCTTGTAGTCGACATCAGATAGATATTAACTGAAGCAGGCGTTGTGACTAGATAAAGAGAACCTTTTAGATTGATCACCAGGAGTTCGATGTTCTGCGAAGTACATCCACACGAATGATGACCCATGAAACAGGCAACCTCACAGGCTAAACCACTAAACAGAGTGACAGCATCCTCTTTCCAGGAACACAGACAAAAGTTGAAATACAGGGCCTTGACCAGCTCTAACCCGCAATTCACTGACAAGTGCGTCCATAACTCATGCACAACCATGCCTCCTCGCTTTCTACAACAAAACTACAATGATCGATGCTGCTCCAGGACACAAAGACCTTTGGCTGGACTTTTCCGATCCTATTTCTCCACAATACACGTCCCAGGGGACCCACATGGCCATAAACTGGATGAAGTAACATATGGAAGCAACGGCTCTTTACTGTTTCATAATAGCCATTGTCTTCCAGCGCAATGAATGCATTGACTCTTGCGCCGGCATTACAGGATCTGTCGTTAAGTATGATTAGCTGTGTCCGACATATTCATGAGGTCCAAGATGGCTGCCGTAAAATGGCGGAACGGCTGTTACGGTCAGCAGAATGAGGGTCTGCCAAGACCCTTTTAGAAATGCTTCTTGAATAAAGCTGTTGCATTTGCTTAGTTTGTCCATTGAGAGAGAACGGTATTGAAGGCTCAGCCTTGGGGAAAACTACAAGAAAAGAAGAACGCTAGTTCTGGGAACATATATCTTCGTCTTTCTGATATTCATATATCTTTCTAATACTCATATATCTCTGTCTTTCTGATACTCATATGTATCTGTCTTTCTGATACTCATATATCTCTTTCTTTCTGATACTCATATATCTCTGTCTTTCTGATACTCATATATCTCTGTCTTTCTGATACTCATATATCTCTGTCTTATTGATACTCGCATATCTCTGTCTTACTGATACTCAGTATCAAGTACAGTATACTCTTTTTTGTGTTATATGTCTAATTTTGGTATCTTTTTGTGTTATATGTCTAATCTTGGTATCTTTTTGTGTTATATGTCTAATCTTGGTAATTTTTTGTGTTATATGTCTAATCTTAGTATATTTTTGTGTTATATGTCTAATTTTGGTATCTTTTTGTGTTATACGTCTAATCTTGTTATTTTTATATGTGTTATATATCCAATCTTGTTATCTTTTTTATTTTATTTATTCTTCTTATCTTTTTGCCTTATAATCTTGGTATCTTTTTATGCTATATGTCTAATCCTGCTATTTCTTGTGTTATACGTCTAATCTTGTTATATTTTTGTGTTAAATGTCCAGTATTGTTATCGTTTTTATTATGTGTCTAATCTTGTTTTTTTTAGCTATATATCTAATCTTGGTTTCTTTTTGTGCTACATGCCTAATCCTGTTATTTCTTGTGTTATACGTCTATTGTTGATTTTGTTTTTGTTTTGTTATCTAATTAATCGTGTTCTATTGTTTGTGTTATATGTGAAATCTTGTTGTCTTTTTTGTATTATATGTATCTTATATCTTCTTATATCCTTCCCGTGCTGTTAAACGTCACATAGGGCTCGCAAAGTAGTTCGCCAATTTTTCCTGTCTTCGGCGAGTCTTTCAACCTCAACAAAGGATTTTATGCCTGCTAACTTGGCCTCTCTTAATAATGTCCTCTTCAGAGTTTCACGCGGTCTGCCCCTTTTTCTTCGGCCTGTTGTGTTCCACTTGATAGCTTGTTTTGGGATTCTCTGCTCATTTCTTCTCATCAAGTGACCAACATATGTCCATCTCCTTTTCCTGATCACCCGTGAGACTGGTTGTTGTTCAGTCATCTGTCTTATCTCTGCATTGTTCTTGAATTCATTCCACTTGATGCCGAGTATTTTCCTTAGGCATTTGTTTTCAAAAGAGTCTAATTTCTTTTCTATTTCTTTAGTTGTTTTCCAGCTTTCGCATGCATAAATGAGGGTGGATATTACATTTGAATTGAATAGTCTTAACTTGGTTTTTGTGCTTATAACTTTTGAATTCCATATGTTCTCAAGATTCTTGAAGATTGATGCTGCTTTTGCAATTCTGATCCTATCTTCCTTTCTAGTGTCACCATCCTGGTCTATGTAGCTGCCAAGGTATGCAAATTGATTGACTTCTTCAATATCTGTCCCTTCTATGTGTATTTTTCCATTTTGATTGATGGGAATTTTCATTATTTTTGTTTTGTCCTTGTTAATCTCAAGTCCCATTTTGCTAGCCAGTGAAGATAGGCTATCTGTTTTTTCTTGCATGGAATTCACATTATTACTGATAAGAGTTATGTCATCAGCAAAATCAAGATCTTCTAGTTGGGTCCCATGTACCCAGTCAATACCTGTGTTACCTGTGCAGCATTTTGTCATTATGAAGTCTATTGTAATCCCAAAAAGTAAAGGAGACAGTATACATCCTTGTTTCACGCCTGTTTCAATCTGGAACCATTCACTCATCCCTTCTTCTGTCTTGGACTGCACAACCATATCCATTGTATAAGTCCTTAATGATGTTGACAATTTTAGATGGTATTCCATATAGACATAAAATTCTCCATAATGAATCTCTGTGTATTAATGGTTTCTGCTTTTCAATATGTTCTTCAAGTATTATTCTGAGAGTAAAGATCTGGTCGAGACAGCTTCTCCTTTTCGAAATCCTGCTTGTTCTTCTCTCATTGCAGTATCCACTATATCTTTGAGTCTATTCAAAATGACCTTGCAAAATACTTTTGACACAACTGATATTAAGGTTACTCCTCTCCAGTTGTTACAGTCACTAAGGTTGCCTTTTTTTGATATTTTAACAATGATTCCTTTCTTCCAATTAGAAGGGACCTTTTCTTCTTTCCAAATCTTGTTAAACAATCTCTGTAGTTGTCTCATGTTGTCACTATTGATAGCTTTTAGCATCTCGGCTGTTATTTCATCTTCACCTGCAGCTTTGTTGTTAGCCATTAAATTCACTGCTGTTTCAATTTCATGCAATTTAATTTCATCTAGACTGACATTTAGTTGGGCTGGTAAGTCAGTTTCAAGGTTTAACAATTCTTTTGGGTGTGGTCGATTGAGTATTTCTTGGAAGTGTTCAGCCCATCTTTGCTTTTGGTCTTTATTTGATGTTAATAGTGTTCCAGTTTTGCTAAGGATTGGTCTTTCTTTAGATGTAATAGTACCTGTTAGCCTCTTTTGTATGTTATATAAAGTTTTGCTGTCTCCTGTTTTTGCTTCTTTTTCTGCCTCTTTCGCCAGATTGTCTATGTATTCTCTTTTATCCCTTCTAGCTGAACTTTTTACTTTCTTGTCTATGTCTTTGTATTTTGCTTTTGGCGAATCTCTTTCATGATCTGCTTTTGCATTCAACATGTTTAATTTGACTGCTCGTCTTTCATGTATATACTTCCATGTTTTATCTGATATCCATGCTTTTCTATTTGGTTTTTCCAATCCAGCGCTTACTTTTGCTGCTGTGATTATGGCTGTGCTGTAAGAATTCCATAACTCATCTATACCTATCTCCTCAACTTCACTGGGTGTTTTGGAATGATTGGCAAGTTCCTGATTGAAATTAATGTTAGTATTTTCTTCTTGTAGGCTGTGGATGTTTATCTTTCTGTGTACTGATTTCTTGTGTTGACTTTTCAATTTTAGTTTTATTTTCCCTATGCACAGGTTGTGATCACTGTTGACATCTGCACCCTTATAAGCCCTTACATCCATGAGAGATGTTCTGTATTGCTTTCTAATACAAAAATGGTCTATCTGGTTTCTAGTTCTATCATCTGGAGATATCCACGTTGTTTTATGTATCTCTTTGTGTGGGAATATTGTTCCTCCAATGACCATGCCCTCTGTTAGACATATTTCAATTAATCTTTCTCCATTCTGATTAACCATATATGTATAATCCTGTTTTATTTGTCTTATATGTCTAATCTTGTAATTTTTGTGTGTTATATATTTAATATTGTTGCATTTTTTAGCATGTTCATGTTTAAGATTCTCTGTATGTAAAATTCATTAGAAGTGTCTCCCATTTTCTTCAGAACGACCATCTGTTGTTGGAAAACTAGAGATATCTACAATCTGTTGATGGAAAACTAGAGGTAACTACAATCTGTTGTTGAAAAAAATAGAGATATATTTAATTTGTTGTTGGAAAACTACAGATATCTACAATCTATTGTAAAAAATAGAGGTATCTGCAATCAGTTGTTGAAAAACTAGAGGTATCTACAATCAGTTGTTGGAAAGCTGTCTGTAATCCTGCGCTTTCAGATTAAATTAAAATCAGATAACTTTCTTCTGTTAAAAACTTCTGAATTGTTATCCATTGGTTTTAAATAAATCACACTTTTTTTTCTAAAATTCAGATAAATATGGCATTCATTATTTCAGATTCATCACAAAGAACTGGCCATCCAGTGTCCACTCTTTGGTCCACACTAGCAGCTGACCAGCCCTTCCATCCCTCGTTAAAGCTGAGTCTGGAAACAACAAATCCCCGAGGACTTGGGCGCACATCTTTGTGCACCAGCGACCTGGCCGACCTAGTCAAAACGGCCATGTGTGCACAACTCTCTGAGGACGTTGTGAGTGGCAGATTTCAATGGTCGCTCTTGTTACGCCAGCAGAGAGCTCATCTTTAACAACGTCACGCAATCTTTCGAATTCGACACGGTCCTGGATGCTTGCTCTAGCAACTTCTTTCGGGTTTCTTCTTCTCTTGAACCAGTACGGCCGACACGATGTTAATTAAGCCACAATTAAACCAAAGTTAACCCTGATGTCCATGCAGATTGTTCATGTTAAATGTCTGTCTTTAGTCTAAATACATGCTTCCTGTTTTTTTCTTTTTCCTTTCTTTCTAATATGTTTTTGTTCGACGAACTTAAAACAAAAAATGTAACATTCATGATTTATTACTGGAAACGCTGATTTTAAAAAAATCAATAAAACTTTACAAAACATATTTATCTGATATATTCGAGCATTTTTTTTAGGATAGATCATTTTGAATCAAATACCATTAGAGAAAGAACCGATACAAGAAGAAGAAGAAGACGAAGAAGAAGAAGAAGAAGAAGAAAAAGAAGAACAAGAAAAAGAAGAAGAAGAGTATTTTTAGCTGCACTTTAACACTTTAACCCCTGCTTTATTTTAATTTCTTGTCTTTTGACATGCTTGGACAAGGTGTGTCCTACTGGCTCGTTACTTCAGCTGCTTTCTTTTTCTTCTTTTGCTGCACGCATTTCCCTTCGTTACTGTTTCCAAGATATCATCATTCCTTTACATTTTTCATGAATATTTTAAGTCCCACATTTTTCATGCTCTCCGCAATGTTCAGTTCCCTGAATGTGATCTATTCTTGGCAGAACGTTCCTCTTTTGAAAGCCAGTTTAAAATCGTCTCGTAGACTAGCCAGGATGCCTGCTTCAGTGAGTGTGGTGTTTACATTATCGTTGTGCCCATTTTTCGTTTCCCACAAAGCACTAACGTGGTGGTGCAGTTGTTGGTGCACTAGCTTGTCGATGAGAAGACCCCTCGTTCGATACCACGCTGAGGCGTACATTTCTTTTCTGACCCAGCTGCACCCGAGGTGAACCCAGGCTCAAGTAATGAGTACCTGGGTCTTCCTAGGCAAAACAAAGGCAGCGAGTACAGGTGAAAGGCATCACTACCTCCAGTGCTGTAGTGACCTAGAAATGTGACGTTTTCACATTCCTTCAGCAAATGCCACACACGGGACATAACAAATCACGTCAGCTATCAATGTTCTCTCTGTGGATTTCAGTCCTTCCAGATCTCTTGTTTGTGTTCCTGCATTCAAAGCGCTGATCCCCCCCCCCCTTTCGTAACCATGTGAATGTTACTGGAAACGAAAACACATTTGAATGTTACTGAAGGCGATAACACATTTGAATTTAAATGTAAATTAAACGGCCGTGCCTCCTGCCAGATGCCATGATGGAAAGACGAAGTAACAGTGAAAGGGATCAGCACAGTCTGCCACTCACATACAAACATAACTGACCAATCAAATCGCGAGCGCCGTCGTCACGTGCCGAATATTTCAAATTTGCATCAGCATTTACTCCGGCGCTAAGATCCAGCACAACAGCGGCCATCATTAGTAAATGAAATATTTAGGGGTCATGACCTCATGCATACAAATGAGCATGCGCTAGAATGTGTTTTGGACGTAATTCCGGTCCTTTCCTGACGCCACCAGCGGGGATACCCCCACAAGGGGAGAGAAACCCTAACTCTTGTATAAAATAATTATCAATTTGCTTTCTCCCTTGCCTTAAGTTTCAGTCCCAATTATTTTTCTAGTGGCGCGCCAGGATGTAATAACGGCCCGAACACGAGGCAGGATAAAAGGAAACGACAAAAGAGTCGGAGAACAGAACAGATCCCATTAACAGAGGAACTCCATAAAAGGGCCATAACTCTTGTATGTAGGTGTTGTTGTACATAGGCATTGCCACTTTAGTTGCGAATTCCCCATCTCTGTGATATCATGACATAGATAAAGAGCACAAGGGTAGGCAAGTTCGCAGGGAAATGGCCTCTTATTATGAAGCAGTGGTCTGGCGTAAGCGCTGTCCGAATAGGTAATCAGCGACACATATCTGATATGCTAGCATCAGGGTTAGCGAAACATAGCTGACCAAGACCCGCCCCCCCCAACCTCTCCCTTGGTACCCAAGTAACAGGCCTAGCCTGACTAACAGGGCAGGGATCGCCATAATCCCCAGTGGTGGTGGAGTCTGCTAAAGAAGCACTGGACAACCCCTTGCTTTTTAGCTGTACTCCGGGACGGGAAAAAGTAGTTGCCATAACCCGCTCCCACGCCGATACGATGCTGTGCCTCAACATCTCCACAGCATCGGCTGCAAAGAACACCAGCTCGCAGTTACAGGGAGATAGCACGAGACAAGACACGACAAGACAAGGCAAGGAGAACCTGTACTGTCACGCTCCAGTTAACACAGCTGTCTCTAAGACCCGAAAGCAATATTTTGGAAAGAGCTGACTTTGAAACAGAATATACAAGCCCATGTAGACAAACCGACCGCTGTCTAAGCTCCACCTCCGCGCATGCTAAAACGATCTCAAGGCCCCAGAACACATCCTGCCAATCTGCACACTCTACAGACACTTAAGAACCCAAACCTGCCCCCCACCCCCAACAGGAAAAGAACACAGAAGGAAAACTGTGGGCACACACGAAGAACTCTTACTGACTGTGGTATTCATGGGGGGGGGGGGGGGCTACCCGTCATCTTGTCTTGGTAGCTGAGCATATGAAGCTTCACAAAGAAGTAGAAGATGAAGAATACCTGCTGCAAGACGGGGTGCATTAGAGGCAGTCGGTGCATTAAGGGATAGAGTAATGTTCACGTAAAACCCCTCACCCACGAACTCCTTCGGCGCAGGGAGCGTGCAGAGCTAAAGAGATGATAAGAATAACAAGAATGAGGATGGCTCTTTAAGTGAGTTTCCTGAATCTGGCAGGATGGACTCCAGGGAAGACGTCTATATCACAGTCATGACAAGATTAACAGGGCAGTGAATAACAGCTGACAAAGACCCTATCCTGTCTCTCTGTTGGTGCCCCCAGTATGATGTCCAGCATGGCTAAGGGAGCATAGATCGTTATGGTTTCTAGGAGTTGCGGTGCCCGCTGAAAGGCAGCGAACCTCTTCCACGAATAATTAGTGCATAAGTATGTAAGTTTATAACTATACACGAAACTATTACAGTAAAGCTGTGATAACAAAATGTATAAACTAGGCGAAAAATAGAGAAAACTTTATTACTTAACGAGCACACAGTTTCCGTGTGAACCTTAATCATACAAAAACACACAGGACAAAGAAATAGAGAGAGTGAGATAATATAAAATATAAATTCAAATGAATGCTATTTTAAAAAAAAAATTAGGAATGAAAAAAAAACACAGAATAAAATAAAATAAATGGAGCACTTAGCTGTAACTCGTATGAAGCTGTGACCACAAGTGCGTATGGTGGAGTGTAGGGACTATTTAAATGGATATTTGTGAAGTGTGATAGGTGGTTCGTAAAAGGGAGTGGGGGGGGGGGGGCTGCGGAAAGTGAAAAGAGTGATACAATGATAATCTATCCGGGAGAAGGTGGAATAGGTGATTGTAGTTGAGGTAGAGGGGTTGTAACGTGATGGTGTGAGCAGGTTCCGAACTATGTTTTCTGTCTCTCCAAACAGCGGAGGAGAAAGCACTGAGTTTGAAAACTCGAACCCTGACCTTGAACTTGCCTTCGTTCAAACTTCCACGAACGATTAGCTGCTTGCCCACCAAAACACTTGGCCCAGCTGTACACAAGCAAATCCCAGGCTGGAATCTCCCTGGGCAAACTTGACGCCCCGGGAACTCGGCATACAAAGTCTGGACGTTATAATTTGTCAGGTCGCTTGCTACAGTTTGTAGAGAGACGGATTCCTAAACTCGACATCCCCGGACTACTCGGCTTTAAAATGTACATTGTTTCCTTGCGTTAGTTTCTCATGGTCAGCTTTATTGAATCAGCTCTTCAAACAAATTGCTACACATTTTTGTTAGAAAAACTGTTAGAGAACGCGGGAGTTGGAAGACCTCTCTGCACACCCCTAGAAATGAAGAGATCGGTATCTGTCATGGCTGTAATCAGGAAATTATGAAACCAGGGATATGGAAGAACTTCTCAAGTGTAGGATTTCTGTATTGTGAATAGCAGTCACGGGCTGCGAAGATGCTGTCCCATTTTGGCAATTAGCGACCCATACCAGACATCCTGGGGTCAGGGTTCGGGAACCATAGCTGACCAAGACTCTATCCCATCTCTCCGTTGGTACTTCTGGTAGCAAACTTGTCTGGCTGGGGGGGGGGGATCACTACTGTCCACATCTTTCATTCTTCCCATACTCTCAGTTTATACAAATTACATGAAAAAGAAAATCAAAGAAAGCAAAATGAAAATATTAAATTCACAAATATAAAGAGAGAGAGCAAGAGGGAGAGAGGGATGGAGAGAGAGAAAGAAGGAGAGAGAGAGAGAGAGAGGGAAAGAGAGAGAGATCCGCCATGTTTAAAGCTCTGCTTCTTGTCTTGTCTTGTCATGTCTTGTCTTGTCTTGTCATGTCTTGTCTTGTCTTGTCTTGTCATGTCTTGTCATGTATTGTCTTGTCTTGTCTTGTCATGTCTTGTCTTGTCTTGTCTTGTTTTGTCTTGTCTTATCTTGTTTTGTCTTGTCTTGTCTTGTCTTGTGCTATCTCTCTGTAACTGAGAGCTGGTATTATTTACAGCGCTGCTGTGGAGGTGTTGAGATACAGCATCACATGGATGTGGGACCGGGTTATGCCAGCTATTTATTTTTCTTCAGTATCAGAGTTCAGATAAAAAGCAGGGGGTTGTGCAATACTTCTTTAACAGACTCCACCACCATGGGGAACTATGGCGATCCCTGCCCCGTTAGCCAGGCTAGGTCTGTTATTGGGGGTACAACGGAGAGGTGGGGCAGGGTCTTGGTCAGCTATGGTTCGCTAACCCTGACTCTAGCATATCAGATATGGTTCGCTAACCTTGACGCTAGCATATCAGATATGAGTCGCTAACCCTGACGCTAGCATATCAGATATGAGTCGCTAACCCTGACGCTAGCATTTCAGATATGAGTCGCTAACCCTGACGCTAGCATTTCAGATATGGGTCGCTAATCCTGACGCTAGCATATCAGCTATGGGTCGCTGGTTGCCTCATCGGACAGAATCTTCACGCCCCCCCCCCCAAAGCTCAGCTTCTAAAAGCAAAGCCTATCCGTCTGCTGTGGCAGGTCCCTAGACTGTATGGTAACACAGTTCACAGTGAGTTAAGGGACAGACACGTATTTAGTGCATTCACGTATGCAGGCAATTTTTTCTACTGTAGAGAGCGAACAGCAACAACTCCGTAGATCATCAGCCCCGATCACCCCCTCAGACAAGCGCTTCAGCCCCTCTAAACTCCCGACACTCTAAGAGACTCCCAGGTGTCTGTGGCTTTTCTTCTTCTTTTCTTTTATCTTTTGACTGAGCCACGGTCTTCCGAGTGGCACCGCAGCTTAGAGTGCATCTTTGCCATTTTGTCACCGGGGGGTTCAGGGGTAGGAGGGGGGGGGGAATCGGGACGTCAGTAGATGTGACAGTTGAAATTAATTCAAGTTCTTGAAATTATTTAAGTCCTCAATGCTTGCTTCGCATACTCCACAGCCAGCATGAGGCCTTTTCTGCTGTTTCTGAAAGGCTTTTCAATGCCCTTGCTCTTGCTTGTCCCTTTATGCCCAGTTGCTTACATAGGTCGTATGCTGATGTTAGGTCGTATACTGATGTTAGGTCGTATACTGATGTTAGGTCGTATGCTGATGTTAGGTCGTATGCTGATGTTAGGTCGTATGCTGATGTTAGGTGGTATACTGATGTTGCTACGAATCCTCTCGCTCCTACTTCTAATACTTCTTCCCTGACTCCTGCATCCCCCCCCCTTTCGCCTTAGTTGCTTGATCAGATCCTTGTATTTCTCGTTCTTTAATATATGCTGCTCCTCTATTCCCGTTTTGCACGGGACCGTAAAATTAAACCCGTGTAAAGGACATTACACCCGAGTTAAACATAAAGTGATCATCCCCTGATGTTCCGATACAGAATACGGTACAATGTTTCTTCTTTTCTCCTTTAAACGGGTCGTTAAATTTTTTTTTAAAAAGGGGAAAAAAAGGGGGGGGGAGTTCATAACTCGTAGAGCACTCCCTGAAATCTTTTTTTTTTTTTCCTGTCATGAGTTCAGATGGCGAATCAGATTAAAATCCTGAAAATGATGTTCAAATCCCGGCTACAGTGTCCGACAAAATGGCGGCTCCCGGTTTGATGAATATTGGTCGGAGAAATGTCTAATTTTAGATCTGAGCATTACGTCATGCATTTCTGAGAGTTAGTTCCCTGTAATTGCTAGTGATAATGGCTGTCATGTTTTCAGATATCACATCAGGATATCAGGATAGTGGCAGTCGCAATGTTAATTGTCAATATTTTTTTATTCGTTTTTTTTTGTCTCTCAGAAGTTTTTAACTTTTTTTTTATCATTCTCTTTTCTTATCAAAGACTCACTTTGTTCTGATTCATTCGTGATTTTCGCTCACTCTCTCTCTCTCTCTCTCTCCTGCCCCTCTATCTCCTTCTCCCATCATCTCCCTCTCCTTTTCTCTCTCTCTCTCTCTGCCTCTCTTTCTCTTTCCCTGCTTCTCTCTTTCTCTTCCTTCCTCTTTCTCCTCTATCGATCTCTTCCTCCTCTTCTCTCTCGCTCTCTCTCTCTCATTCCTTCTCTCTCATCCTCCTCTTCTGTTTCTCCCTCCCTCCCCCTCTCATATTTATTGGTGTGACTGCAGCCACTGTATGAGTATATGAAACAACTTGGCATATATTTTTGAATATGTGATTAAAAGTGTTTTGTAATCATTTTCAGTTGATATTTAGCGATGTTATTTATATGTTTGTGTTGTTAGTGCTAAACTGATGTTGAGTAAGTGGGTTTGGATGAAAGTTGAGAGATGAGGGGTAGAATGTGAGACGGGGCCTGCCCGGTCAGTTCTTTACCTTTTGAAAATAGTTTGTTCTCTCTCTCTCTGTGTCTGTCTTTCTCTCTCTTAACCTCTCTCTCAATCAACCTCTCTCTATCTGTCTCTTTTAACCTCTCTCTCAATCTCTCTCTCTCTCTTAACCTCTCTCTCAATCGCTCTGTCTCTCTTAAACTCTCTCTCAATCTCTTTTAACCTTTGTCTCTCTTCCCCTTAACCCCTATCTCTCTGTCTCTCTTTCTCTTAGCCTCTCCCTCAATCTCTCTCTTAATCTCTCTATCTCCATGTCTCTCTCTCTTAACCTCTCTTTCAATCTCTCTTTCTTAACCTCTCTCTCTCTCAATCTCTCTTTTTTAACCTCTTTCAATTTCTCTTTCTTAACCTCTCTCTCAATCTCTCTTTCTTAACCTATATCTCAATCTCTCGTTCTTAACCTCTCTCTTACTCTCCTTCTTGACCTCTCTCTTACTCTCTTTCTTGACCTCTCTCTCTCTCTCTCTCTCTCCCAAGCTCTATTTTATGCTACAAGCTTGAATTACTGAACGTGTTCTCATAAAGACTGGATGAGAAGATGGTTAAGATATAAAACGGATTGGCCACATTATGGGAGCGACAGACAAACAGCTTTGATATTGTGATATGGACTCCACAGGATAAAAGAACCATGGGACAGCACAAAGATACTTAGAGACGTACAGCAGAGAAGGAAAAAACAAAACAAAACAAGACCTCGGTCTTCACGCAGTGATTCGTGTAAAGATTGTGAGTAGGTTACCCTGGTTTATGTCACCCTTTAGTTTGCTGACAGGTCAAGGAAAATATGGGCACTAACATCATATCCTTATGTGCCTCTAAAGCATGACAGGATTACCTTTACCTATACCCTGGTTTGTTTGAAGAGCCGAAGTTTTCCTAAAATGGAGATAATCTTAGCGGATTCTCCAGCATGTGCGGACAAGGTGAGTTCTACCTACCTGGACATCTCAAATGGAGCACTAATGAGGGCACGGGATAGATCCTTACCTAGTTCTTTTCATTTTTACCGTCACTCTAGTACTACCATCTTTCCTTCCTAAAAATGTCTTTTCAAATGACACATTCTGACCTCTTTTTACAGGAAAATATCATCATTATGAAATGCAGAATTCTGTATCTCCTACATTATATCTGTAACTTTATAAGCCAACCTCGTAAAAAGCTGATTTTCATTGTATTCGCGAGCATACTCTGTAGAGAATCAGCCACGAATATTCTCAGGCCACGGTGATGACCTTATCGCAATAATGTTGCCAAATCAGTGGCTTCACCAAACTCATTTCAAGCCCGGGCCGGAAATCTCTTTAAGATTCCATCGTCTCCAGTGTTTGTTGAAAGGCGTAGGGTCTGGTCATTGGTCCAGTTATTGATTGGCCTGAATAATGATGGACAGCCCGAGATGGACACTAGGAAATGGAAGTAGGCTATGTCCATTAGTCATTTTTATCGGTAGCTTGATGCGTAGACAACAAGATACTGCTGTTTTTGGAACACTCAACATGAGAGATAAAAGCGAGGTAGAAACAGAGGTAGAAACAGAGGTAGAATCAGAAGTAGAAACAGAGGTAGAAACAATGTCCAGACGAGAAATATGCAATTAAAAGTTTGAGCATTTTGAGGGAAAAAAATATATGACGACAGAAATAATGAGAAATCTAGTTACCATCTTCTTCTTGAGTCTTCTTCTTGTTCTTCTTCTTGAACTTGTTGTTCTTGTTTTTTGTTGTTGTTCTTCTTCTTCTGTTTCTTATTATTGTTCTAGTTCTTATTGTTGCTCTGTTTCTTCTTCTTCTTCTTTTGTTGTTGCTGTTGTTCTGTTTCGTTTTCTGGTTCTTATTGTTTATTCGTGTTCTTTTGCTTTTTGTTCTTGTTCTTGCTGGCGTTCCTCTTTTGTTCTTGTTCCTGTTCCTGCTGCTGCTGGTGTTCTTCATCTTCTTCTTCAATGCCGATAAAGATGGTGTTGGTAGGCAGTTGATTAAATCATTACTAACTTGTCTTCTGGCCTTAAAATTAGTCAAGTCACTAACTAACTCCCTAGAGTTCAGTGCTTCCCAAACTTTTTACATCAAAGGATCACCTTTCCAACTACATTTAACTTGCGACCCACCATCTAATGTGTAATACCGTTAATCTTTAATTCTTTTCATTCAATAGATAGTATCAACAGACAACGCAATCCTGAACCACATGGCAAGGATCTGAACCAGGGTTTTTGAACCACTGTTCTTGCCGAACCAGTACCGGACACATTAGCCTTGGAGAGACCAGCCTCCGAGCATGGAGGGTTAACCCCCCCCCCCCCCCCCCCACCACCACCCCACCCCCTGTAGGAGGGAGCTACACTAGACTGCACTGCTAATTAAGGAAGAGAGACGAGAATTTGATATGACCCGAAGCTCTGCGCCATGACAGAGTGAGCTCGCCGCCCCGGGGGATTATGGGCACGACATAGTCAACGTATCATTTGAAAGCTCCCAGAATTCCTTACACCGCTCCAAATAAAAGCCAGCCAAACCTTGTGTCTACAAGGATCTTGTTCGTTATCCGACTAACAATTTTCAAATTGCATTCTTTGTTCTTGTTCTGTTTTCTTGGAACTGCAAGCCGACGTGGCGAATGGCGTTGAGATACATGATTGTGCCGGTCTGAGAGCGGTTTGAAATCGTTATTCAGCTACACATAGCATTCCCCTCCTCCACGATCATAATCCCTCTGCACTAAGTTACACTCCTTTCTCTTGTAACACAAAGTTCGGAACCTCTTCACAGCATCAGATTACAACCCCCTCTACCTCAGCTATAATCACCTACTCCACCTTCTCCCAGCTACATCACCATTGTATCACCCTCTCTCCTTTCCATGGTCCCCCACCCTCCCCCCTCCTTATTTACGACCCACCTATCACACATCACAAGTCTCCATTCAAACATTTTCTACACTCCACCATGCGCACTTCTGAACAACAGCCTCTGACAAACCACAGCTTCTTACAAGTCACAGATAAGTGTTCCATTCATTTAATTTTATTCTATTTTTTAAATCCCTGTAGCATTCACGTGAATTTATATTTGATCCTCTCTCTCTCTCTCTCTCTCTCTCTCTTTCTTTCTTCATCCTCTGTGTGTGTGTTTGTGATTAAGGCTCACACTGAAAGGTCACAACTGTGTACTCGTTAAGTAATAAAGCTGCTCCTATTTCCTCCCTGGTTTATACACGTGGACAGCGAGTTATGGTTGTTATTTTCAGTCCCTGAGAGAATTTAAAAGCAAGGGGGTGTGCAATACTTCTTTAGCAGACTCCCCAGCTATGGAGACTACAGTGACTTCTGTCTTGTTAGCGAGGATAGACCTGTTACCGTGGGGGTACCAAATCAAAGATGAGACAAGATCTTGACGTGTCATCTCAGCTTATAAGCATGAACATCGCGAACACTTGGACGCGCCTTGGATGTGCTAACAGAAGCGTTTGAAATATCTTGTCCTGAGAAGAACTTCAGTTAAAAGATCTCAGTCAGTCAGTCAGTCATTTGCATATCATTTGAACTTTGCCTCCCTAACAGCTCTTCTGTAGGCCTCTCGGTTGTGAGTAAGATGCCCTGCTGCTGATGCATCCATTCGCAGATCATCAACGATGTCTTCCAGCCATCTTCGCCTTGGGCTTCCTCTCTTTCTTTTCCCATTATATACCCTTCCAAAAATGTCTTCCCTAAAATCTTAATTACGTTAAATATTAAGCCAGCAACCTCTCATTTAATTATCAGAGACATATGACGCTTGAAAAGACACAGGAGCAGTGTACGCGGACATTGTAGAAAACTGCGTGATGTTGTAATGAAGACTTGCCCTTGCTCAGAGGATCGTCAAGTTGTCTGAACTATGGGAGACAATTCATGATTATTTGCATTTCCTCATCAAAAGAACGGTTATATCCCATTTTCCAGGAACACATTCACTACAGTTCGCTTTCTCTCTTTCTCTTGCAACCTCACTGCACAGAACATATGGAGGGTTGCAGGTACGTCTGTCTATATTTCGCTATCTTTCTGGCTGTCTCCCATGCCAGCCCTTTATTTATCTGGCATTTTCTCGGCTGTACGTCTCCATGTCTCTTTAGAGTGTCCCACGCTTCTTTAACCCTGTGGGAGTCCGCATCAGAACTGCTCGTGGGAGGGGTTTGTCTGTCATTCTCAAAATGTGGCCAATATGTTGGCAGCTTCTCCGTTCAATCACTGGTGACAGCCAAGTCTGTTTCTCTTAAAAAGAGGTCACTACTTACGGTATTACTGTGGGAAATAATGAAAAAAGGGATTTCCAGGACATTTGATACAATTAATATCACTGCTGTATCTAGACGAGCACAAAAACCAAGATAAGATTATTCAATTCAAATGTGATATCCACCCTCATTTATGCATGCGAAAGCTGGAAAACAACTAAAGAAATATGACTCTTTCGAAAACATATGCCGAAGGAAAATATTCGGTATAAAGTGGAATGAATTCAAAAACAACGCAGAGATCTGCATTTCAAAGAATGCGAAACATATTATGCAACACATCCTTATCAATGAATGTTAGAAAACGAGTCCTAAAATGCTATATTGAACCTATCTTGTTATATGGAAGTGAATCATGGACAGTAGGCAGGTCTGCATAAAAATCATTGGAAGCAGCAGAAATATTGTTTATTAGAAGAATGTTGCGAATCCCCTGGACAGCAAAAATAACTAATGAGAAAGGATGGAGAGACAAAAAAAAATCTTGTCAAAAAAATAAGAGAGAGACAATGTACTTTCATAGGACATGCAATGAGAAGAGGGGGCATTGAAAATATTATAACAACAGGAAAAATAGAAGGAAGAAGATCAAGAGGAAGACCAAGAGAAATGATACTGGACAGTCTGAAGGGATGGTGTGAGAAGAAATCACCATCTGAGCTGATGGGCTGCCTGAAGTATCGTGTACTCTGGAGAAGCATAATAGCCAACGCCAGTCGGCATGGCACATGATGATGATGATGAAATCAGACAGATGAGCAAACAACAACCTGTCTCATGGTTGATCAGAAAAATAAGGTTTTCTGATCGGTCATGTGATGAGAAGAAACAATCAGAGAATCCCCAAACAAGCTATCAAATGGAACACAACAGGCCGAAGAAAAAGAGGTCGACCATGTGAAACTTAAGAGAAGCCAATTCAGTGGGCATAACATCCCTTGATGAGATTGAAGAAAACTCGTCGAAGACAGGACATCTTGGCGAACTACCATGCGGGCCCTATGTGATGTGTAACCGCATTGGAGGGATGTAAGATGTAAGATGTAGACCAACAGGCAGCAATAGGAATCAACGGTGAAACAACAACTAAGTGTGACATACAACAAGAGGCCTGTCAGGGATACTGTCACCTTACTTATTTAACTTGTATACTGAAAATATGGGCACTAACACCATATCCCTACGTGCCTCTAAGGCATGACAAGATTACCGTTACCTTTTTTACCTTTACTGAAAATATAATGAAGAATGTTAGAGAACATGTAAACAAAAATATTACGATGCCATAACAATTGCTGCCGGTGAAGATGAAATAACACCTGAATTGTTAAAAGCTATCAATTGTTAAAATACCTCAAAAGGCAACTTTAGTGACTGTAACAATTGGAGAGGAGTAACCTTAATATCAGTTGTGTCAAAAGTATTTTGCAAGGTCATTTTGAATAGACTTAAAGATATAATGGATACTGCAATGAGAGAAGAACAAGCAGGATTTCGAAAAGGGGGAAGCTTTCTCGACCAGATCTTTACTCTAAGAATAATACTTGAAGAACATATTGAAAAGCAAAAATCTTTAACACTGAACTTCATAGACTTTAAAAAGGCATTTTATAGCATACACAGAGATTCATTATGGGGAATTTTAAGTCTATACGGAATACTATCTAAACTTGTTAACATCATTAAGGATCTCTACAATGGGTATGTTTGTGCAGTCAAGACAGAAGAAGGGATGAGTGAATGGTTCCAGATTGAAACAGCTGAGAAACGCATACATGCCTTTAATGTAAATGCTACAGAAGAGTTCTTCACATATTATGGACACAAAACAAGAACAAATATATCCATACTACAAGAGCTTAAAATTGAAGAAGGTCGACTAGTAACGAGGCAAAGACTTACGGTATCTGTCAGAATGCGCCTTTTACCTCACATAAACGTTTGGTTTACAAGTTGAATTCACACAGTTATCTATCTGTCACTATAAGTCTTAGTAATGTAGCTCTTTGAAATATAAGGACTTCACGGATGAATAACTCTACGGAGAGCAATGTCTAGAGCAATATATCAGGACAACAGGAGTCAGTGATAGTTTACTGCCCTATACTCCTCCCTCCAACACGTGCACAATCAGTCTGTGTTTTATATTAAATCTTTCTCTTCCATCTCTCTGTGCGTGACGACGCTCTCCTATGAGGCAATCAGCGGCCCATAACTGATATGCTAGCGTCAGGGTTAGCGAACCATAGCTGGCCAAGACCCTATCCCAACTCTCTATTGATAGCCCTAGTAACAGGCAGGGTACGTCATAGTCTCAGTGGTGGTGGAGTCTGCTAAAGAACTGCACGACACCCTCTGCTTTTTTAGCCGTACTCCGGGACTGAAAAAAATAGCTACCATAACCCTCTCCCAATCGATGAGGATCAACATCTCCACAGCATCGGCTGCAAAGAACACCAGCTCACAGTTACAGGGAGACAGCACAAATACTTCTATCTCTCTGGAGCTGCTTGCTGTGAAGATTATGAGGCACACCATGGTGTCGGACTGGGAGCGGGTTATAGTGGCTATTTTTTTCTCAGTCCAGGAGTGGAGCTAGAGAAGCAGCAGGTGTGCAGTACTATTTTATTGAACTCCCACCACCATTGCAATCCCTGCCCCGTTAGCCAGGCTAAGCCCAGTTGCTAGGGGGTAGCAACTGAGAAGTGCGACAGGGTCTTGATCAGCTGTTGTTTGCCAGTCCTGACGCCAGCATGTCATGTATTGTTGATTGCCAAAGGTAACAGCGTTCCCAGCTCTCTCCATCCCACCCCGTCTCAGTTTTATTTTAAATTTAAAAAATCTGTAGATATTTCTACTGCTCTCTCTCTCTCCTTCACTCTCTCTCTCTCTTTCATTCTCTCTCTCTCATTCTCTCTCTCTCATTCTCTCTCTCATTCTTTCTCTTATTCTCTCCCTCATTCTCTCCCTCATTCTCTCTCTCATTCTCTCTCTCATTCTCTCTCTCTCATTCTCTCTCTCTCTCACACAGTCTATACCAGTGTCTGTACACTGAAGTACATCGTGACACCTCGACCAGATCACCTTCGAAGTGAAATGATGTTGATGTTAACTACATCATAACAAATGTTATTATAACATTCAAAGTAGGCTTGATATTAACATGATTTATTATTCATGATCCCTTATCATATTTTAAAATGAACTTGCATTTCTTGCATAATTAGGCCTTTACATCGGTGATTCTCAGCCTGTATGATACAATACCAGTAATTCTCAGCTTATATGTTACAATACAATTTATTCTCACATTGTATGTTATAATACTAGTGATTCTCACCTTGTGTTTTATTATACCAGTGATTCTCACCTTGTGTTTTATTATACCAGTGATTCTCACCTTGTGTTTTATTATACCAGTGATTCTCACCTTGTGTTTTATTATACCAGTGATTCTCACCTTGTGTTTTATTATACCAGTGATTCTCACCTTGTGTTTTATTATACCAGTGATTCTCACCTTGTGTTTTATTATACCAGTGATTCTCACCTTGTGTTTTATTATACCAGTGATTCTCACCTTGTGTTTTATTATACCAGTGATTCTCACCTTGTGTTTTATTATACCAGTGATTCTCACCTTGTGTTTTATTATACCAGTGATTCTCACCTTGTATGTTATAATACCAGTGATTCTCACTTTGTATGGTATAATGCCATTTATTCTCACCTTGTATGGTACATTACAAGTGATTATCACTTGGTATCGTATAATACGAGTGATTCTCACTGTGTATAGTACAATACCAGTGATTATCACCTTATATGGTATAATACCATTTGTTCTCACATTGAATGGTATAATAACATTTGTTCTGATCTTGTATGGTATAATACCATTTATTCTAACATTGTATGGTACAATACCATTTAGTCTAACATTATATGTTACAATTCGATTTATTCTCACCTTGTATGGTATAATACCATTTATTCTAACTTTATATGGTATAATACCATTTATTCTCACCTTGTATGGTACAGTACCATATCGGGTGAATTATTTGGGCTTGATCTGCATGGATAACATTTTCCAGGTTTTTAAAATTGAGTTTATTCCAATGAGAAGCCTTTCTAAACCTATCTAGGACATAGTCTGCATTTCACAACCATATAAACAGTTGCATTCACACTTGCTGTCATAAGTTATACAATACAACCTTAGTTGTATTTATTCCGTGCAGGTCATAGAGGAGATGCCGTCCACGTCACAGCAGAAACATGGAAAACAAAGATCAGAAAGATGGCTTCCAGTACACGGATTCTAACCCTTGTATTCATGTTAAACATGAGGAAATCTTGTATTTTAAGCATGAAGAAATGTTGTATTATAAGCATGAGGAAATCTTGTATTTTAAGCATGAAGAAATTTTGTATTATAAGCATGAAGAAATCTTGTATTTTAAACATGAGGAAATCTTGTATTTTAAGCATGAAGAAATGTTGTATTATAAGCATGAGGAAATCTTGTATTTTAAACATGAGGAAATCTTGTATTTTAAGCATGAAGAAATGTTGTATTATAAGCATGAGGAAATCTTGTATTTTAAACCTGAAGAAATCTTGTATTTTAAGCATGAAGAAATGTTGCATTATAAGCATGAGGAAATCTTGTATTTTAAGCATGAAGAAATGTTGTAGTATAAGCATGAGGAAATGTATTTTAAGCATGAGGAAATTTTGTATTTTAAACATGACGACACCGCTTTGAATATACACCTGAGAGACTTGTCCCAGTAAAAGAGCGGGAATTGAAAACTGTGGGAGAACCCATGGAGAACTCCCATCAGTAAAAATTGTGGGAGAACCCATGGAGAACTCCCATCAGTAAAAATTGTGGGAGAACCCATGGAGAACTCCCATCAGTAAAAATTGTGGGAGAACCCATGGAGAACTCCCATCAGTGAAAACTAGGAGAACCCATGGAGAACTCCCATCAGTAAAAATTGTGGGAGAACCCATGGAGAACTCCCATCAGTAAAAATTGTGGGAGAACCCATGGAGAACTCCCATCAGTAAAAATTGTGGGAGAACCCATGGAGAACTCCCATCAGTGAAAATTTTAGGAGAACCCATGGAGAACTCCCATCAGTGAAAACTAGGAGAACCCATGGAGAACTCCCATCGATGATGAGACCCACGGACTGACTAATCTCTAACAACAACAGTTTACGAAAGTCAACACTGAAGACCACATTAATTTTAAGCAAATCCTCCAGGCGTAGACTGGTTTGGTTTGCCATTGGCTTATTTCGCTATAAATAATATGTTTATGAGATCCACAAAACGTGTTCAAATATAGTGTTAAACAGTCGTTTTTATAGTCTGAGAAACCCATCCAAGTGTCTAAGTATCACCACAATGAACGTTTCTTAGTTAAAGAACATAGCATTACCCGCTTGTTTGACACATTCGTGTGTGTATTTCTACAGGATTTTTGTAAAGAGAATGAAGGCTTCTCTGTTGCTGAATCCCTTTTCAAAGTTAAGCGTAGTCGAAGTTATAAGACTACGGAAAGAAGTGTCAAAGATTACTCTCGTTCTGTCGAAGTTATAAGATTACAGAAAGAAGTGCCATAGATTAGTCTCGTTCTGTCGAAGTTATAAGATTACAGAAAGAAGTGCCATAGATTAGTCTCGTTCTGTCGAAGTTATAAGATTACAGAAAGAAGTGCCATAGATTACTCTCGTTCTGTCGAAGTTATAAGATTACAGAAAGAAGTGCCATAGATTAGTCTCGGCCTGTCGAAGTTATAAGATTACAGAAAGAAGTGCCATAGATTAGTCTCGTTCTGTCGAAGTTATAAGATTACAGAAAGAAGTGTCATAGATTAGTCTCGTTCTGTCGAAGTTATAAGATTACAGAAAGAAGTGCCATAGATTAGTCTCGTTCTGTCGAAGTTATAAGATTACAGAAAGAAGTGCCATAGATTAGTCTCGTTCTGTCGAAGTTATAAGATTACAGAAAGAAGTGCCATAGATTAGTCTCGTTCTGTCGAAGTTATAAGATTACAGAAAGAAGTGTCATAGATTAGTCTCGGCCTGTCGAAGTTATAAGACTACGGAAAGACGTGCCATATATTACTTTCGTCCTGCCGAAGTTAGTTGCTTGAGTTCCAGGTAATGTGTTGTCAATTTTCATCTAAAGTGTTTTGTCTTCTATTTATCGAATACTAACCATAAATCGCTGTGCTAAATCACTTTACAGATTACAGACGAACTGTCTAAGATAGACAAGTATAGATATTGGTATATAGACAAGAATAGATACTGGTATATATGCTACTGGTATATAGACAAGTACAGATACTGGTATATGGACAAGTATAGATACTGGATTAAGTAATAAAACTGCTCCTACTTTTTCCTGTTTTATACACAGGAAACGTCTGTGTACTGAACTCTTGTACACCTGCTTCTTTCATTAAGTCAAGTCATTTATAGAATAAGCCCATCTATTTCGTTCGTTAAGTCAAGTCATTTATAGAATAAGCCCATCCATTTCGTTCATTAAGTCAAGTCATGTATAGAATAAGCCCATCTATTTCGTTCATTAAGTCAAGTCATTTATAGAATAAGCCCATCTATTTCGTTAATTAAGTCAAGTCAATTATAGAATAAGCCCATCTATTTCGTTAATTAAGTCAAGTCATTTATAGAATAAGCCCTTCTATTTCGTTCATTAAGTCAAGTCATGTATAGAATAAGCCCTTCTATTTCGTTCATTAAGTCAAGTCATTTATAGAATAAGCCCACTTATTTCGTTCATTAAGTCAAGTCATTTATAGAATAAACCCACCTATTTCGTTCATTAAGTCAAGTCATGTATAGAATAAGCCCATCTATTTCGTTCATCAAGTCAAGTCATTTATAGAATAAGCCCATCTATTTCGTTCATTAAGTCAAGTCATTTATAGAATAAGCCCACCTATTTCGTTCATTAAGTCAAGTCAGTTATAGAATAAGCCCTTCTATTTCGTTCATTAAGTCAAGTCATTTATAGAATAAGCCCACCTATTTCGTTCATTAAGTCAAGTCATTTATAGAATACGCCCACCTATTTCGTTCATTAAGTCAAGTCATTTATAGAATAAGCCCTTCTATTTCGTTCATCAAGTCAAGTCATGTATAGAATAAGCCCATCTATTTCGTTCATTAAGTCAAGTCATTTATAGAATACGCCCACCTATTTCTTTCACGAAGTCAGGTCATTTATAGAATAAGCCCACCTATTTCGTTCATTAAGTCAAGTCGTTTACAGAATAAGCCGGCCTATTTCTTCTATAAAGTCATTTACATAATAAGCCCATCTATTTCTTTGATTAAATCAAGTCATTTATAGAATAAGCCCATCTTAAACATTATTTGCATAGTTTTTATGTGTGTTTTTGTTACAGTTCTCATCTTAGTTTGATTTATCAGTAAAATGTATAATTTATAAAACACACGAACAGGTAACCAGCCTAGATATATGCTTTCCCCACATTTCTTGGCCACTTCAGTCTTTGAGGTGGATCCCCAGCAACGGGTCTCGCTGTCTTTGTTTCCTAGAGAAACCCCAGGGACCCACTTTATGAGGCTGGCCTGCCCCCCAGCCGGTCGGTCAGAAAAAAAAGAAAAACAACTTTACTTTAGCAAAGTTTAGTTTAGTAAAGTTTAGTTTAGTAAATTTGTGGTAAAAAGTGACTTAGAAGTGGTCTTCCTGCTGTGGGAAGTATTTGCTAGCAGAGGTTACTTTATTAAGTGAGAGCGGTCACCAAGAATAGTAACACTGAGATGGTCCCGACCTTATCTCGCTTCTCTGTTACTGCACCAGGTAACGGTATCCAAAGGCTCCTCATATAATGGTATCCAGAGGCTCCTCATGTAACGGTATCCAAAGGCTTCTCATGTAACGGTATCCAGAGGCCCCTCATGTAACGGTATCCAGAGGCTCCTCATGTAACGGTATCCAACGGCCCGTAACATAACTGCGTAAAAATGCCAATTATGGTCCTCACGCTGCTGGAATCTAGTGAGGAAAATGGTTCTTTGCTCCACTCCAGGTTGTCAAGGAAGCCACCATAATCCACGCAACCATAATCTAAACCATCATAATCAAAGCCACCATAATTCTCTACAACCATAGTCCAAGCCACCATAGTCCCCTACCACCATAACCTAAGCCACTATAGTCCCCTACCGCCATAATCTAAGCCACTATAGTCCCATACCACAATAACCTAAGCCACCATAATCCCATACCACAATAATCTAAGCCACCATAGTCCCATACCACAATAATCTAAGCCACCATAGTCCCATACCACAATAATCTAAGCCACCATAGTCCCATATCACCATAACCTAAGCCACCATAGTCCCATACCACAATAACCTAAGCCACCATAGTCCCCTGCCACCATAATCCAAGCCAGCATAATCCTCTACCACCATAATCCAAGCCACCATAATCCCATAACAAGACTATACTCTACATGTGCTCTAACATCTTCAGCTTCACCTAAAAAAGAAAACACCCTCTTCTTAGATCCAGCAAAGATAAAGCAAAAACTTGACAAGGCACGAAAGGCTAAGAATCTCTCACGAGTTTTCTTTCAGTGTTCTCAAGACTTTGAAAATCCCAGCTTCAGGAAAGAGCATGGCCAAAACGTGGGCCTTCAGCAAGACAGAGCATATCAGGGAGTCCAGTCTTCTGCCAGCAGGAAGGTTTCTACGACCATGTTTGACTTCCTGGAGGTTTAGTCTGTTCATCGAGCTCATAGGTTTGTATAATTTGCTGAATATTTACTTATTTATTATACGTTTAATAAGAGTAAATTTTTACGCGAATATTTCGTTAATCCCTGTGCTGGTGATATGCCTATTCAGATCTTTTCTATGCCATGAAGGCAACTGGAGAAGAGCCGTTAGGGAGGCAAATCCCCAGGGGCCAGGCAAGTGAATGATGACTGAGGGCACCTAGAGAAGAGCTGTTAGGGAGGCAAATCCCCAGGGGCCAGGCAAGTGAATGATGACTGACATGAAGGGACCTTGAGGCGTCTGTTGTTAGAGTTCCTTGACCTGTCAGTACATTAGAGATTGATGTTGTCAGCATCATACCAGGCCAGCGTGCTCTATCCGCAGGTGCAGAAGCAGACAGGTACAGTTTCAGCAGCTGGGCGACGAGGGCGGCTTCCAGAACGATCTTCGCCATGAAAGACTATTGCACTAACCGCTGTGCTATACAGGTGCCCTGTAACAAAATTATGAGACCCAAGAGCAGCGGATTTGTAAGTTTAAAAAAAAAAGAGCATTGGAAGGACATGATTTCTCGCGTGAGGTTAATATGTAACGCGTCTTGATAATATCAGTCAGTCATTTGCATGTCCGTTGTGGAATTTTGCCTCCCTAACAGCACTCCTGTAACAGCTCTCTCGGTTGTAAGCAAGATGGCCTGCTGCTCATGCATCCATTTGCAGATCATCAACGATGTTCTTGCAGCCATCTTCGCCTTGGTCTTCCTCTCTTTCTTTCTCCCATTATGTACCCTTCCAAGACTGTCTTCTCTAAATTATCATGACGTTTAATGTGTCAAAAATATTTAACTTTTCTTTGTTTAATCCTCTTTACTAGCCAGCCTTCCCAAATATTAAATTATTGTAGTATAGATATATTTGTTCCTTTTTGTGTCCATGATATTTGAAGAACTCTTCTGTAGCATTTACATTCACAGGCATTTATGTGTTTCTCAGGCGTTTTGTTAAGTGTCCAGGTCTCACAGGCATATGTTGTGATGGGAAAGATGCATGCCCTTAAAAATATTATTTTTGTAGTTCTGTCTGTTCCTCTCCACAGCTCCCTTAGTTGTTTTACTTTTTGAAGGGCGACAGATGTCCTCCTTTTAATTTCCCTCATTGTATCTCCATTATTAGTTAGTTTGATATATATTTCAGCTGTCTTATCTGTTTTGTCACTTGTCATTAATTTAGTTTTCTTCTCATCAAGTAGAAAACTATTCTTATGGACTGACATGATTAGTTTTTCCACTCCTTCTTGAATGTACCAACAATATATACAAAGAAAGTACAGAAAAAGAGAGGCTCAGAGGCCTGTTATGTTAAATAGTTCATTGTAAGCCCTGACAGATCTTTCAGAAAACGACTTATTTCATACCTCCATTTAGGCAGACCTGACCTTGAGGTTTCTTTAATGTTTCCGACCTTTATTTCAGGGCTCCTAGCGTACATCATCGGATTCTCCACAGATTACTGGGGCATTATTGACAAAGACATTCGTGTTTCAACCCTCATAAGTGCCAGAAATATGACCCTCCCCCTTCCAACATCCCAGAAATACTTCAGTACTGCAAGTGGCATCGGAGATAGATTATACAACTCAGTTTCAAACAGGTCTATTTCAAGTACGCGCACTGTAGCAGAGCTTGGTGGAAAGACAGGTCGTCTATTTAGTGCCAGGGTATCTCCCATATCACTAGAAACAACACCAGCAAATGCTATCCCTGCTGGTAATGTCGATGATGTGCTAATGAAGGATGGACTTACTGTAGCGAATATATACACTACCATTAGTATCTGGAGGATGTGTGTGACCATAACAATTACTGTGACTCATCAGACATCAGAATCATGCACCGCCACTCCTAATGAAGACGGTAAACCCTGGTTTATTTATTTTAGCTGCAATAAAGATAAAAGTAAAACAGTAGAAAAGAAATGTCATAAAGGGGACAAGGTGTCAGCGCCCATAATTTCCTTCAACCGCCGGCATTCTGATAAGATTATTCAATTCAAATGCAATATCCACCCTCATTTATGCATGCGAAAGCTGGAAAACAATTAAAGAAATAAACAAGAAATTAGACTCTTTTGAAAACAAATGCCTAAGGAAAATGCTGGGCATCAAGTGGAACGAATTCAAGAACAACGCAGCGATAAGACAGATGAGCAAACAACAACCTGTCTCATGGGTGATCAGGAAAAGGAGATTGACATAAATAGGTCCTGTGATAAGAAAAAAACAGTCAGAGAATTTCGAAACAAGCTATCATGTGGAACACAACAGGCCGAAGAAAAAAGAGGTCGACCAGGTAAAACTCTAAAGAGGTTCTTGTTAAGAGTTCAAATTAACATCCCTTGATGAGGTTGAAAAGCTCGCCGAAAAGAAGAAATCCTGGCGAACCTTATGTGATGTTTAAAAGCACAGGAAGGATGTAAGATGTCGACATTCTAGAGAACGATGTTGCTGGGTGGTTAAGCATTCAGTGCATCAGCCTTATCATGGTGTAGGTCGGTGGTTCGAATCCGGCCAGAGGCCTTCCAGTCGCACAGCTGTAGAGGTACGTACTGTTGTCTTCTGAAGCTAGGAAAGGAAAGGCGGCCAGAAGTGATACTGATCACATCACCCTTTAGTGCGCTGACCACATCACCCTCTGGTGCGCTGAGCACATCACCCTCTAGTGCGCTGACCACATCACCCTCTGGTGCTGACCACATCACCCTCTGGTGCGCTGACCACATCACCCTCTGGTGTGCTGACCACATCACCCTCTGACCACATCACCCTCTGGTATGCTGATGGGTCAAGGAAAATATAGACACTAACACTATATCCCCAGGGTCCCTGCATGGTACAACTGGGCTACATTTACATTTTTACACATATTATTATTATTATTATTATTATTATTATTAGAGAAGAGGTGGCATTGAAAGTATTGTAACAACAGGAAAAATCGAGGGAAGAAGAGCTAGTGGAAATCGGAGAGAAATGATAAAGGACAGTCTGACGGGATGGTGTGAGAGGAGATCACCAACTGAGCTGATGGCCTCCATAAAGGATCGAATACTCTGGAGAAGCATAATAGCCAACGCCAGTCGACACGGCTCCTGGTGATGATGATGACTATTATTATTATTATTAAATAGCAATAACAATGATACTAATAATCGAAAGAAAAATGGTTTCTTTTTTCATTTCCTTATTGTTTCTTTCTTTGTCTTCTATCTTCTTCTTGTCATTCATTGTCTTCACTTCTTCCACCGGAGAGCTGAAGGCGCAGTACTCACGCTGAACGAGAGGGTGACTAGCGCCCACAGCCGACTGCTTGCATCGGGGATTATGGAACCATAGCTGGCCAAGACCCTACTCCGGTACTTCCATGTGGTATCCTCTGGTAAACGACCAGTGTGGACGAGTGAAAAGAAATCACAACGGGGAAAAACAAATCTGGTCCTAAAAATAAACTGAGATGAAGACGGATGTATCGGACTGAAAGGAGCAGATATAGCAGGCTAGCTGTGATCAATGGCACAGCGCAACCACCGACATTTTCAGACCGATCACAGAAGATGATAAATGAAGATTTCCTTCTTTCTCGTCTGGGTTTCTACAACTAATTTTACCTACTACTACTACTACTACTACTACTACTACTACTACTACTACTACTACTACTACCACTACTACTACTACTACTACTACTACTACGACTACTACTATTACTACTACTACTCCTACTACTATTACTATTACTACTACTACTACTACTGCTACTGTAGTTCTAATTTTACAACTAATTTTGCTACTACTACTACTACTACTACTACTGCTACCACTGCTACTACTACTACTATTACTACTATTACTATTACTGCTACTACTCCTACTACTATTACTACTTTTACTATTACCACTACTATTACTACTACTGCAATTATTACTACTATTACTGCTACTACTATTACTACTACTACTACTATTACTACTACTACTACTACTGCTATTACTGCTACTACTGCTACTACTGCTATTACGTCTACTGCTACTACTACTACTACTACTATTACTACTACTATTACTACTAGTACTACTATTACTACTACTACTATTAGTACTTCTAGTACTACTGTTTATATTAACGAAGAATTAGTGTATAAATACATAAAACTAAGTACATAACTGTACAATAAGCCACTACATTAAAGCTGTGATAACAAAATGCAGAAACTAGGAAAAAAGTAGGAAAAGCTTTATTACTTAACGAGTACAAAATTGTGATGTTTCAGTGTGAACTTTAATCATACAAAAACACACAGGACGAAGAGATAGAGAAAAAGGATAAATATAAATTCACATGAATGCTATGGAAAAAAATTGACTAAATGGAGAACTTAGCTGTGACTTGTAAGAAGCTGTGTCCAGGAGTACTACTACGACTTGTACTACTATTGCTATTTTACTTCTTCTACTGTTATCATGTATACTACCTTTACTACTACTATTAAAATTAAACTTCTACTACTACTACTATTACTATTTCCATTACTACTGTTACTTACTCAACTACTAAAATTAGTACTTATCTTATCTTATATCTTATATCCTTCCCGTGCCGTTAGACGTCACATAGGGCTCGCAAAGTAGTTCGCCAATTTTTCCTGTCTTCAGCGAGTCTTTCAACCTCATCAAAGGATTTTATGCCTGTTAACTTGGCCTCTCTTAATAATGTCCTCTTCAGAGTTTCACGCGGTCTGCCTCTTTTTCTTCGGCCTGTTGTGTTCCACTTGATAGCTTGTTTTGGGATTCTCTGATCATTTCTTCTCATCAAGTGACCAACATATGTCCATCTCCTTTTCCTGATCACCCATGAGACTGGTTGTTGTTCAGTCATCTGTCTTATCTCTGCATTGTTCTTGAATTCATTCCACTTGATGCCGAGTATTTTCCTTAGGCATTTGTTTTCAAAAGAGTCTAATTTCTTTTCTATTTCTTTAGTTGTTTTCCAGCTTTCGCATGCATAAATGAGGGTGGATATTACATTTGAATTGAATAGTCTTAACTTGGTTTTTGTGCTTATAACTTTTGAATTCCATATATTCTCAAGATTCTTGAAGATTGATGCTGCTTTTGCAATTCTGATCCTAACTTCCTTTCTAGTGTCACCATCCTGGTCTATGTAGCTGCCAAGGTATGCAAATTGATTGACTTCTTCAATATCTGTCCCTTCTATGTGTATTTTTCCATTTTGATTGATGGGAATTTTCATTATTTTTGTTTTGTCCTTATTAATTTCAAGTCCTATTTTGCTAGCCAGTGAAGATAGGCTATCTGTTTTTTCTTGCATGGAATTCACATTATTACTGATAAGAGTTATGTCTATAATTAGTACTATCACTACTATAATTACTACCACTAATATAACTACTACTATTACTACTACTATGCCTACTACGAGTACTATTCCTGCTACTACTATCGTAAACTACGAGTCTACTAATGCTAATATAATTACTACTACAATTACTACTGTTACTATTATTAATACTACTGCTGTTATAACTACTGCTACTATATACCGCCTACTACTGCTATAACTACTGCTAATATATAACTAATATATTGCTACTACTACTTCTACTACTAAAACTACTACTATTACTACTACTACTAATATTACAATTATTATAACTACTACTACTATTACACAGCTTCTTCTTCTTCTATTTTCTACAACGAGCCCTATACCAGCAAATATATGTCACACTTTACAACATTTTACGCCCAGTTCAGATTACTTCCTGGCAAGCAAAGTCTTAAGCTGTGTGTGTCTATGCCTGATAGTTCCTGCCCTACTTTCAGAAATACTCATGCGCATCAACAAGAAGCACGAGCTGACCTGGGTAGCTGGCATATTCGTTTTATCTGGAGGTAAGTTCATGTCACATTCCTCCAGGATTTAGAGCAGTCCTCTGTGATAACAGGGATTCCAGGGATATTTTCCTTGCTTAACAAGAGCAATAATTCGAAGGACTAAATAATCTTTTCTATCTCAAGTACATCTCGGTTATCTCATGACTTTAACATCGCTCGCCATTTTTTGTTCTGAGACAGTCGTCTCAGTTCATTTACGGCTTTATTCTGGAGAGAAGACGCTGTCCAAGATGGCAATAAGCGACTCATAGCCGGTAGGCTAGCTCCAGGTGTGAAGAACAATACCTGACAAGCTAACTCCAGGTATGAAGAACAATAGCTGACAAGCTAACTCCAGGTATGAAGAACAATAGCCGGCAGGCTAACTCCAGGTATGAAGAACAATAGCCAGCAGGCTAGCTCCAGGTATGAAGAACAATAGCCAGCAGGCTAGCTCCAGGTATGAAGAACCATAGCTGGCCAAGACCCTGTCTCATCTCTCTATTTATACCCACAATAACAAGCCTAGACTGGCTAAAGATCGCCGTAGTCCCCATGGTGTTGGAGTCTACTAAAGAAGCATTGCTAACCCCCACCTGCTGCCTGTTTCAGCTCCACCCAGGGGCTGAACAAAAAGTAGCCGCGGTAACTCACTCCCAGGGTTACCCGAAGCTGTGCCGCAACATCTTCACCTCATCGGCTGCATAGAACACCAACCTGCAGTACCAGGGAGATAGAAGACAAGACTGTCCTCCTTTATTCCGTTCCCTTCACATCTTCCCACGTTCTCTCAGGATCTGTTCTTCTTTCCCAAGTCAGAAGCTTCCACAGGACAGCGTCAGGAAGGTGTCCTCTGTACATTACTACGCGTTCCAAACTCTTTTAATTCCTTTGTAATTAAAAACAAATTATGGCTGAGGATTGCTTTTTTAATTTAATTAATTCTATCTCGGTCACGTGATGAGAAGAAACTGTCATGGAATCCGCAAAATCAAGCTATCAAGTGGAACATAAAGGGCCAAAAAAAGAAAAAGAGGTCGACCACATGAAACTCTAAAGAGGACAATGTTAAGAGAGGCCAACTTAGTAGACATAAAATCCCTTGATGAGGTTGAAAAGCTCACTGAAAACATGAGAACTTGGCGAACTGCCTTGCGAGCCCTATGTGACGTTTAACGGCACGGGGAGGATCTACGAGTGTCGTACCGAAAGTTCGGAGCAAATTTTTTTTTTTTAAAGCAGAATTTAAAGATAGAGAAAATATAAATGTATCACCTTAACCTGTATCCTTTGCACTTCATGTAGAGGTAAGATAACGTCATCATCATGTGTCACGTGACCACGCGGAGCATGAACAAAATGGTGGGTGCTGAAGTTTCGTTTCGTCAACGTGCTGTTATTGAGTTCCTCGTTAAAGAGGAAATCCCAGCTGTTGAAATTCACTAAAGACTTCAGCTTGGTTATGGAGATGTGTGTATGGCTGCTAGCACTGTCAGGAGGTGGGTGAAACATTTCAAAGATGGAAATACGAGCATCCAAGATGTGGCTCGCAGCGGTCGCCCTCGAACTGCCTCCACTGAACGCAACATGGAAAGGGTTGATGACATCATTAAAGAAGACATACGTGATACAGTATCTGAAATCGCTGTAAATCTTGGAATAGGACACAATGCAGTACAGGAAATGATTGAAACCCTAGGCTATAGAAAAGTTTGTGTCCGCTGGGTCCCACAGGAGAGAACGTTCAGAAAGCAATGCGTCTGTGCCGTCGGTCAGCTGGAACGGAATTCTACCGGGAGGGCATTTTCAAACTTGCAGAGCGATGAGGAAAATGTGTGCAGAGAAATGGAGATTATGTTGAAAAGTGAAGAAAAGGATACAGTTTAAGGTGATGGATTTATATTTTCTCTATCTACAAATTCTGATTAAAAAAAAATTGATCATGACTTTCGGTATGACTCTCGTAAGATGCTACGAAGCCGTCTAGGCAACATGATGCTCTACCCGTAATTTCCTTGACCTGTCAGCACACTTGAGGATGATGTGGTCAGCATCACACCAGGTGGTCTTGTCTTCCCCAGGTCTAGGAAAAAAAAACCGGATACCCATTTCTACATCTGATCGAGACTTGGGTGCCCCTTGATAACCATCAGCCTTCACCATGAGAGGCTAATACACTAACCACTTCGTAACTCAGATGCCCGTCTCAAACATGGAATACAACTAAAATAACACTAATTTTCCTTTTTTCCACGTTGTGTAAAAAACCTTTTATCCATCTTTAGTTACAACAGACTCTGTATATCCACAGCGATTATTGGATTATCCGGGGGGATAACCTTTGCAGCCAGAAACCGCCACGTTAATGTTGAGGCAAAGGGAGGCTACTCTAGTTACCTGTTCTTCATTGGATGCTTGAGTCTGATGGTTGGCGGGGCCGCCCATATAAGGACAGGCTGGCTGGCAATGAGAGAAAATTATATCATTTTATGATTTTTTTGTTTCTTCAAGTAAAACTGGCTTATCACCAGCGTTTCTTTACTTTCTCATCTTTCTTTTTTTTTATACTAGAACCATAATCCAAAAAAACCTCTCTCACACACACACACGTAAAAGATTTATTCATGATATGAACAGAAAAAAAAATTTCCTTTTTTCCCCAGTTCTCTGTTTTCGTTTATCTGTATTATTGTACAACTATCTACTGATCCTATCTTTCTCAGTAAGTTTATGCTTTTTGGATAATAGGAATGGAAAACTTGACATAGCGTGCCACTGAAACTGGGTTTTGTGAGCATTAATTAGTTATTCGAATAAACTGGGCTGAAGACACTGTCCCATGAAGCAATCAGCGACCCATAGCTGACCAAGACCCTGTCCCATCTCTCCCTTGGTACCCCTAGTAACAGGCATAGCCTGGCTGACGGGGCAGGGATCGCCATAGTCCCCGTGGTGGTGGAGTCTGCTAAAGAAGCATTGAGTACCACCATGCTATTTTAGCTGTACTCCGGGACTAAAAAAACACCTGCCATAACCCGCTCCCATGCCGATACGATGCTGTGCCTCAACACCTCCACAGCATCGGCTGCAAAGAACACCAGCTCGCAGTTTCAGGGAGATAGCACAAGACAAGATGGAGTCATTGGGTAGAGAATATTCTTGTAGAATTGTATCTCCAACATTGAAAAAAAGTCTTTGAACAAATTTGTTATGTGGTGGTATGGAAAGGCCAAACACCGTAAGAAATAACATCTTGTTGGCAGAAACGCAGATGAAGCCACTGACAACAATTATTGAGGAAAGATGCTGGCGATGGCTGGGACATGTGCTCCGAATAACTGACAACTCACTACCAAAAATAGTACTAATATGGACATCACATGGGAACAGAAGTAAGGGTAGACCAAAAGAGACATGGAGAAGAACAACAGAGAGGATGTTGAGCAATAGAGGGCTCACCTGGGCAAGAGCAGAAAAAAAGGCAAAGGACAGGGATTTGTGGAAAACCCTTGCGGAAGCCCCATGTGCCCTGGGCACATAAGGTTCAGAGAGAGATGGAAAGGAGAACTTGAGAAATTTCTAACAGCTCTTCGTTCTTCTTCTTACATCTTACATCTTTCCCGTGACGTTAAACGTCACATGGTGCTCGCATGGTAGTTCGCCAAGTTTTCCTGTTTTCAGCCACGCTTAAACCTCTTCCATTGTTTTCAGTCACGCCTACACCTCTTCCATTGTTTTCAGTCACGCCTAAACCTCTTCCATTTTTTTCAGCCACGCCTAAACCTCTTCCATTGTTTTCAGCCACGCCTAAACCTCCTCCATTGTTTTCAGCCACACCTAAACCACTTCCATTGTTTTCAGCCACGCCTAAACCTCTTCCATTGTTTTCAACCACGCCTAAACCTCCTCCACTGTTTTCATCCACGCCTAAACCTCTTCCACTGTTTTCAGCCACGCCTAAACCGCTTCCACTGTTTTCAGCCACGCCTAAACCTCTTCCACTGTTTTCAGCCACGTGTCCAAGTATTCAATACAAGAGGTAAACAAATTCTGGATATTTCTGTTGAAAAACTCCTTATCCGGCGTTATATCCCTCATCCTACCTCTTGTCCAAAGTTTTCCTTAACTCTGAGATGAATGATTTGACTTCTTCTTCTTCCTTTTCTTCTTCTTCCAGAATATTCCTCACAGAAGCAAGAGCTACAACTGTGTCTGTTAAAGAATTGTCGCTCCTTTCAGTTTTCTTTATATGGGAGTGAACGACTGTCTTGAAGATTTGACAATGAAGAAGATCAAACCTTACTGAAGAAAAGTGAATTGTCACGACCAAAATAAAAAAGAAAGCTCTATAATCTTGGGAAAGTGGTGGAAAGAGGATGGAGGAAGAGAGGAAGGGGTTTGGCTGTTCTGTAGACAAAAAAGAAAGATTTTAGGGGTGAAAGAATACTTATAAATATTTCAATGCCAGGAAGTAATGAAAGCCATCATGTTCTACTATGATACAGAAGCTTGTTGCAAGTAATCTATGAAATTCACAGAACAGTTTGTTTGATGTTCAATCCGCACATTGTCAGTCAGTCAGTCAGTCAGTCATTTGCATGTTTCTTGCGGAACTTTGCTTCCCTAACAGCTCTCCTGTAGGCCTCTCGCTTCTGAGACGCACCAAGAATTCAGGCCGAAGCCCCGAGATACTCTGAACCTCTTGTGATCCTCTCGGAGTTCTCTTGTGGGCCTCTCGGGGACCATAGGGTGGACCACGGGACACATCGAGGACCACTGGAGTAAATTCAGCAGGATCACGGTGCGATCTTGGTGGTAGAAGCTAGAAGGAGAAGAAGAAGAAGAAGAAGAAACAAATCATAAACAGTGGACCCTAGAAAGTCGAACGGTTTGAAATTCCAACCAAAAAACAAAAAAAAAATAGAGGAAAATTCGGTTTGAAACTGGAACAAAAATTAGAAAGTCGAACAAAACACATGAACCCCAACCATAGAAAACCATAGAAAACAAAGAATCACGTGATCCATTCTTTAGTAACCTCGGTTCTATCTGTGTGTTTTCCAAGTGTTCTGTTACTGCAGTTTCTTAAGATTTTCTTTGTTTTTTTTTTCTTTCATTTTATCTTTAAAATTGCACATTCATGACGACAGCAAATAAAGTTAGCAGCAATGAAAGGACTAAGAGGACGAATGTAATGATCGGGATAGAGCTGAAGAAAAGGACTTATCACTAACTGCCACAAAACATGGACACAAAAAAGAACAAATATATCTATACCAAAAGAACTTAATGTTGAAGAAGGCTGGTTAGTAAAGAGGATTAAGAGAGAAAACTTAAATATTGTGGACACATTAAACGTCATGATAATCTAGAAAAGACCATCTTGGAGGGGTACATAATGGGAAAAAGAAAGAGAGGAAGACCAAGACGAAGATCGCTGCAAGATATAGTTGATGATCTGCAAATGGATGCATCAGCAGCAGGCCATCTTGCTCACAACCGAGAGGCCTACAGAAATGCTGTTTGGGAGGCAAAGTTCCTGTCTGTTGCTACCTGTCTATATCAAAGTTGCTTATGAGATGGCTAAGTCGACCATATCAACCATACTAAAGAACATGGCTAAGCCGACCATAGTGATCATACTAAAGAACATGACTAAGTCGATCATAGTGATCATACTAAAGAACATGGCTAAGTCGACCATAGTTACCATACTAAAGAACATGACTAAGTCGATCATAGTGATCATACTAAAGAGCATGGCTAAGTCGACCATAATGACCATACTAAAGAACATGGCCAAGTCCACCATAGTGACCATACTAAAGAACATGACTAAGTCGATCATAGTGATCATGCTAAAGAACATGGCTAAGTCGATCATAGTGATCATACTAAAGAACATGGCTAAGTCGACCATAGTGACCATACTAAAGAACATGGCTAAGTCGACCATAGTGATCATACTAAAGAACATGGCTAAGTCGACCATAGTGACCATACTAAAGAACATGGCTAATTCGACCATAATGATCATACTAAAGAACATGACTAAGTCGACCATAGTGATCATACTAAAGAACATGGCTAAGTCGACCATAGTGATCATACTAAAGAACATGGAGGCCGTTAATGCGGCTAATGTGGCGAAAAGGCTAAAAATCCTTTACCAGTAAAAGATCCCCAGCCGTGGAAGAAATAGAAAAAGAAAAACTTTTGATGGTTTGGATAAATGTAAGGTATTGTTATTAACTTTACGGTATTAGTGTTTGATCTAATGTGTATTAGCATTATTATACACGTTTATATAACCAGTATTTGTACTTAAAATGTTTTATAATGGACAATCCCCTGGGAACAACTATATTGAGAACACACTTACCTTAATATAGTCTTTGTGAGACAGGGAACATAGATCTGTTTGCTTAAATACTCTGATCTACTTCTGTAGCCCATAAATCTGTAACAATCAACACTAATTATAATTGTTATTTTTTGTAAAATGTAATGTCAGGCTGGTGGACGGATGGGGACATCGGGATCGCTGGCGGGGATGAAGAAAATCTGGTGTGAAACCAGTGAATCCAGGACGTGACAAGCCTATGGGTCTCTACAACAATGGCTATCAGAATGAAGTAAACAAAACAGAGTCCGCAGACTATAGGTGGCAGGGAATGGATATCACTGAAGCACTCATCAGATTCCTCATCCTAAAGTCAGAGTGTCTCTGTGGAACTCTCTCAAAGCTGTCTGGCCAGCCAACATTGCATGCTGGATCTGACACAGAGAAGGGGTTTAAGTACAGCCACTAGAGGCTATAAAACAAAGTTTTGGCCAGGCCAGCCTACACCACTGTCTTCATGACAGTCCGAGCAAGACCACAGTCTGCCCTAGCAAGGAAAGGTGATGAGGTCAGAGGTACACAGCCAGAAGGCGCAACGCAAAAGTCAGGGTACCACGCATCATCGCTAGTGTGCGTACGAAGAAGAAGAAGATAATGGGCTAGTTTTGGGGGTCTGGAACGGATTAATTCAATTAACATTATTTCTTACGGGAAAATTATACTCGAAAGTTAAACAACGTGAAGTTCGACCTGTCTCCTGGAAGGAATGAAGTTCGACTTCTAAGAGTCCAATGTGTTTGCATTTTGTTAGTAAAATGCGAAAGTAACGATCTTATGAATAAATAAAAATGTATATGTAATTTCTAAGGCACTGAAAATATCCCAGATTAAATAGAATTATGTGTTATAAAACTGACTAAACCAAAGCAATTAAAGAATGATTTTTAGAAATTTCAAAAGTTCTAACACTGCCTTTCGGAGTTAAAAAATATCAAATTAGAATCAACTTCTAACAAAATGTGATTCATATTTTCCTAGCTAATTGGCTGCTGTTACCTTTGTTACTCGCGATGTTTATCTATGTCTGAAAATCGATTACTCACCTAAGGAAATAATTTTTTTTCAAAAGCTCTCTCTCTCTCTTTCTCTCTCTGTTTATGTGTTGCAATTGTGTGTCAAGAGTATGCTGCATTATATCTACATTCCATTATATCTACATTTTGTGGCACATGTTATGTAGATAATTGCTAATTAGGTGTCTTTTCTTACAGCAATTACACCAGTTACTTCAACAATTAAAACACCTTCTTGTATGCATATTTAGCTATTAGCTAAGACACCCACGAACAGTTAGTTCACCGCTGGCGTACCTCAAGCTCTGACGTATAATCTACAATCACTATACGTGATTAAGTATAGTTTTAAAAAATTCGCAAGGAAATGTATTCCACCAGCTAGAATGTCCAGTACCAGCACGCCATTTTTGGGTCACGTGGTACAGGAGACCAGTCAGCTGACCAATGCCGATATCTGGGATGTAATAAACATTTTTAATAAAGCGGTCGTCGGGGCGGGCATATCCTTACTGGGCGTCGTCACTAACATCATCAACATGATCGTCTTTATTCGGTAACTTTGTTTGTCAGTCCAAGAGTTCTGGAGGAAAAAGAATATCATCAAGACACAAAATAAGAAAAGATATAAGTTTTAGTAATGTCTGCATTCAACACAGACTTCTATATTCAGTATAGACTTCTATATTCAGCATAGACTTCTATATTCAACATAGACTTCTATATTAAACATAGATTTCTATATTGAATATAGACTTCTATATTCAGCATAGACTTCTATATTCAGCATAGTCTTCTATATTCAGCGTAGACTCCTATATTCAAAACAGACTTCTATATTCACCATACACTTCTATATTCAGCATTGACGTCTATATTGAAATAGACTTTTATATTAAACATGTACTTCTATATTCAATATAGACTTCTATATTCAGCATAGACTTCTATATTCAGCATAGACTTCGGTTCTAAGGACTGCAAATGCGCCACAAACAGCCTCTGGCAGTCAAGTCCACTCCTGGCCTTCCCGTGGCAGAACTGTTTAAACTGACAGGAGAAGGGGCGAGGGCAAATATCTGGCGCCTGAAACCAGTTACTTAGGGTAGACGAGTGGCACGTTTGGTAGCTCATCTGCTGCTGTTGGCGAGATCTTCAGTTGCCGTGCGTGGAGCGGTGCTCCTCCCGGCCAATGAAGAAATTTGCAAATGAGGTTGCCGCGCAGCATCACTGCGGAAAAGGTGGTAGAAAGGATAAAGCGAAGCAAACAGTCAAATCACGGCACCTCTGGTCTGGAGGTCGGCCACGTCCTGAGTGCAGTCATATCGGGTGAAATGCATGAGCCGGCTTGTCTCAGAGGTTAAGACACTGCTGGCGAGACACTTCAAATGCCGCGCGTGGAGTGAAGCTCCTCCCGGTTAAGGAAGTAAATGCGGAAAAGAAATAAAGGTTGCTGTGCGGCGCCGATGGGAAAAGGTGGTGGAATGTGAAGTTTAACTGGTATGTCCAGTAGTATCGCTACGAGAGCTATACCACGGCACCTCTGCTCTAGAGGCCGCCCAAGTCCGAAATACACCTACACTGGTGAAACATGCCTAATCCGGCACACACCAGGGGTAGAACTCGATGGCTAGACATCTCATGCCACCTCCGCTCTAGAGGTCGGTAACGCCCAATAAACACCCATACTGGTGAATTTTGCCTAAACCGGCTCATACCAGGGGTGAATCTTGAAGGCTATGTATGTCCCGTCCCAAACACGCCCATACTGGGAATTCCTAAACCGGCTCAACCCAGGGGTAGAAGTCACTAGTGGCGAGGATTCGTCCTCCTGGACAAAAGCTCCATCCTGGTCACAACTAGGAAGGGTAGCGGCCACGACCGCAAAATGCTGAAGTCGGAGACACTGGACCAGGGAAGTCTAGATAGGCAACCACCTCTCACCCGGCGGGGATGTTTGCGTATCCTAATCACGCTGAGGTTTTCCGGTGAGAAGTCCAACCCTGACTGGATGGGCAACCACCTCTCACCCGGCGGTGATACACGGGTATCTCAAAACACGTCGAGGTTTTCCGGTGAGAAAGTCCAACTCTGGCCTGGGTGGGCTACCGCCTCTCACCCAGCGGGGATGCACTGATATTCTAAACACGTCGAGGTCTTCCGGTGAGAAAGTCCAACCCTAGACTAAACTGGCGCAATGAAAACCACGGTGTCACGCAATCCCGCTTCCGAGACCCACCAAGAATACAGGCTAAAACACTGTGATACTCTGAACCTCTTGTGGTCCTTTCGTGGATCTCGTGTGGTCTATTTTGGACCACACAGAGGACCACGGGACCTAACGAGGACCACAGGGGTGAATTCAGTAGGTTCACAGTGCGGTTTTTGGTGGTAGAAGTGAACGAAGAAGAAGAAGAAGAAGCATAGACTTCTATATTCAGCATAGACTTCTATATTCAGCATAGACTTCTATATTCAGCATAGACGTGACGAAACATTTCAAGGGTTATCTTTCTTGTGACACTCACGAATTAAGGTATAAACATCACTGAGGCCACTCATAAGACACAAAGACGCCAAATGCATCTCCCCTCGACACATCCCTGTACAAGAGGAAGGGTAAGGTATAGTAAGTAAGTCTCTTCCTAGTAACTTCACTATTTCTTCTTCTTCTTCTTTTTTTTCCTTCTCCTCTTTCTCTCCTTCCATCTTCTGTTTCTTCTTCTTCAAAAGCACGTTGGTCAGGCATTATCACAGTTATGAGCCTTTCGATCCAACAAAGCGAACGTATGGGGCGGGCTTTGTCTTCATATTGCGACGAATATGTCACTGGAAGGTCACGTGACTTTTCAGAGGTTTGAGTCCCTGACAGATCCAAGCTGGTGATAAAGACTACTTTTTTCCCTTCTATTTTTAAGTGCACTTCGGCAACTCAAGCGAACTGCAGTAACCCATTCCCTATCCGACACCACGTTTTTGCTTCGGGATCATCACATCATAGCCAGCAAGACCTTCTGTTTTCTACCATAAAATTACTGTCCTTCACCTGGTGATAAGATGAAGATCCTAGAACAAAAGAACCTCATGGGATACAGTGTTGGTGTGTGGTAGACGTCCTGATTACTCAGAAAGACTCAAGATCCTGGTTTCCCAACAGGCTCCATCGACATACAGGCCCCCTCCCCCACTCCTCGTCCCCCGAACACCCCACGCGCAAGACCGCCCCCTAGATCAGCAGTTATTTATTTAAAGTCCCGGTTTTTTCTAAGGAAATCGAGAATCGTTGACTCTGACCACACGATAGGCAAACAGAACAAGACAGTATATCTCTTCTCTACACCATTCTCTTGAAGCAAACGTTTTTACTGCAGGGGAGGAATTTATCAGAATACTGTCATGACAGCTATATGGAAAGGCGCCATCACTACTTCTAGGGAATTCCTAAACCGGCTCAACCCAGGGGTAGAAGTCACTAGTGGCGAGGATTCGTCCTCCTGGACAAAAGCTCCATCCTGGTCACAACTAGGAAGGGTAGCGGCCACGACCGCAAAATGCTGAAGTCGGAGACACTGGACCAGGGAAGTCTAGATAGGCAACCACCTCTCACCCGGCGGGGATGTTTGCGTATCCTAATCACGCTGAGGTTTTCCGGTGAGAAGTCCAACCCTGACTGGATGGGCAACCACCTCTCACCCGGCGGTGATACACGGGTATCTCAAAACACGTCGAGGTTTTCCGGTGAGAAAGTCCAACTCTGGCCTGGGTGGGCTACCGCCTCTCACCCAGCGGGGATGCACTGATATTCTAAACACGTCGAGGTCTTCCGGTGAGAAAGTCCAACCCTAGACTAAACTGGCGCAATGAAAACCACGGTGTCACGCAATCCCGCTTCCGAGACCCACCAAGATACAGGCTAAAACACTGTGATACTCTGAACCTCTTGTGGTCCTTTCGTGGATCTCGTGTGGTCTATTTTGGACCACACAGAGGACCACGGGACCTAACGAGGACCACAGGGGTGAATTCAGTAGGTTCACAGTGCGGTTTTTGGTGGTAGAAGTGAACGAAGAAGAAGAAGAAGAAGCATAGACTTCTATATTCAGCATAGACTTCTATATTCAGCATAGACTTCTATATTCAGCATAGACGTGACGAAACATTTCAAGGGTTATCTTTCTTGTGACACTCACGAATTAAGGTATAAACATCACTGAGGCCACTCATAAGACACAAAGACGCCAAATGCATCTCCCCTCGACACATCCCTGTACAAGAGGAAGGGTAAGGTATAGTAAGTAAGTCTCTTCCTAGTAACTTCACTATTTCTTCTTCTTCTTTTTTTTCCTTCTCCTCTTTCTCTCCTTCCATCTTCTGTTTCTTCTTCTTCAAAAGCACGTTGGTCAGGCATTATCACAGTTATGAGCCTTTCGATCCAACAAAGCGAACGTATGGGGCGGGCTTTGTCTTCATATTGCGACGAATATGTCACTGGAAGGTCACGTGACTTTTCAGAGGTTTGAGTCCCTGACAGATCCAAGCTGGTGATAAAGACTACTTTTTTCCCTTCTATTTTTAAGTGCACTTCGGCAACTCAAGCGAACTGCAGTAACCCATTCCCTATCCGACACCACGTTTTTGCTTCGGGATCATCACATCATAGCCAGCAAGACCTTCTGTTTTCTACCATAAAATTACTGTCCTTCACCTGGTGATAAGATGAAGATCCTAGAACAAAAGAACCTCATGGGATACAGTGTTGGTGTGTGGTAGACGTCCTGATTACTCAGAAAGACTCAAGATCCTGGCTTCCCAACAGGCTCCATCGACATACAGGCCCCCCACTCCTCATCCCCCGTACACCCCACGCGCAAGACCGCCCCCTAGATCAGCAGTTATTTATTTAAAGTCCCGGTTTTTTCTAAGGAAATCGAGAATCGTTGACTCTGACCACACGATAGGCAAACAGAACAAGACAGTATATCTCTTCTCTACACCATTCTCTTGAAGCAAACGTTTTTACTGCAGGGGAGGAATTTATCAGAATACTGTCATGACAGCTATATGGAAAGGCGCCATCACTACTTCTAGGGAAAGCCTGAAAGTCGCCAACAGTTATATGACACAGAACAGTCATCCGGCATTGAACGGTCATCTGGCACTGAAATGTCTTCGCATTGAGCAAATCATCCGGCATTGAACAGTCACCCAACATTTAAAGGTCTTCGGCATTGAATGGTCATGTGGCACTGAAAGGTCTTCGGCACTGAATGGTCATCTGGCACTGAAAGGTCTTCGGCATTGAACAAATCATCTGGCATTGAACAGTCAAATGACATTTAGAGGTCTTCGGCAATGAATGGTTATCCAGCTTTGAAAGTTCATCCAGCATTGAACGGTCATCCGATATTGAACGGTCATCCGATATTGAACAGTCATCCGACATTGAAAGGTCATCCGGCAATGAAAGATCTTCGGCACTGACAGGTCTTCGGCACTGAACAATCATCCAGCATTGAACAGTCATCCGACATTGACCAGTCATCCGGCATTGAAAGATCTTCGGCTCTGAATGGTCTTCGGTAGTGAACGGTCATCTGGTATTGACGGGTCATCCGGTACTGAACAGAAAGTCACTAATATTTGTCCGCTCGTATACAAATGTAACCAGAATATAAACAACGAAATAGTTCTGCTACTCGTACATTAGTTCAGTTCCTCTACTCGTACACTATTCAGTTCCCCTAATCGTACATTATTCAGTTCCCTACTCGTACATTAGTTGAGTTCCTCTACTCGTACCTTAGTTCAGTTCTCCAACTCGTACCTTAATTTAGTTCCCCTACTCGTACCTTAGTTCAGTTCTCCAACTCGTACCTTAATTTAGTTCCCCTACTCGTACCTTAGTTGAGTTACCCTACTTGTACCTTAGTTCAGTTCTCCTACTCGTACCTTAGTTCTGTTCCCCTACTCGTTCCTTAATTCATTTCCCCTACTCGTACCTTAGTTCAGTTCCCCTACTCGTACCTTAAGTTCAGTTCCCCTACTCGCACATTATTTCCACTTACCCCACCTTATCTTTTAGTTTGCCCTAAGGGCCTTAACGGAGAATATTATCACTATTTTCTCTCTCTTTAGTTCATCGCGTTCTGCCCCTGAGTACATTTGTCATAAAAAGAAGGGGGAGAGGGGGAGAAGCACAGAGGTTGGGTGTCTGGTGGAGATGAGTCAGGGACCATTTGTTCACATTTTAAAAATGAAGTTCGCGTTTTGGGTTCGCTGTATCGTCACATCCTCTCGCGCCTGTCCTCACTACAGTTTAACTAGGCAGTTCATGCAAAGTGGATATCTCATTCATTCATTCATTCATTCATTCATTCATTTGCATGTCCCTTGCGGAACTTTGCCACCCTAACAGCAATCCTGTAGGCCTCTCGGTTGTGAGCAAGATGGCCTGCTGCTGATGCATCCATTTGCAGATCATCAACGATGTCTTGCAGCCATCTTCCTCTTGGTCTTCCTCTCTTTCTTTTTCCCATTGTGTACCATTCCAAAACGGTCTTCTCTAGATTATCATGACGTTTAATGTGTCCAAAATATTTAAGTTTTCTCTCTTTAATCCTCTTTACTAGCTAACCTTCTTCAATATTACGTTCTTGTAGTATAGATATATTTGTTCTTTTTTGTGTCCATGATATTTGAAGGTGGATATCTAAAAGATACAAAAGAAAATCCGCCTTTGTGTTTAGTCATGTTGCCCTTGAGTAAAACTTGTCCTATTTCTCCGATATTTCATTTTCTTTCCTTTTTTTAAATTTTCCTGTCTTTGTGTGAAACTGAATCAAACCTTTGCCATCTACTGCTCCACCTATCTAAACTAATTTCTCTCTCTCTGTTTTTGTTTGTTTGTTTTAACAGCCAGGGCTTGTCAGATCCTGTGAACATCAGTTTCCTAGCACTTGCTGTAGCGGACATGGGAGTCGTCACGTGCCTCCTGTGGTCCAGTCTGGTCTCCCACCCTCTCCTGATCAAGAACGTGAACCTTCCTTATCTGCCTTGTGAGTTTGTCACTTTAACAGCAGGTAAGAGAACTTTCATACAACTCAAAGCCAGGTTGTTAAGCCTGCTGTAACGTATAGTTATCATAAATGACGTTTTTTCATTAAAAGAATCTTCTGCCTTCGGTTTCGTATACCCAGGCATGTAAACGAATAGATGGGTCGCTTTCAAGTATCCCATCATCAGTAGGTCTCCATAAGTGCCCAACATTGTCCCACAAAGATTAACAGAATTGACTGAAAGTTCGATAAAGTATTAACAGACTTGACTGAAAGTTCGATAAAGTTCAGAATCAACAAAGTCACATGAAGAATGCCAGAGTATTTGACAGAGCGTACATTAAGTTCAGTTCCCCTACTCGTACATTAAGTTCAGTTCCCCTACTCGTACCTTAGTTCAGTTCGCCTACTCGTACATTAAGTTCAGTTCCCCATCTCGTACATTAAGTTCAGTTCCTCTACTCCTACATTAAGTTCAGTTCCCCATCTCGTACATTAAGTTCAGTTCCCCTACTCGTACATTAAGTTCAGTTCCTCTACTGCTACATTAAGTTCAGTTCCCCTACTCCTACATTAAGTTCAGTTCCCTTACTCCTACATTAAGTTCAGTTCCCCTACTCGTACATTAAGTTCAGTTCCCCTACTCGTACATTAAGTTCAGTTCCCTTACTCGTACATTAAGTTCAGTTCCCCATCTCGTACATTAAGTTCAGTTCCCCTACTCGTACATTAAGTTCAGTTCCCCTACTCCTACATTAAGTTCAGTTCCCCATCTCGTACATTAAGTTCAGTTCCCCATCTCGTACATTAAGTTCAGTTCCCCTACTCGTACATTAAGTTCAGTTCCCCATCTCGTACATTAAGTTCAGTTCCCCATCTCGTACATTAAGTTCAGTTCCCCTACTCGCACATTATTTCCACTTACCCCACCTTATCTTTTAGTTTGCCCTAAGGGCCTTAACGGAGAATATTATCACTATTTTCTCTCTCTTTAGTTCTTCGAGTTCTGCCCCTGAGTACATTTGTCATAAAAAGAAGGGGGAGAGGGGGAGAAGCACAGAGGTTGGGTGTCTGGTGGAGATGAGTCAGGGACCATTTGTTCACATTTTAAAAATGAAGTTCGCGTTTTGGGTTCGCTGTATCGTCACATCCTCTCGCGCCTGTCCTCACTACAGTTTAACTAGGCAGTTCACGCAAAGTGGATATCTCATTCATTCATTCATTCATTTGCATGTCCCTTGCGGAACTTTGCCACCCTAACAGCAATCCTGTAGGCCTCTCGGTTGTGATCAAGATGGCCTGCTGCTGATGCATCCATTTGCAGATCATCAACGATGTCTTGCAGCCATCTTCGCCTTGGTCTTCCTCTCTTTCTTTTTCCCATTGTGTACCATTCCAAAACGGTCTTCTCTAGATTATCATGACGTTTACTGTGTCCAAAATACTTAAGTTTTCTCTCTTTAATCCTCTTTACTACCCAACCTTCTTCAATATTACGTTCTTGTAGTATAGATATATTTGTTCTTTTTTGTGTCCATGATATTTGAAGGTGGATATCTAAAAGATACAAAAGAAAACCCGCCTTTGTGTTTAGTCATGTTGCCCTTGAGTACAACTTGTCTTATTTCTCCGATATTTCCTTTTCTTTCCTTTTTTTTCCTGTCTTTGTGTGAAACTGAATCAAACCTTTGCCGTCTACTGCTCCACCTATCTAAACTAATTTCTCTCTCTCTCTCTTTTTGTTTGTTTGTTTCAACAGCCAGGGCCTGTCAGATCCTGTGAACATCAGTTTCCTAGCACTGGCTGTAGCGGACATGGGAGTCGTCACGTGCCTCCTGTGGTCCAGTCTGGTCTCCCACCCTCTTCTGATCAAGAACGTGAACCTTCCTTATCTGCCTTGTGAGTTTGTCACTTTAACAGCGGGTAAGAGAGCTTTCATACAACTCAAAGCCAGGTTGTTAAGCCTGCTGTAACGTATAGTTATCATAAATGACGTTTTTTCATTAATAGTATCTTATGTCTTCGGTTTCGTATACCCAGGCATGTAGACGAATAGATGGGTCGCTTTCAAGTATCCCATCATCAGTAGGTCTCCATAAGTGCCCAACATTGTCCCACATAGATTAACAGAATTGACTGAAAGTTCGATAAAGTATTAACAGACTTGACTGAAAGTTCGATAAAGTTCAGAATCAACAAAGTCACATGAAGAATACCAGAGTATTTGACAGAGCGCAATGACGGGCTATTCGTGTCTTCGACAAAACCATTCTGGAATTATGAATAACTGGGACATCGAAAACATGGTGAAAAGTAGAGAGATGAAGATTGCTGAATAGAAAACTTGACAACACAGCCAGTGTTTTTACTTTGTACTCACAAAACTGTTTCTCAGTATATAAAATAAATAGGAACTTCTCTGCCGCATGTCAACGAAGTAAATACGAACAAACCGAAGGAGGCAATCATACGCGATTGGGCTAGGCGTCACGCCTCGCACAATCGCGTATGATTGTCTTCTTATTTATGATTGCTCTTTGCGTATTTACTTTCTATTTCACGACATTATGATCACGTGATTTCCGATCCGGAGAATAATTCATTTTCCCAACCCACCTTCAGAACAAGAACACGTGAGCTTGGTTCAGACTAGCTACCTGTCACAGGCGTATTGTCTAATGGGACATATCGTATCATACCGTCTCCACTAAAAGAATATAAGTTAGAAATGTTCCATACAATAATTTTTTATCCATAGTATGTATTTAGGATATTTTGCTGTGATTATACTAGTAATTTTGTGTTATTTTAGTGTAAGACTAATATCTCTTGCATGGATAGCTTTCTAGTTTTAATTTGATACTGAGTTAAGATATGCCACGTGGTTTGATCTTTCTAATACTAAATTTCATATTTACTTCTACATTAGATAATTCTCTAGTGACTTAAAATACAGTACAAGAACTCAGTATCGAGATGGTTCCACTGGTCAAATATGGTAACATTAGTTCTATAATATGGAGATAGAGACCACGTTGTATTTTCAGTTGTGCTTCAGATTCTTGTTTCATTTAATTAAGTTCATCCTACGTAAACTTTGTCTAGCCATAGAGAGGAATGAGATGTGAGATTTATTTAATGGAATATAACGTGATAGTTTATTTATTTCCAACTATCGTGATATAACCTGCACAATGTAGATTGCAGTATTTAGTCCTGGCGTTTTGGAAAGAGGAGATCACATGAATTATGAGAAGATTACTGGGCTTATGAGGAGAAGATTACTGGGCTTATGAGGAGAATATTACTGGACTTATGAGGAAAAGATTACTGGGCTTATGAGGAAAAGATCACTCTCTTATGAGGAGAAGATCACTTGGATTATGTGAAGAAGATCACTGGGCTTATGAGGAAAAGATCATTCTCTTATGAGGAGAAGATCACTTGGATTATGTGAAGAAGATCACTGGGCTTATGTGGAGAAAATCACTCGGATTACGTGGAGAAGATCAGTGGACTTATGTGGAAAAGATCACTCTGATTATGTGGAGAAGATCATTGGACGTATGAGGAGAAGATTACTGGTCTTTTGAGGAAAAGATCACTGAGCTTATGAGGAGAAGATCACTTGGATTATGTGGAGAAGATCACTGGGCGTATGAGGAGAAGATCACTGTGATTATGTGGAGTAGATCACTGGGCTTATGAGGAGACAATCACTGGGCTTATGAGGAAAAGATTACTGGGCTTATTAGGAGAAGATCACTTGAATTATGAGGAGAAGATCACTGGGCTTATGAGTAGGATACTACTATACAAATATTTTACGAGCTGTTAGGAAGTATTGGGGGCCATCATTTAGGAATGATTCAGAATTATGGGCAGCGGTCTCCTGTATTACATGATTTTATAACTAACTGGGGGCAGATTTGTATTAGGGCACAAGAAATACTAATGCCCCCTTGCACCGAAACTTTATATTTCATATCTTTTGTATTTGTTACGTCTGTGGTGGCCCAGAGAGCATACGAGAGAATGACCCTTCTTTGGGCTACGATGATGGTGAGAACAAAGGGCTAAACGCCTCAGTTCCCATAGTAAAGGTTGGGCATCTGACACGACAACAGGTCAAAATCCTCAGTCTCTCAAAGAAGTCACATGTCCCCAGTCTTCGCCCTGCTACCCATTCTTTCTACAACGTCCTATGGCTTATTTTGTCTATAAAGTCCTACGGCCGACACATCGATCATGGCAACACTCTCTATATTCTATTTACACAGTCCTACGGCTACACAGCGACCACGACAATACCCTCTACATTCTGTCTACAAAGTCCTACGTCCATATAGGGACCGCGGCAATACCCTCTACATTCTGTCTACAAAGTCCTACGTCCATATAGGGACCGCGGCAATACCCTCTACATTCTGTCTACAAAGTTCTACGTCCATACAGGGACCTCGGCAACACTCTCTACATTCAACCTCCCAGTTCAAAACACCCCCCCCCCCGAAACTATTAACCGATAACTATTCAAAAACTTATCTAGCACATCAGGGTCATTAGTCACTACATCCCTATTATCCATATTGCAGTTTTATCCTTTATGTCCATTTTATCCTACAGGCAATACTCGGATGTACTTCTCGAGGGTAGCAATGTGGATCACAATATTCATCACCATCCAAAGATGTCTGTGTATCTCTATGCCACTGAAGGTGAAGATAGCTCTCTCACCCCTCAGAACTTGTATTATAATCACGTTCACGTGCGTGGCTGTGTTTTTTCTACACAACTTTACACTGTCTTATTCAGGCAGACTTACATGGAAATTCTATGAAGACACGAATAGAACATTACTTGTTGGTAGCTTTCTAAATAACTCCGGTACCGTTCTAAAACTTGGGGTTCATTTATACTCTATATTTATGTTCTCGTCGTTTGTAATAATTATAGTCACAACAGCTACGTTAGTTTTCCAATTAAACCAGCAAAGAAAATGGCGCCTAAGCAAGGCTATGGTCAGTAGTGAGCACTCTTTGGCGTGTTTCAAAAGGCATCAACGGCTCGGAGCCCTAGCTTCTGTTTTGTCAGCCATTTTGATCGTTTGTTACATTCCAGGAATCTTGGAGTTATTTTTAGCTACGGCTTGTCACCGGAAAGTATGATGGTGTCTGGAAACAACGTGATGATGTTTATTATAGGTTCCTTGACAGAAGCTACAAATTCAAGTGTGTATTTGTTTGTTTATTACAAAATGAGTTCCAAGTACAGGAAAACATTGAACGAAATGTTGTGTGAGGGGGCACTTAAATCTAGGAAAGTAATGTAACCGTGGTTTGGTGATGTCGCATGAAATGTCCAGGATTAAGAGGGAAACAGTTTGTCACTTAATTAGTTAATTCTTCTTTCAATCTGGAAGAAATAAATAAAGAACAGTCCCCGGATTGCGAATATTTCCGTTAGTAAGTCTGCTCGTAAGTCGAACTTGTACGTAAGTCGGAAAAGTTACTTACTGGAAGTAACTAAATATATAAAGGATTACACAAATCTGTGTACAAATGCTTGTTTTAGTGTACAGTATTCAACGTACCTTTCTATATATTAAAAAAACACCTGTAGAACAAGCTTTAACCACCATGTCCGAAACTTTTCAACTCCACATGAAACTCCTTGAAAATGAACTCACACACGCTTGAACTATTCTTCCCCAAACTGCGGTATTCATCAGATCAAAGAAGCGCAGCGGTACAGTTGTGATCGCTGCAAGAGGAAGGAGCATGACTTCTCATTTAGATCCCCCTACCACTGTAAGCATCGCCTCGCGTGTGTTTAAAATTCAGTTCGATGAATTCTTAATCCTAACACACAAATCAGTGCAGCCCGTCAGAAAATTTCCTTACAGTCGGGCACAAAATGGGCGAGTTATTGTTGAAAATAATTTGTATATGACCTACCATGACATACAGTTCCTTCAAGTAACTACAGCCGTTTATGTGTGTAGTGACAATATACAGCAGTATAAGGGAGATAGCTGTTGCTTTTACAGAAAGGGCAATTGTTATGATTCTTTTTTTTGAACTTTTCCGTGGTCAGTAGAGACCCTTCTATGTCACTTGGGCTGAGAAACCTGTGATAGAGAATTGTGGGAGAGAATGCGAGCGGGGTCAGTCAGTATACGTTTGGATATGTACCTGAGAGGATGGTTTTTGTGATGTCTCTGTCGAGAAAATTGATGTTTATAACTGTTATTAGAGTTGCGCATGTATGAATGCACTCGCCATGTGGCAGGGCAGCCTGCCGGCGGTCAGAATATCGTCATCACCGTCCTTATTTCCACCCGATTCATCAATAAAACCTCGTGTCAAGAATTACGCAGGACTGAGTTGACTTTTGTGTCAGTGTGTTGCCAACTTTAGGTTTGAAAGAGCCTGGAAGTGAAGGATGGCTGGAGACAGTGAATAACTGACCCAGAAACACCCAGCAAACACGGTTTCAACTAGTGCCCTAACACTAGATCAACACATAAATCAACACGTTGATTTACGATTTTAAACACAGCCCAACAAAAAAAAATTCTTGGTGCTTTGGTTTTTAGGTCCGGATCTGTGGTTATTTGGGGCACTGATTAATACAATTGCACTGGATAAACCTTAGTTTCTTCCGACTTAAGGGCACACCTAGAAATGTCACAATCATCCAGATATATACACCTACATCAGCAGCAGAAGAAGAGGAAGTAGAAGGCTTTCATAACACACTGCAAACGACGAAAGGCAAGGTACGGAAAAATGATTTTGTGTTAATAATGGGGGATTTTAATGCAAATATTAGTACAGAAAGAGCAGAAGACGAGTTGTAGGAAATTTAGCATATGACACAGAAATGAGGCAGGTGACAATCTAATGGTGTTTTGCATGGAAAATGAGCTAATGATCGCTAACACACTTTTTAAACAACATCCAAGAAGACTTTACACATGGACATCACCTGATGAGAAAACCACTTATCAAGTAGATTACATTTTAGTGGAAAGAAGGTGGAGATCAAGTATAACATCAGCAAAAACTTTACCAAGTGCTGATTGTGACATGGAACATGAGTTATTAATAGCAGACATGAAGGTAAAGATAAAAAAGATAGATGCGGGAACAAGACCACTCCGCTTTGATCTTACCACAAATACAAGAACAAAACGGTATAGAAGTCAGGAACCGTTTCGAAATCCCGATGGTTGTATAGGAGGAGATGAAACCAGATCAACTGGCTACGCAGGCCAGAGATATCTTAAAAACAACAGCTAAAGATGTGGTTCCAGTAAAGAAAGTACAAAAGAATGGATGGATTACAGCAGGCACACTAGAACGGATAAAACAACGTAGAGAAATGAAGACGCAATGGAAAGTGACAAACAACAACAAAGAGGAATATAAATCTTTAACAAAAGAAGTACGAAGATACATAAGAAAAGACCAAAAAAAAACAATACATACAAGATTGTTGTGAAAGAATAGAAGGACATCAGAAGTGTGGAAGAGATAGTGAAGTGTTTAAAGAAATGAAGACACTGACGAGAAATGTCACACCTAAGCTAAATGTAATTTGTGATGAGATGGAGAATACCTTGACAGAGACAGAAAATTCTAGAAAGATTGAAGGAATATTGCAGAGGAATGTATGAAACAATCGACTGTGAAAGCAGAAATCAACAGTGTGAATTATTATTGGAGGAGAAAGAACCCGAACCGATAATGGAAGAAGTTTTATGGGAAATAAAGAATCTGAAAAATGGTAAATCACCAGAATGCGATGAGATAACAGCTGAACTTATTAAAGCAGGAGGAAAGGAATGTGCAACAATCTATCCTGCACTATATAAAAAGCTATCTTACATCCTTCTTGTGCCGTTACACATCACATAGTGCCAGCATGGTAGTTCGCCAAGATGTCCTGTTTTCGGCGAGTTTTTCAATCTCATCAATGTATGCCCACTAAATTGGCTTCTCTTAACAATGTCCTCTTTAGAGTTTCACGTGGTGGACCTCTTTTATTTGGTCTGTTGTGTTCCACTTGATAGCTTGTTTGGGGATTCTCTGACTCTTTCTTCTTATCACATGACCGACATATCTCCATCCTTTTTTCTGATCAGCAATGGCACAGGTAAAAAGATATGGCACTCTGGTATTTGGCCAAAAGAATGGAAAAGAACTGTATTCATACCAGGCCTGAAAAGGGTAACTTGAAATTAAGCACAGACTACAGAACTGTTGCCCTGATTAGTCATGCCAGGAAAATTCTGTTAAAAATCATAATGGGTAAACTTCGAAAGAAAATAGAAGAAGAAGTCAATATGGTTCAAGCTGGTTTCAGGCAAGGAAGAGGATCAGGAGAGCATATATTCATTTTTTTTACTCTTCTTCTTCATGTTCTTGTTCTTGTTCTTCGTTCGCTTCTACCACCAAGACTGCCCCTTGATCCTACTGAATTTACTCCTGTGGCCCTCGATAGGTCTTGTGGTCAACCCTGTTGTCCCCAAATTGAACACACGAGATCCACGAGAAGACCACAAGAGGTTCAGAGTATCGTAGGGCTTGAGCCTGTATTCTTGGTGGGTCTCATAAGCGAGATTGCGTGACACCGTGGTGTTCATTGCACCAGTTTAATCTAGAGTTGGACTTTCTCATCGGAAAACCTCGACATGTTTTGGATATCAGCATATCCCCGCTGGGTGAGAGGTGGTTGCCCATCTAATCCAGCGTTGGCTTTTATCACCGGAAAACCTCAGCGTGATTAGGATACGCATACATCCTCGCCGGGTGAGAGGTAGTTGCCTGTCTAGACTGCACTGGTCCAGTGTTTTCAACTTCAGCATTTTGTGGTCGTGGGCGATATCCTTCCTTGTTGTGACAAGGACGGAGCTTTTGTCCAGGAGTAGCAATCCTCACCACTAGTAAGTTTCATCCCTGGATTGAGCCGGTTTAGTCATATTATCCCAGTATGATCGTGTTTAGGACGTGAACGACCTCTAGAGGGGAGGTACCGTGACATGAGCAGCCATCATATTTCACCCCTGGTTTAAACCGGTTTAGGTATATTTCACCAGTATGGGTGTATATCGGACGTGGCCGGCCTCTAGAGCAGAGGTGCCGCTGTAGCTATCGCAGCGAGACCTTGGACATACCGAATAAGCTTCACTTTATCCTTTCCGTCATATTTTCACATCGGCACTGCACGGCAACCCTAATTTCTTTTTCGCATTTTCTTCACTGGCCGGGGGGGGGGGGGAAGTTTCACTCCACTCCTGGCATCCGAAGAATCTAGCCAGCGTGAAATAAGGCAGCTAAAATATGTACCGATGTACTCTTTAGAAAGTAAAACAACAAAAGAATCTGTGAAGAGGAAAAGATACAACTACGAAAATAAGATTTTTAAGGGCATGCATCTTTCCCATGGCAACATATGCCTGTGAGACCTGGACACTTAACAAAACAGCTGAGAAACACATAAATGCCTTTGAATGTAAATGCTACAGAAGAGTTCTTCAAATATCGTGGACACAAAAAAGAACAAATATATCTATACTACAAGAACATTAAGATAAAGGTTTTGCTCTTCACTATTCTTACGGATTCCAATCCTTTTTGTGTTGTGGACAGTAATACTGTGTCATCAGCACATCTAATCTCTGGTATTTCATAATCTCCAATTATTATGGCATCGTAATATTCTTTGTCTGCATCTTCTCTAACATTCTTCTTTATATTTTCCGTATGCAAGTTAAATAAGTAAGGCGACAATATGAACCCCTGACGGACCCCTTGTTTTATGTCAAACCAAGTTGTTTTTTCACCATTTACTCTCACTGCTATCGGTCTAGATACAGCAGTGATGTTAATTGTATGAAATGTGTTGGAAATCCCATTGATGCATTATTTCCCAAGGTTTCTGGTGCTGTATCCAATTAAATGCCTTTGAATAGTCTATACAAAATAAATATAGATTCACATTAAACTCTGCATTTTTCTATTATTAATATTGTATTGAATATATGATTTCTTGATCTTCTTCTTGCCTGAAACCAGATTAGACCATATTGACTTCTTCTATTTCCTTCTGAATTCTACCCATTATGATTTTTAATAGAATTTTACTGGCATAACTAATCAGGGCAATAGTTCTGTAGTTGGTGCATAATTTCAGGTTACCCTTTTGTGGCAGTGGTATGAATACAGTTCTTTTCCATTCTTTTGACCAAATACCTGAATGCCATCTCTTTTTACATAGTGTATGATAGATTGTTGCACATTCCTTTCCTCCTGCTTTAATAAGTTCAGCTGTTATCTCATCATGTCCTGATGATTTACCATTTGTCTGATTCTTTATTGCCGATAATACGTCTTCAGTTCTTGGTTCTGGTTCTTTCTCCTCCGATAATAATTCACACTGTTGATTTCTGCTTTCATAGTCGATTGTTTCATACATTCCTCTGTAATATTCCTTTCATCTTTCTAGAATTTCGTCAATGTCTTCATTTCTTTAAACATTTCACTATCTCTTCCACACTTCTGATGTTCTTCTATTCTTTCACAACAATCTTGTATGTATTGTTTTTTTTTTGTCGTTTCTTATGTTTCTTCTTACTTCTTTTGTTAAAGATTTATATTCCTCTTTGTCTTTGTTTGTCGCTTTCCATAGCGTCATCATTTCACTTCGTTGTTTTATCAGTTCTAGTGTCATCATCATGATCATGATCATGATCATCATCATCATCATCATCATAATCAGCATCAGGTGTCGTGCCGACTGGCGTTGGCTATTATTCTTCTTCAGAGTACACGATCCTTCATGCAGGTCATCAGTTCAGTTGGTGATCTCCTCTCACACAACCCCGTCAGACTGTCCAGTATCATTTCTCTTGGTCTTCCTTTTGATCATCTTCCTTCTATATTTCTTGTTGTTATAATATTTTCAATGCCCCCTCTTCTCATTGCATGTCTTATGAAAGTACATTGTCTCTCTCTTATTTTTTCACAAGATTTTTTTGTCTCTCCAGCTCTTCTCATACATTCTTCATTAGTTATTTTTGCTGTCCAGGGGATTCGCAACATTCTTCTAATAAACCACATTTCTGCTGTTTCCAATGATTTTTGTGCAGACCTGCCTATTGTCCATGATTCACTTCCATGTAACAAGATAGGTTCAATATAGCATTTTAGGACTCGTTTACGAATATTCATTGACAAGGACATGTTGGATAATATGTTTCTCATTCTCTGAAATGCAGTCTTTGCTTGGCCTATTCTGTTACTAATTTCTGTTCTGCATTTCCCATCTGAAGTTATTACTGCTCCAAGGTATTTGAATTTCTGCACCTGCTTTAGAATAGTTCCATTTAATTTTTTATTGCATATTGGTGGATTCTGTTTCTTAGATATAACCCTAGTCTCTGTCTTTTTGATGTTCAAAGTAAGACCTTTCTAGTTCTAGAGTGCCTACTGTAATCCATCCATTGTTTTATGTTTTCTTTACTGGAACCACGTCTTTGGCTGTTGTTATTAAGATATCTCTGGCCTCCGTAGCCAAATCATCTGGTGTCATCCAGACACACACGCACACACATACGCACACACACAGACCTACATGTGCAGACACACACGCGCAGACACACACGCCCACACACGCAATAACATGCACACACACGCACACACACACACGCAAATACACACGCACACACACACCCACACATACGCACAGATACAAACGCACACACACGCACACGCACACACACACGCAAATACACACACGCACACACACACAAGCAAATACACACACGCACACAAACACGCACACACATACACACGCACGCTCACACGCACGTGAAAGATTTATTCATGATATCAAAATTTTTAAAAAATGTCCATTTTTTCCACTGTTCTATGTTTTCGTTTATCTGTGTAATTTTATAACTATCTACTGATCCAGTCTTTCTCAGTAAGTTTGTGCTATTTGGATAATAGGAATGGAAAACTTGATATACCTTGCAACTGAAACTGGGTTTTGTGAGCATTAATTAGTTATTCGAATAAACTGGGTTGAAGACACTGTCCCATGAAGCAATCAGCGACCCATAGCTGACCAAGACCCTGTCCAATCTCACCGTTGGTACCACCAGTAACAGGCATAGCCTGGCTAACGGGGTAGGGATCGCCATAGTTCCCATGGTGGTGGAGTCTGCTAAAGAAGCTGCACACCCACCTGCTTTTTAGCTTTATTCCGGGAGTGAAAAAATAGCTGCCATAACCCGCTCCAACGCCGATACGATCTCCACAGCATCGACTGCAAAGAACACCAGCTCGCAGTTTCGGGGAGATAGCACAAGACAAGATCGAATCATTGGGTAGAGAATATCCTTGAACAGTTGTATCTCCAACATTGAAAAGACTCTTTGAAATAATTTCCTCTTTTTCAGTCATTTATGTGTCCCTTGCGGAACTTTGCCTCCCTAACAGCACTCCTGTTGGCCTTTCGGTTGTAAACAAGATGCCCTGCTACTGATGCATCCATTTGCAGATCATCAACGATGTCTTGCAGCCATCTTCGCCTTGCTCTTCCTGTCTTTCTTTTTCCCATTATGTACCCTTCCAAGACTGTCTTCTCTAGATTATCATGACGTTTAATGTGTCCAAAATATTTCAGTTTTCTTTTCTTCATCCTCTTTACTAGCCAGCCTTCTTCAATAATAAGTTCTTGTAGTATGGATATATTTGTTGTTGTTTTTTTTTATATCCACGATATTTGAAGAACTCTTCTGTAGCATTTACATTCAAATGCATTTATGTGTTTCTCAGTTGTATTGTTAAGTGTCCAGGTCTCACAGGCATATGTTTCGATGGGAAAGATGCACTCCTTTAAAACTCTTATTTTTGTGGTTCTGTCTGTTCCTCGCAACAGATTATTTAGTTGTTTTACTTTCTGAAGAGCAATAGATGTCCTTTTAATTTCCCTCATTGTATCTCCATTATTAGTTAGCAGTGATCCAAGATATTCAAAACTCTTCACTTCTTCCAAGATTTCCTCATTGATGCATATTTCAGCTGCCTTATTTGTTTTGTCAGCTGTCATCAATTTAGATTTCTTCGCGTTAAGATAGAGGTACAAATGTATAGAGATATTGCAGAGACTGAAATAATTAAAAATCTTAAAAACAACGGAGTCGATATCCATATCCATATCCATTATATCTGTTCCATGCTGGATCAAAATAACGCAGAGTGCGTGCAGGGCAGCCACGCGCATTAACCATTGTCCAAATAATCTTTGTAAACTGGAAAATGTACTAAAGTTCCGCTATTTCTCCACACTTCTTCAAACATGGTGCTATCCCCACCAGACGTAACACATGTTCTTCAAAATCCAGAACACACTTCAAAAACATAGCCAGAAACTGTGCCTGTTGTCTCTTGTTGTCTTGGAAGGGTACATAATGGGCCACAAGAAGGAGAGAAAGATCAAGACGACGATGGACGCAAGACATCGTTGATGATCTGCAAAAGGGCGCAACAGCAGCAGGGCATCTTACTTAAAACGAGAGGCCTATAGGAGAGCTGTTAGGGAGCCTAATTTCCGCAAGGGACATGCAAATGACTGACTGACTGAGTCTTATATGATAACATATTTACAATGTTTCTGTGGTTTTAATTACATCCGCTCTAGAGATCAGTCATGTCCTATACACGCCTTACCGGGATAATACGCCTAAACCGGCTTAATCCAGGGATGAAATTTAATATTGGCGAGGATTCGTCCTCTTCGACGAAAGCTCCGTCCTGGTCACAACTAGGAAGGGTAGCGGCCACGACCACAAAAAGCTGAAGTCAGATACACTGGACCAGTGCAGTCTAGATAGGCAACTACTTGTCACCCGACGAGGATGTATGCGTATCCTAATCAAGCTGAGGTTTTCCAGTGAGAAAGTCCAACTCTAGATTAACTGGTGCAACGAAAACCACGGTGTTACGCAATCCTTCTTCTACGACCCACCAAATATTCAGGCCCAAGCCACGCGATACTCTGAACCTCTTGTGATCCTCTCAGGGATCTCTTGTGGGCCTCTCGGGGACCACAAGTGGACCACAGGACACATCGAGGACCATAGGAGTAAATTCAGCAGGATCACGGGGCGAACTTGGTGGTAGAAGCTAAAAGAAAATGAAGAAGAAGACGACGACGTAGAAGAAGAAGAAGAAGAAGAAACAAATCATAAACAGTGGACCCTAGAAAGTCGAACGGTTTGAAATTCCAACAAAAAAATTAGAGGAAAATTTGGTTTGAAATTGGAACACAAATTAGAAAGTCGAACAAAACACATGCACGCAACCACAGAAAACAAAGAATCACGTGATCCGTTCTTTAATGACCTCGGTTCTGTCTGTGTGTTTTCCAGGTGTATTGTTACTGCAGTTTCTTAGGATTTTCTTTGATTTTTCTTTCATTTTATCTTTCAAATTGCACATTCATGACGACAACAAAGAAAGTTAGCAGCAATGAAAGGACTAAGAGGAAGAATGTAATGATCGGGATAGAGCTGAAGAAAAGGAACTTATCACTAACTGTCAGGAACTGGCAATTCCTTATGAGATAGCTAAGTCGACCATATCAACCATACTAAAGAACATGGCTGTCGACCATATCGATCATACTAAAGAACATGGCTAAGTCGAACATAGTGACCATACTAAAGAACATGGCTATGTCGATCATAGTGACCATACTAAAGAACATGACTAAGTCGACCATATCAACCATACTAAAGAACATGGCTAAGTCGACCATAGTGACCATACTAAAGAACATGACTAAGTCGACCATGTCAACCATACTAAAGAACATGGCTATGTCGATCATAGTGACCGTACTAAAGAACATGGCTAATCGACCATAGTGACCATACTAAAGAACATGGCTAAGTCGACCATAATGACCATACTAAAGAACATGGCTAAGTCGACCATAGTGACCATACTAAAGAACATGGCTATGTCGACCATAGTGACCGTACTAAAGAACATGGTTAAGTCGATCATAGTGACCATACATGGAGGCCGTTAATGCGGCTAATGTGGTGAAAGGTAAAAATCCTTTACAAGTAAAAGATCCCCAGCCGTAGAAGAAGTATAAAAACTTTTGATGGTTTGGATAAATGTAAGGTATTGTTATTAATTTTACAGTATTATTGTTTGATCTAATGTGTATTAGCATTATTATACACGTTTATATAACCAGTATTTGTACTTAAAATGTTTTATAATGGACAATCCCCTGGGAACAACTGTGTTAAGAACACACTTATCTTAACATAGTTTTGTGAGACAGGGAACATTGGTCTGATTGCTTGAAAACTCTGACCTACTTCTGTGGCCCATACATATGTAACAATCAACATTAATTATAATTGTTATGTTTGTAAATTAACGTCAGGCTGAGGGACGGATGGGGACATGGTGATCGCTGGCGGGGATGAGGAAAATCTGGTGTGAAACCAATGAATCCAGGACGTGACAAGCCTATGGGTCTCTACAACAATGGCTATCAGAATGAAGTAAACAAAACAGAGCCAGCAGACTATAGGTGGCAGGGAATGGATATCGTTGAAGCACTCATCAGATTCCTCATCCCAAAGTCAGAGTGTCTCTGTGGAACTGTCCCAAAGTCTTCTGGCTAGCCAGCGTTGCATGCTGGAGCTGACGTGGAGAAGGGGTTTAAGTACAGCAACCAGAGGCTAGAAAACAAAGTTTTGGCCAGGCCAGCCTACACCACCGAGCAAGACCACAGTCTGTCCTAGCAAGGAAAGGTGCTAAAGTCAGAGGTACCCAGCCAGAAGCCGTAATGCAAAAGTCAGGGTACCACGCATCATCGCTAGTGTGCGTACGAAGAAGAAGATAATGGGCACGTTTTGGGGGTCTGGAAAGTATTAATTCTATTTACATTATTTCTTACGGGAAAATTGTACTCTGAAGTTAAACAACGTGAAGGTCGACCTGTCTCCTGGAACGAATGATGTTCGACTTCTAAGAGTCCAATGTATTTGCATTTTGTTAGTAAAATGCGAAAGTAACGATCTTATGAATAAATAAAAATTTACATGTAATTTCTAAGGCACTGAAAATATCCCAGATTAAATAGAATTATGTGTTATAAAACTGACTAAACCAAAGCAATTAAAGAAGGATTTTTAGAAACTTCAAAAGTTCTAACACTGCCTTCAGAGTTAAAAAAATCAAAATTTGATTCATATTTCCTAGCTAATTGGCTGCTGTTACCTTTGTTACTCGCGATGTTTATCTATGTCTGAAAATCGATTACTCACGTAAGGAAATAATTTTTTTTCAAAAGCTCTATCTCTCTCTCTCTCTCTCTCTCCCTCTCTGTATGTGTGTTACAATTCTGTGTCAAGAGTGTGCTGCATTATATCTACATTCCATTATATCTACATTTTGTGGCACATGTTATGTAGATAATTGCTAATTAGGTGTCTTTTCTTACAGCAATTACACCAGTTACTTCAACAATTAAAACACCTTCTTGTATACATATTTAGCTATTAGCTAAGACACCCACGAACAGTTAGTTCACCGCTGGCGTACCTCAAGCTCTGACGTATAATCTACAATCACTATACATGATTAAGTATAGTTTTTAAAAAAGCGCAAGGAAATGTATTCCACCAGCTAGAATGTCCAGTACCAGCACGCCATTTTCGGGTCACGTGGTACAGGAGACCAGTCAGCTGACCAATGCCGATATCTGGGATGTAATAAATATTTTTAATAAAGCGGTCGTCGGGGCGGGCATATCTCTACTGGGCGTCGTCACTAACATCATCAACATGGTCGTCTTTATTCGGTAACTTTGTTTGTCAGTCCAAGAGTTCTGGAGGAGAAAGAATATCATCAACACAAAATAAGAAAATATATAAGTTTTAGTAATGTCTGCATTCAACACAGACGTCTATATTCGGTATAGAGTTCTATATTCAGCATAGACTTCTATATTCAACATAGACTTCTATATTAAACATAGACTTCTATATTCAATATAGACTTCTATATTCAGCATAGACTTCTATATTCAGCATAGTCTTCTATACTCAGCGTAGACTCCTATATTCAAAACAGACTTCTATATTCACCATAAACTTCTATATTCAGCATTGACTTCTATATTGAAATAGACTTTTATATTAAACATATACTTCTATACGATGAGATATCAGCTGAATTTATTAAAGCAGGAGGAAAGGAGTGTGCAACAATCTATCATGCACTATGTAAAAAGATATGGCATTCAGGTATTTGGCCAAAAGAATGGAAAAGAACTGTATTCATACCACTGCCAAAAAAGGGTAACCTGAAATTATGCACCAACTACAGAACTGTTGCCCTGATTAGTCATGCCAGTAAAATTCTGTTAAAAATCATAATGGGTAGACTTCGAAAGAAAATAGAAGAAGTCAATATGGTCCAAGCTGGCTTCAGGCAAGGAAGAGGATCAAGAGATCATATATTCAATCTAAGATTAATAATAGAGAAATGCAGGGAGTTTAATGTGAATCTATATTTATCCTTTATAGACTACTCAAAGGCATTTGATTGTGTACAACACCAGAAACTTTGGGAAATAATGGAAAAAATGGGATTTCCAACACATTTGATACAATTAACATCACTGCTGTATCTAGACCAACAAGCAGCAGTAAGAATAAATGGTGAAACAACAACTTGGTTTGACATAAAACAAGGGGTCCGTCAGGGGTGCATATTGTCACCCTACTTATTTAACTTGTATACTGAAAATATAATGAGGAATGTTAGAGAAGATGTAGACAAAGAATATTACGATGCCTTAACAGTTGGAGGTTATGAAATACCAGAGATTAGATATGCTGATGACACAGTATTGCTGTCCACAACACAAAAAGGAATGGAAAAACTAATTATGTCAGTCCGCAAGAACAGCGAAAAGCAGAACCTCTATCTTAATGCAAAGAAAACTAAAGTGATGACAACTAACAAAACAAACAAGGCAACTGAAATATGTATCAATGAGGAAAAACTGGAAGAAGTGGAGAGTTTTGAATATCTTGGATCACTACTAACTAATAATGGAGATACAATGAGGGAAATTAAAAGGAGGACATCTATTGCTCTTCAGAAAGTAAAACAAATAAAGAATCTGTGGAGAGGAGCAGACAGAACCACAAAAATAAGATTTTTAAGGGCATGCATCTTTCCCATCGCAACATATGCCTGTGAGACCTGGACACTTAACAAAACAGCTGAGAAACACATAAATGCCTTTGAATGTAAATGCTATAGAAGAGTTCTCCAAATATCGTGGACACAAAAAAGAACAAATATATCTATACTACAAGAGCTTAATATTGAAGAAGGCTGGCTAGTAAAGAGGATTAAAGAGAGAAAACTTAAATATTTTGGACACATTAAACGTCATGATAATTTAGAGAAGACCGTATTGGAAGGATACATAATGGGAAAAAGAAAAAGAGGAAGACCGAAACGAAGATGGCTGCAAGACATCGTTGATGATCTGGAAATGGATGCAGCAGCAGCAGGCCATCTTGCTCACAACCGAGAGGCCTACAGGAGTGCTGTTTGGGAGGCAAAGTTCAGCAAGGGACATGCAAAGGAATGAATGAATGAATGAACTTCTATATTCAATATAGACTTCTATATTCAGCATATACTTCTATATTCAGCATAAACTCCTATATTCACCATATACTTCTATATTCAGCATAAACGTCTATATTCAGCATATACTTCTATATTCAGCATAAACTCCTATACTCAGCATAGACTTCTATATTCAGCATAGACTTCTATATTCAGCATAGACGTGACGAAACATTTCAAGGGTTATCTTTCTTGTGACACTCACGAATTAAGGCATAAACATCATTGAGGCCACTCATAAGGCCCAAAGACGCCAAATGCATCTCCCCTCGACACATCCCGGTACAAGAAGAAGAGTAAAGTAAAGTAAGTAAGTCTCTTCCTAGTAACTTCACTATTTCTTCTTCTTTTTCGTCTTTCTTCTTCTTCTCCTCCTTCTTCCTCTAGAGTGAAAGATGTATGATAAAGGCAGAATGTCAGACGGGCCTGCGTGCCCAATTCTTAACCCTTTGAAATAAAGATCAATCAATCAATCTTTCTTCTCCTCTTTCTCTTCTTCCATCTTCTGTTTCTTCTTCTTCAAAAGCACGTTGGTCAGGTAGTGTCATAGTTATGAGCCTTTCGATCCAACAAAGCAAACGTATGGGGCGGGCTTCGTCTTCATATTGCGACGAATATGTCACTGGAAGGTCACGTGACTTTTCAGAGGTTTGAGTTCCTGGCAGATCCAAGCTGGTGATAAAGACTACTTTTTTCCCTTCTAATTTTTTAAGTCCACCTCGACAACTCAAGCGAACAGCCGTAATCCATTCCTTATCCGACACCACGTTTTTGGTTCGAGATCATCACATCATCGCCACCAAGACCTTCTGTTTTCTACCGGAAAATTACTGTCCTTCATCTTGAGATAAGTTGAAGATCTTGGAACAAAAGAACCTCATGGTATACAGTGTTGGTGTGTGGTAGACGTCCTGGTTATTCAGAAAGACGCAAGATCCTGGTTTCCCACCAGGCTCCATCGACATACAGGCCCCCCACCCCCATACCCGAACACCCCACGCGCAAGACCGACCCTAGATCAGCAGTTATTTATTTAAAGTCCCGGTTTTTTCTAAGGAAATCGAGAATCGTTGACTCTGACCACACGATAGGCAAACAGAACAAGACAGTATATCTCTTCTCTACACCATTCTCTTGAAGTAAACGTTTTTACTGCAGGGGAGGAATTTATCAGAATACTGTCATGACAGCTATATGGAAAGGCACCATCACTTCTTCTAGGGAAAGCCTGAAAGTCGCCAACAGTTAGATGACACAGAACAGTCTTCTGGCATTGAAAGGTCTTCGGCACTGAAGGATCATCCGGTAATGACCCGTCAACCGGCATTGAAAGGTGTTCGGCAGTGAACGGTCATCCAGCATTGAGCAGAAAGTCTGCTCGTAAACAAATGTAACCAGAATATAAACAACGAAATAGTTCCGCTACTGGTACATTAGTTCAGTTCCTCTACTCGTACCTTAGTTCAGTTCCTCTATTCGCACATTATTTCCACGTACCCCACCTTATCTTTTAGTCTGTTTCATGGACGTTAACGGTGAATATTATCACTGTTTTTTCTCAATTTAGTTCTTCGCGTTCTGCCCCTGAGAACATCTGTCATAAAAAGAAGGGGGAAAGGGGGGGGGGGGAGATGAGTGAGGGACCATTTGTTCACATTTTTAAAATGAAGTTCGTGTTTTGGGTTCGTTGTATCGTCACATCCTCTCCCGTCTGTCCTCATTACAGTCTAACTAAGGCAGTTCATGCAAGGCGGATATCTAAAAGATACAAAAGAAAATCCGCCTTTGTGTTTAGTCATGTTGCCCGTGAGTAAAACTTGCTCTATTTCTCCGATATTTCATTTTCTTTCCTTTTTTCCATTTTCCTATCTTTGTGTGAAACTGAACCAAACCTTTGCCATCTACTGCTCCACCTATCTAAACTAATTTCTCTCTCTCTTTTTTTGTGTGTTTGTTTCAACAGCCAGGGCCTGTCAGATCCTGTGAACATCAATTTCCTAGCACTGGCTGTAGCGGACATGGGAGTCGTCACGTGCCTCCTGTGGTCCAGTCTGGTCTCCCACCCTCTCCTGATCAAGAACGTGAACCTTCCTTATCTGCCTTGTGAGTTTGTCACTTTAACAGCAGGTAAGAGAACTTTCATACAACTCAAAGCCAGGTTGTTAAGCCTGCTGTAACGTACAGTTATCATAATATACGTTTATTCATTAAAAGAATCTTCTGCCTTCGGTTTCGTATACCCAGGCATGTAGACAAAGAGATGGACCGCTTTCAAATATCTCATCATCAGTAGGTCTTCATGAGTGCCGAACATTTTCCCACAAAGATTAGCAGATTTGACTGAAAGTTCAATAAAGTTCAGAATCAACAAAGTCACATGAAGAATGCCAGAGTATTACTCTGGGATTTTGAGGAGAAGATCAATGGGCTTATGTGGAGATCACTGGGCTTATGAGGAGAAGATCAGTGGACTTATGAGGAGAAGATCAGTGGACTTATGAGGAGAAGATCAGTGGACTTATGAGGAGAAGATCAGTGGACTTATGAGGAGAAGATCACTGGGTTTTGATAAGAAGATCACTGGATTTATGAGGAGAAGATCACTGGACTTATGAGGAGAAGATCACTGGGTTTTGATAAGAAGATCACTGGACTTATGAGTAGAAGATCACTGGACTTATGATAAGAAGATCACTGGACTTATGATAAGAAGATCACTGGACTTATGAGAAGAAGATCACTGGATTTATGAGGAGAAGATCAGTGGACTTATGAGGAGAAGATCACTGGGTTTTGATAAGAAGATCACTGGATTTATGAGGAGAAGATCACTGGACTTATGAGGAGAAGATCACTGGACTTATGATAAGAAGATCACTGGATTTATGAGAAGAAGATCACTGGACTTATGAGGAGAAGATCACTGGACTTATGATAAGAAGATCACTGGATTTATGATAAGAAGATCACTGGACTTATGATAAGAAGATCACTGGACTTATGATAAGAAGATCACTGGATTTATGAGGAGAAAATCACTGGACTTATGATAAGAAGATCACTGGACTTATGATAAGAAGATCACTGGACTTATGAGGAGAAGATCACTGGACTTATGATAAGAAGATCACTGGATTTATGAGGAGAAGATCACTGGATTTATGAGGAGAAGATCACTGGATTTATGAGGAGAAGATCACTAGACTTATGATAAGAAGATCACTGGACTTATGATAAGAAGATCACTGGACTTATGAGGAGAAGATCACTGGACTTATGATAAGAAGATCACTGGATTTATGAGGAGAAGATCACTGGATTTATGAGGAGAAGATCACTGGACTTATGATAAGAAGATCACTGGACTTATGAGGAGAAGATCACTGGACTTATGATAAGAAGATCACTGGACTTATGATAAGAAGATCACTGGATTTATGATAAGAAGATCACTGGATTTATGAGGAGAAGATCACTGGACTTATGATAAGAAGATCACTGGATTTATGAGGAGAAGATCACTGGATTTATGAGGAGAAGATCACTGGACTTATGATAAGAAGATCACTGGACTTATGATAAGAAGATCACTGGACTTATGAGGAGAAGATCACTGGACTTATGATAAGAAGATCACTGGACTTATGATAAGAAGATCACTGGATTTATGAGGAGAAGATCACTGGACTTATGAGGAGAAGATCACTGGACTTATGATAAGAAGATCACTGGACTTATGATAAGAAGATCACTGGATTTATGAGGAGAAGATCACTGGACTTATGAGGAGAAGATCACTGGACTTATGATAAGAAGATCACTGGACTTATGAGGAGAAAATCACTGGACTTATGAGGAGAAAATCACTGGGCTTATGAGGAGAAGATCACTGGACTTATGAGGAGAAGATCACTGGGCTTATGATAAGAAGATCACTGGACTTATGAGGAGAAAATCACTGGACTTATGAAGAGAAGATCACTGGACTTATGAGGAGAAGATCACTGGACTTATGAGGAGAAGATCACTGGGATCATGAGGAGAAGATCACTGGGCTTATGAGGAGGATATTATTATACAAATGTTTTAGGAGCTCTTATGAAGTATTGGGGTCCATCATTTAGAAATTGTTCAGAATTATGGGCAGCGGTCTCCTGTATTACATGATTTTCTAACTAACTGAGGGCAGATTTGTATTAGGGCACAACAAACACTAATGCCTCCTTGCACCGATACTTTATATTTCATATTTTTTTCTGTTTGTTACGTCTGTGGTGGCGCGGAGAGCATACGAGAGAATGAGCCATATTTGGGCTACGATGATGGTGAGGACAAAGGGCCAAACGTCTCAGTTCCCATAGTAAAGGTTGGGCATCTGACACGACAACAGGTCGAAATCCTCAGTCTCTCCAAGTAGTCACAAGTCGCCAGTCTTCGTCCTGCTACCCATTCTTTCTACAACGTCCTATGGCTCATTCTGTCTACAAAGAAGTCCTACCCCCCCCCCCATTATTTCTACAAAGTCCTATAGCTCATTCTGTCTACAAGGTCCTACGGCCCACGCATCGATCATGGCAACACTCTCTACATTCTATTTACACAGTTCTACAACCACACAGCGACCACGGCAATACCCTCTACATTCTGTCAACATAGTCCTTCGTCCATACAGGGACCGCAGCAGTACCCTCTACATTCTGTCTACAAAGTCCTACGTCCACACAGCGATCACGGCAATACCCTCTACATTCTGTCTACAAAGTCCTACGTCCAAACAGTAACCGCGGCAACACTCTCTACATTCAACCTCCCAGTTCAAAACACCCCCCCCCGAAACTATTAACCGATAACTATTCAAAAACTTATCTAGCACATCAGGGTCATTAGTCACTACATCCCTATTATCCGAATTGCAATTTCATCCTTTATGTCCATTTTATCCCACAGGCAATACTCGGATATACTTCTCGAGGGTAGCAATGTGGATCACAATATTCATCACCATCCAAAGATGTCTGTGTATCTCTATGCCACTGAAGGTGAAGATAGCTCTCTCACCCCTCAGAACTTGTATTATAATCACGTTCACGTGCGTGGCTGTGTTTTTTCTACACAACTTTACAATATCTTATTCAGGCAGACTTTCATGGAAATTCTATGAAGACACGAATAGAACATTACTTGTTGGTAGCTTTCTAAATAACTCCAGTACCGTTCTAAAACATGGGGTTCATTTATACTCTATATTTATGTTCTCGTCGTTTGTAACAATTATAGTCACAACAGCTACGTTAGTTTTTCGGTTAAACCAGCAAAGAAAATGGCGTCTAAGCAAGGCTATGGTCAGTAGTGAGCACTCTTTGACGTGTTCCAAAAGGGACCAACGGCTTGGAGCCCTAGCTTCTGTTTTGTCAGCCATTTTGATCGTTTGTTACATTCCAGGAATCCTTGGAGTTATTTTTAGCTACGGCTTGTCACCGGAAAGTATGATGGTGTCTGGAAACAACGTAATGATGCTTACTATAGGCTCCTTGACAGAAGCTACAAATTCAAGTGTGTATTTGTTTGTTTATTACAAAATGAGTTCCAAGTACAGGAAAACATTGAACGAAATGTTGTGTGAAGGGGCACTTAAATCTAGGAAAGTAATGTAACTGTGGTTTGGTGAGGTTGTATTAAATGTCCAGGATTAAGAGGGAAACAATTTGTGAGTTAATTAGTTAATTCTTCTTTCAATCTGGAAAAAATAAATAAAGGACATTCCCCGGATTGCGAACTATTTTCATTAGTAAATCTGCTCGTAAGTCGAACTTGTACGTAAGTCGGAAAAGTTACGTACTGTAAGTACCTAAATATATAAACTAGGGAAAAAAGTAGGAAAGGCTTTATTATTTAACGATTGTTCAAATCTGTGTACAAATTTTAGTGTACAGCATTCAACGTACCTTTCTATACATTAAAAAACATATGTGGGTTAAGCTTAACCACCATGTCCGAAACTTTTCAACTCCACCTGAAACTGCTTGAAAATGAACTCACACACGCATGAAATATTCTTCCCCAAGCTGCGGTCTTCATCAGATCAAAGAGGCGCAGTGGTACAGGTGTGATCGCTGCAAGAAGAGGGATTATGACTTCTCATTTAGACCCCCCTACGACTGTGAGAGCATAGCCTCGCTTGTGTTTAAAATTGAGTTTCGTTGACTTCTTAATCCTGCTAACACACAAATCATTGCAGCCAGTCAGAAAATTTCCTTGCAGTCGGACACAAAATGCGCGAGTTATGGGGGAAAATCATTTGTATATGACCTAACATAACATATTATCATACAATTCCTTCAAGTAACTACAGCTGTTTATGTGTGTGGTGATAATATACAACAGTATAAGGGAGATAACTGTTGTTTTTACAGAACGGGCAATTGTTATGATTTTCTTTTTTGAGCTTTTCCGTGGTCGGTCGAGACCCTTCTAGAATGTCACGTGGGCTGAGAAACCTGTGACAGAGAATTGTGAGAGAGCCTGTGAGTGGGCAGTCGGTCTACGTTTGGATGTGTACCTGAGAGGATGGTTTTTGTGATGTCTCTGTCGAGAAAATAGATGTTTATAACTGTTACTTGAGTTGCGTATGTATGAGTGGACTCGTAATGTGGCAGGGCAGCCTGCCGGCGGTCAGAATATCGTCATTACCATCTTCATTTCAATCCGATTCATCAATAAAACCTCATGTCAAGAATTACGCAGGACTGAGTTGACTTTTGTTGTAGTGTGTTGTCAACTTTAGGCTTGAAAGAGCCTGGAAGTGAAGGATGGCTGGAGAAAGTGAATAACTGACCCAGAAACACTCAGAAAACACGGCTTCAACTAGTGCCACAACACTAGATCAACATGTTGATTTACGATTTTAAACACAGCCAACCAAATACAATCTTGGTGCTTTGGTTTTTAGGCCTGATCCTGTGATTATTTGGGGCGCTGATTCAGAAAATTGCACTGGATAGACTCTAGTTATATGATTGAGTTTATACAATTTTATTCTACTCTTTAACAAATCTCTTCTGCAGAATTGGGATGCCATAGTAAGCTGTCTTATTTGAATGGGAAGTTTATGTACTTAATTTACCCATTTTTTTATATAGTGACCTTTGTTTGACAACTATTCGTCTATTTGTTTTCCCTTAGTGCACAACGTCATAAAAATGTAGAGCTCAAATCAGAAAGTCGCCTTTGTTCTGTTTTAATACATAATTATGTGCAAAAATATAATATATCATGGTTTTAGTAGACAACATAAATCTGTATTTCGAAGATTTCGCAAATTGATCTCTTTGAAACATATGCTCTGTATAACAGTTATGATCGTATAGGAGGTATGTGTATATTCCCACTCATATCACTTCATTTTTGCAAGTCGAACACCATAAAAGTTATGGCTACTTCAAGACGGGGCTACTTGATCATCCAGATCTATTTTACTACATTTGTGGAGAGCACACACACTGAACCATCGGAAATAGGGCACTCCTAGAAATGTGACAATCATCCAGATATATGCACCTACATCAGCAGCAGAAGAAGAAATAGAAGACTTTTATAACACACGCAAATGACGATAGACAAGGTACGGAAAAATGATATTGTGTTAATAATGTGGGATTTTAATGCAAATATTGGTACAGAACGAGCACAAGACGAAGGATACGTTGTAGGAAAATAAAGCATAGGACATAGAAATGAGACAGGTGACAATCTAATGGTGTTTTGTACGGAAAATGAGCTAATGATTGGTAATACACTTTTTAAACAGCACCCAAGAAGACTTTACATATGGACATCATCAGACAGGAAAACCAAGAATCAAATAGATTACATTTTAGTGCAAAGAAGATGGAGGTCAAGTATAACATCAGCAAAAACTTTACAAGGTGCTGATTGTGACACGGACCATGAGTTATTAATAGCAGACATCAAGATAAAGATAAAGAAGACAGTTACAGGATCAAGACCACTCCGCTTTGGTCTTACCAAAAATACCAGAACAATACGGTATAGAAGAGAAGATCTGTTTCGAAATCCTGATGGCTGTACAGGAGGAGATGACACCAGATGAATTGGCTTCACAGGCCAGAGATATCTTAATAACAACAGATAAAGACATGGTTCCAGTAAATAAAACACAAAAGAATGGATGGATTACAGCAGGCACACTAGAACGGATAAAACAACGTAGAGAAATGAAGACGCAATGGAAAGTGACAAAAACAACTAAGAGGAATATAAATCTTTAACAAAAGAAGTACGAAGAAACATAAGAAAAGACAAAAAACAATACATACAAGATTGTTGTGAAAGAATAGAAGGACGTCAGAAGTGTGGAAGAGATAGTGAAATGTTTAAAGAAATGAAGTTATCGACGAGAAATGTCACACCTAAGCTAAATATAATTTGTGACGAGATGGAGAATACCTTGACAGAGACAGGAAATTCTAGAAAGATGGAAGGAATATTGCAGAGGAATGTATGAAACAACTGACTGTGAAAGCAGAAATCAACAGTGTGAATTATTATTGGAAGAGAAAGAACCCAAACTGACAATAGAAGAAGTTTTATGGGCAATAAAGAATCTGAAAAATGGTAAATCACCAGGATGTGATGAGATAACAGCTGAATTTATGAAAGCAGAAGGAAAGGAATGTACAACAATCTATACTGCACTATATAAAAAAGATATCTTACATCTTACATCCTTCCTTTAACATCACATAGGGCCACCATGGTAGTTCGACAAGATGTCCTGTCTTCGGCGAGTTTTTCAATCTCATCAAGGGATGTTATGCCCACTGAACTTGCTTCTCTTAACAATGTCCTTTTTAGAGTTTCACGTGGTCGACCTCATTTTCTTCGGTCTCTTGTGTTTCATTTGATAGCTTGTTTGGGGATTTTCTGATTGTTTCTTCTTATCAGATGACCGACATATGTACATCTTTTTTCTGATCAACAATGAGGCAGGTAAAAAGATATGGCATTAAGGTATTTGGCCAAAAGAATGGAAAAGAACTGTATTCATACCACTGCCTAAAAAGGGTAACCTGAAATTATGCACAAACTACAGAACTGTTGCCCTGATTAGTCATGCCAGTAAAATTCTGTTAAAAATCATAATGGGTAAACTTCGAAAGAAAATAGAATATGGTCTAAGCTGGTTTCAGGCAAGGAAGAGGATCAAGAGATCATATATTCAATAAAAGATTAATAATAGAAAAATGCACAGAGTTTAATGTGAATCTATATTTATCTTTTATAGACTACTCAAAGGCATCTGATTGTGTACAACACCAGAAACTTTGGGAAATAATGGAAAAAAATGGGATTTCCATCACATTTGATACAATTAACATCGCTGCTGTATCTAGACCAACAAGCAGCAGTAAGAATAAATGGTGAAACAACAACTTGGTTTGACATAAAACAAGGGGTCTGTCAGGGGTGCATATTGTCGCCTTACTTATTTAACTTGTATACTGAAAATTTAATGAGGAATGTTAGAGAAGATGTAGACAAAGAATATTATGATGCCATAACAATTGGAGGTTATGAAATACCAGAGATTAGATTTGCTGTTGACACAGTATTACTGCCCACAACACAAAAAGGAATGGAAAAACTAATTATGTCAGTCCGTAAGAACAGCGAAGAGCAAAACCTCTATCTTAATGCGAAGAAAACTAAATTGATGACAACTAACAGAACAAATAAGACAGATTCGTCTTCTTCTTCTTCTTCTTCGTTCGCTTCTACCACCAAGACCGCCCCGTGATCCTACTGAATTTACTCCTGTACTCCTTGATAGGTCCCTGAAAGGACCACACGAGATCCACGAGAGGACCACAAGAGGTTCAGAGTATCGCAGGGCTTGAGCCTGTATTCTTGGTGAGTCTCAGAAGCGGGAATGAGTGACACCGTGTTTTCTGTTCCATCAGTTTAATCCAACGTTATTCTTTCTCACCGGAAAACCTCGGCGTGATTAGGATACGCCTACATCCCCACCGGGTGAGAGGTGGTTGCCCGTCTAGACTGCCCTGGTCCAGTGTCTCCGACTTCGGCATTTTGTGGTCGTGGCCGATACCCTTCCTAGTTGTGACCAGGATGGAGCTTTTGTCGAGGAGGACAAATCCTCGTCACTAGTAAGTTTCACCCCTGGGTTGAGCCAGTTAAGGCATATTATCCCAGTATGGGCGTGTTTAGGACGTGACCGACCTCTAGAGCGGAGGAACATGAGTAGCCATCAAGTTTCACCCTAGTTTAAGCTGGTTTAGGCATATTTTACGAGTAGGTGTGTATATCGGACGTGGCCGGCCTCTATAGCAGAGGTGCCGTGGTATGAGTAGCTCTCGCCGCGAGACTATTGGACATACCGATTAAGCTTCACTTTATCCTTTCCATCACCTTTTTCACATTGGCGCCAAACGGCAACCCTAATTGCTTTTTTGCGTTTTCTTCATTGGCCGGGAGGAGTTTAACTATACGCGCGGCATCCGAAGAATCTCGTCGGCAGCGTCTTAATCCCTGGATTAAGCCGGTCAGGCAATTCGCCCGGTATGAGTGCACATAAGACGTGGCCAACCCCTAGACCAGAGGTGCGGTGATTTGAACAGTCCTGACCTCTAGACTACTGTTTACTTCACTTAATCACCATTTTCACCTTTTCCACATTGGTGCCTCTCGGCAACCCTATTCGCACCTTTCTTCACTGGTCGGGAGGAGCCCCACTCCACGCACGGCAGCTGAAGAATTTCGGTAGGAGCGGTAAATGAGCTACTAAACATGACTCTCATCTACCCGAAGCGTCTGGTTTTCAGGCGCCAGATATTCGCCTTCGCCCCTTCTCCTGTCAGTTTGAACAGTTCTGCCACGAGAAGGCCAGGAGCTGGACTTGACTGTCAGAGGCTGTTTGAGGCGCACGCCTTGGAGTAAATGTAAATGGAATGGAGAGCCTATCCCTCACCCCACCTCCGGCTATGACAGTCCTTAGAACCGCAACTGGGTATAAAGGGACAAGCAAGAGCAAGAACATAGAAAAGCCTTTCATAAACAGCAAAAAAGGGCCTCATGCTGGCTGTGGAGTATGCGACACAAGTATTAAGGACTTAAATAATTTCCTTTGTCACAACCAATACCAGTCATCCGTAACTAAATCGGTAAAGTTTTACGCACTTCAAAGTGCAGTGTCAACTGGAAGATCACGGGTTCAATTCTTGGGAGTCATGACCCAGAAGGGCCCACCCCGCTTAGAGTGTCACGAGTTTAATAGGGCCGAAACACTTGTTTGAGGGGGTACTTCCTCTGATGATCTGAAGCAGTTGTGTTGTTGTTCCAGTTTCCACAGTATATATATATATATATATATATATATTCGCTTTGTTTTGCTAAGCTTAGAAAGTCAATTTAAATTTCTTTTTAGAGATCTTAAAACTGATTTGGAGTCAGAGAATGGGCTTATTTTCGGCTGTATGTTAGTGAAGTGGTCCGTGAGACTAGACAGCTGGCTTCATTCTGGCATGCTCACATTTGTAGTTATTAAAGAAATTGTCAAAAAACCTACAAAGCATTCTTTTAATGCGCTCCTAAGTTATCTAGAGCACATCGGGCCCTGCAGCATGATAAACATCTAACATGTACTCAGTGTGGAGATAGGATTCTTATCAGTGAAAAAGTGTGAAAGCAGGATAAACTTTACACGTCACTGATTTGATTAAACGACGGCAGTTGCCACTATTAACTCATCTGTAATATCGATCTGCACTTTGCCTCACAGAGCAGTCTCTCAAAATTTCCAGTCCCATTTACATACACACGTGTCCCACTGCTACCTCTTCACTCTGCCATGAAGACCTGCAGATTTTCTCATCTCTACTATCCACGGAAAAAAAACTGCTCGTCGTTCCTCTCCCGCGCCTGATTCCGAGGGAGCCGCCATCTTTGATCTGGTCCGTTTACGTCATATTTCCAAAATGCCCGACGTGCTGTTTCACACATGCGTCCAGACAAGAATGGCATAACATATCTGTACTACAACGGTCCACTATTCGTTTTAATATTTTACACAGAAATTATGTATACTGTAGCTCTTCATTTCTGTATAACGGCTTATTATTTTATATTTTAATACTTTTCAAATTTCAATTATCTTCGATAGATTGGAGAAATAATGAAAGAAAGAATTATCGTACAATAATGAACTCACGTTCATAATCATCATCATCATCACTGCTGGCGAGATTCCTCAGCTGCCGTGTGAGGAGTGAAACTCTTCCCGGGCAATGAAGAAAAATGCGATTAGGGTTGCCGCCCGGCGCAGCTGTGAAAAAGGTGATGGATAGATTTAGCGAAGTTTAATCGGTATGGCCATAGTCTCGTGGTGAGGGCTACTCATACCACGGCACCTCTGCTCTAGAGGCCGGCCACGTCCTATATACACCTATTCATTCATTCCTTTGCATGTCCCTTGCGGAACTTTGCCTCCCAAACAGCACTCCTGTAGGCCTCTCGGTTGTGAGCAAGATGGCCTGCTGCTGCTGCATCCATTTCCAGATCATCAACGATGTCTTGCAGCCATCTTCGTTTCGGTCTTCCTCTTTTTCTTTTTGCCATTATGTATCCTTCCAATACGGTCTTCTCTAAATTATCATGACGTTTAATGTGGCCAAAATATTTAAGTTTTCTCTCTTTAATCCTCTTTACTAGCCAGCCTTCTTCAATATTAAGCTCTTGTAGTATAGATATATTTGTTCTTTTTTTGTGTCCACGATATTTGGAGAACTCTTCTATAGCATTTACATTCAAAGGCATTTATGTGCTTCTCAGCTGTTTTGTTAAGTGTCCAGGTCTCACAGGCATATATATATATACTGGGGCAAAATGCCTAAACCGGCTTAACCCAGGGGTGAAACTTGTAGGCTATTTATATCACGGTGCCTCCGCTCTAGATGCCGGTCGCGTACTATATACACCCATACTGGGATAGTACGCCTAAACCGGCTTAACCCAGAAGTGAAACTTTCTAGTGGCGAGGATTCGTCCTCCTCGAAGAAAGCTCCGTCCTGGTCACCACCAGGAAGTGTAGCAGCTACGATCATAAAATGCTGAAGTCGGAGAAACTCGACCAGTGCAATGTAGATAGGCAACTACCCTCACTCAACGGGGATATATGCGCATCCTAATCAGAGGTTTTTCGGTGAGAAAGTCCACCTCTAGGCTGGATGGGCAACCACCTCTTACCCCTCGGGGATATACGGATATCCAAAACAAGTCGAGGTTTTCCAGCGAGGAAGTCCAACTCTAGACTAAACTGGTGTAACGAAAACCACATTGTCACACAATGCCGCTTCTGTGACCCACCGAGAATATAGGCCCAAGCCCAACGATGCTCTGAGCCTCCATCCTAAATGAGACTATCGCGAGAACCACAGGAGTAAATTCAGTAGGATCACGGGGCGATCTTGATGGTAGAAGCGAACGAAGAAGACGAAGAAGAAGAAAAAGAAGAAGAAGAAAAAGAAGATAATCATCATCATAATGTCACATTAGAGACAAATCATATTTTTGTATTTAGGCAGGGAATAGGAAAAGAACAAACGGCTGTAGTTTGAATATGTATAGCAAACTATACACTTTATTTGTACAGTAACGAATATATTATAGATTAAATATAACCATCCATGATAAAACTGGACAAATCACACCAATTAAGGCAAGATTTCCACAGTTTCAACATTCTCTTTAACAAACTTCGACGCTAAACAAATTTCCAACTCTTAGTAGATCTTGATTCAGTACAGTTCAAGCTAATTGATCACGGCCATCTTTAATACCGCGGCAGTTTCGATATCCGAGAATCGATAAACCACATCGAGAAATAATTTTTTGTAAAGAAAAATATCGTTCCACGCTCTCTCGTATTATCTATATTTTATATCAAAGAAGATGTACTTTCTGTCATTTTGTCATCATATTTCTTCAGATAATTGCAAATTAAACATATTTGATTGCAGCAATTACATCAATTACAGGAGCAATTAAAAGACATTCATGCATACATATTTAGTTACTAAGACACCCGCTAACAGTTTGTTCGTATGTGCCGTACTTCTAGTTCCGAAGCATACTTTACAATTACTATACGTTTTTAAGTATATAAATCCAAGAGCTGGGAGCAGATGTATTCCACGTGCTAGAATGTCCAGTAAAAACTTCTCTGTCACAGGTCACGTGGTTCAGGAGACCAATCATCTGATCAGTGCTGATATCTGGGAAATAATAGACATTCTGAATAAAACGGTCGTCGGATCGGGCATATGCCTGCTGGGCATCATCACTAACATCATCAACATGGTCGTCTTTGTTCGGTAACTTTCTTTGTCTGGTCATTAAGTGTAGAGATAAAATAAAAATGGGATACTGAGAAAAAGAATCATCATCATTACAAATCACATCTTCTTCTATCTCCCTCGAACTGCCGCCTTGCAGTCTACGCTGTGAAGATGATGAAGCACAGCATCGTTATGTCTGCTCTTCTCTCAATCCCTGAATGGATCCAAGAAGCAGAGGGTTTGCAATACTTCTTTAGCAGACTCCACCATCGCGAGCCCCGCCCTGTTAGCCGGGCTAAGCCTGTTACTGGGAGGGGGGTACCAACAAGGAGGTGGGAGCAGATTTTAGCCCAGTGTCACAGTAGTCTTCAAGTTGAGCAAGGCTAAATATTCAGTATAAAGTTTTTCAGTTGAGCAAGACTAACTATTCTGTAAAATAAAACACCAAACTTTCGAGTTTGAAAAACTAAGTATTCTGTTATAAAACTTTTGAGTCAGGCAAGACTAAGTATTCTGTATAAAATTTTTGAGTAGTAGATATTAAAACATTCTAGTGGGGCAAGACTAAATATTCTATATAAAACGTTCGAGTTGGGCAAGACTAAATATTCTATATAAAACGTTCGAGTTGGGCAAGACTAAATATTCTATATAAAACGTTCGAGTTGGGCAAGACTAAATATTCTATATAAAACGTTCGAGTTGGGCAAGACTAAATATTCTATATAAAACGTTCGAGTTGGGCAAGACTAAATATTCTATATAAAACGTTCGAGTTGGCAAGACTAAATTTTCTGTACAAAACATTCGAGTTGGGCAAGACTAAATATTCTGTATAAAACATTCGAGTTGGGCAAGACTAAATATTCTGTACAAAACATTCCAGTTGGGCAAGACTAAATATTCTATATAAAACGTTCGAGTTGGGCAAGACTAAATATTCTGTACAAAACATTCGAGTTGGGCAAGACTAAATATTCTGTACAAAAAATTCGAGTTGGGCAAGACTAAATATTCTATATAAAACGTTCGAGTTTGGCAAGACTAAATATACTATAAAACGTTCGAGTTGGGCAAGACTAAATATTCTGTACAAAACATTCCAGTTGGGCAAGAATAAATATTCTGTACAAAACATTCGATTTGGGCAAGACTAAATATTCTATATAAAACGTTCGAGTTGGGCAAGACTAAATATTCTGTACAAAACATTCGAGTTGGGCAAGACTAAATATTCTATATAAAACGTTCGAGTTGGGCAAGACTAAATATTCTATATAAAACGTTCGAGTTGGGCAAGACTAAATATTCTATATAAAACGTTCGAGTTGGCAAGACTAAATATTCTGTACAAAACATTCGAGTTGGGCAAGACTAAATATTCTGTATAAAACGTTCGAGTTGGGCAAGACTAAATATTCTGTACAAAACATTCGAGTTGGGCAAGACTAAATATTCTGTACAAAACATTCCAGTTGGGCAAGACTAAATATTCTATATAAAACGTTCGAGTTGGGCAAGACTAAATATTCTGTACAAAACATTCGAGTTGGGTAAGACTAAATATTCTGTACAAAAAATTCGAGTTGGGCAAGACTAAATATTCTATATAAAACGTTCGAGTTTGGCAAGACTAAATATACTATAAAACGTTCGACTTGGGTAAGACTAAATATTCTGTACAAAACATTCGAGTTGGGCAAGAATAAATATTCTGTACAAAACATTCGATTTGGGCAAGAATAAATATTCTGTACAAAACATTCGAGTTGGGCAAGACTAAATATTCTGTACAAAACATTCGAGTTGGGCAAGACTAAATATTCTGTACAAAACGTTCGAGTTGGGCAAGACTAAATATTCTGTACAAAACATTCGAGTTTGGCAAGACTAAATATTCTATATAAAACGTTCGACTTGGGTAAGACTAAATATTCTGTACAAAACATTCGAGTTGGGCAAGACTAAATATTCTGTATAAAACATTCGAGTTGGGCAAGACTAAATATTCTGTACAAAACATTCGAGTTGGGCAAGACTAAATATTCTGTACAAAACATTCGAGTTGGGCAAGACTAAATATTCTATATAAAACATTCGAGTTGGGCAAGACTAAATATATTATAAAACGTTCGAGTTGGGCAAGACTAAATATTCTATTAATAGAGATAGGATTTAATTCTCTTTAATCGCAGAGATTACATTTCTATGGAGAGGAGCAGACAGAACTAAAAAAAAAAAAGATTTTTAAGGGTTTGCATCTTTCCCATCGCAGCATATGCCTGTGAGACCTTGACACTTAACAAAACAGCTGAGAAACCCATAAATGGCTTTGAGTGTAAATGCTACAGAAGAGTTCTTCAAATATCATGGACACAAAAAAGAACAAATATATCCATAGTACAAGAACTTAATATTGAAGAAGGTTAGCTAATAAAGAGGATTTTCTGTGCTCCTCGAAGGTCGTGCGCTTTCCCTGAGGTCTGCCTCTAGCCGTTTGCCAAGCCTGCAACATCGGCCCTAAGTGTCTTCATTTGTGGTGTCGTGAACGGTAGATGCCCCGGCTACTTAGAGCAGACACAAGATGCTGTTTTTTCAACAAACTTCATCAACATACGAACCTCTTATCACCGACCTCTAGATTAGACTCATCATCATCAGGTGCTGTGCCGACAGGAGTTGGCTACTATGCTTCTCCAGTGTACCCGATCCTACATGCAGGCCATTAGCTCATTTGGTGATCTCCTCTCACACCATCCCGCCAGACTGTCCATTTTTCTCGACCTTCCCTTGGCTCTTCTTCCCTCCATTTTTCCTGCTGTTATAGTATTTTCAATGCCCGCTCTTCTCATTGCATGTCCTATGTAAGTACATTGTCTCTCTCTTAGTTTTTTGACAAGGTTTTTTTTTTCTCCATCTCTTCTCCTACATTCTTCATTAGTTATTTTTGCTGTCCAGGGGATCCACACCATTCTTCTGATAAACCACATTTCGGCTCCTTCCAATGATTTCTATGCAGACCTGCCTATCGTCCATGATTCACTTCTATAAAATAAGATGGGTTCAAAATAGCATTTTAGGACTCATTTTCTAACATTCATTGATAAATATGTGTTGCATAATATGTTTCTCATTCTCTGAAATGCAGTCTTTGCTTGGCCTATTATGTTCCTAATTTATGTTCTGTATTTCCCATCTGAAGTTATTAGTAAAAAAGTAAAGATAGTCCCATAGCAAATGCCGTAGGGGGTGAAGCGTTAGAGACCTCATTATGCTGGGTCATCAGCGTATGAGGTAGGGTGACCAGTTCCTTTCCTCGCTGCCTTTACTTCCCAGATTTTCTCTGGTACCCATTTTACGAGGCTGGGTCGACCTCGGGGCCGTATTGGTCGGAAAAAAAATCCCGCTCAGCTGGGGATTCGAACCCTCGACCATTTGGTTGCTAGACGAGTGCTCTAACCACTACGCTAGCCGGCCCTCCCTGAAGTTATTACTGAAGCTATTATCTGAAGTTATTACTATTAGATTAGACTACATACCACAGAAGTCATTAATTATCAGTATTGACCTTCTCTAAGGAAACAAAGAATTGCCTGCTTTGACGAGAAAACAGACAAATCACAGAGTCTGTCATTTGCATGTCCCTTGCGGAACTTTGCCTCCCAAACACCTCTCCTGTAGGCCTCTCGGTTGCAAATAAGATGACCTGCTGCTGATGCATCCATTCGCAGATTATCAACGACGTCCTGCAGGCATCTTCGCCTTGGTCTTCCTCTCTTTTTTGCCTATTATGTATCCTTCAAGACGGTCTTCTCTAAGTTCTCATGACGTTTAATATGTCCAAAATATTCAAGTTTTCTCTGTTTAATTCTCTTTACCGGACAAGTACTTAACCACGAGGGATCATGGTAAAATCTCTGTTTTCCTGGCAGGATTTTCTTGAAACTCAGTCACGGGAATCTGAGGAACAAAGTGATGCACTTCAGTAGAAAGCCTGTCTTGACAGCTCTGTGGGAAGTCACCATCCCTTCTAATTGTGTCCTCGCAGGGACAGGCTGAAAACCATCCCTTCTACTTGTGTCCTCGCAGGGACAAGCTGAAAACCATCCCTTCTACTTGTGTCCTCGCAGGGACAAGCTGAAAACCATCCCTTCTACTTGTGTCCTCGCAGGGACAAGCTGAAAACCGTCCCTTCTACTTGTGTCCACGCAGGGACAAGCTGAAAACCATCCCTTCTACTTGTGTCCTCGCAGGGACAAGCTGAAAACGTCCCGCCGTCAGCGACTGATCAGAAAACCAAGCCGGCTTTATGGTTCAGTATCAACATCAGAACAGTTCTTCTATCTTAGCTCCACTGCTTCTCTTGTCCGCGAGCCAGCACGGGTTAATATTACTATTCTTTCACTTTTCAGTGGTTCTAGGTCTTGTGACGTGCCTCTTCTGAAGCAGATGTTAGGGCCACATCCTTCATTCTTTGAAAACTGTTATATACTGTTATGTGCCACACCAGATAGAGCTGGCGACCACTCCTGTTCATGTCTTGGGGTCCTTTGCATTTCCGATTAATTCAAATGTTTTTTTTTTCGTGGCACTTAGTCAGTCCACTGAGATATATTTCTCTTGGCCTTCCTCTGTTTCCTTTCCCCTTGAATTTTCCAGTCATTACTAGGTTTCATCTTCTCATGAGATGTCCAATAAATTTTGACTGTCTGTTTTCTTATCATTTTTAACTAGTTTTCGTTTGTTCTGAAACTTCTTTGAGGACCTCTTCATTATTTATTTCTGTCTGTCCAGGGCATATCTGTTTTCCCGAAAACTAAATCTCTGTTTCTTCCAATTTCTTTATCATTTTTTTTTTTTTGCTCTCTAAGTTTCACAATCATATACCGATACTGATTCTATATAGCGTTGTAATAAGTCTTTTCCTCACGTTTAGGAACATCTTTTTATTTCTGATACTTCTTCATGTCATAAAACGCCTTATTTTGCTCTACCTATTCGTGATTTTATTTCACTTGTGCACTTGCCAACAGCTGTTATTGTTGAAAACAAAGTGTCATTATTTCGTTTGTTATACCTTCACTTATACGCCCCCTTCTTGTTCCTTCACATTACTCATTCAAATTAGGCACATAATTCATCTTCCTTTTACACAAGGCGAATCTCTGTCAGATAATAGGCCTTTGTGCCCAATTGTCCGTTAATTTGTCCTTCCTGTTGTCCATGACAAAGGTGTTTTGTCGAAATATTGGGTTTTTTATTGGTATCCTCTATTTCTGTTTCTCCTCCTTTCATCTTTACTTCTGTGAAACTGATACAAAAATACAGCTCGCATTCTCTGCTCCAACAGTAAGCATCAGAACAGTTCTTCTGTCTTAGCTCCACTGCTTCATTTCACATTTTTTTATATTTTTTTTATTTCAACAGCCAGGGCCTGTCAGATCCTGTGAACATCAGTTTTCTAGCACTGACCGTAGCGGACATGGGAGGTGTCATATTTTTACTGTGGTCCAATCTGGGCTCCAATCCTCTGCTGATCAAGAATGTGAACCTTCCCTATGCTCCGTACGAGTTTATCACTTTAACCGCGGGTATTACCAGTTTTTCATTTTAACAGCGGTTAATACATGTTTGTGACTTTAAAACTGGATAGTACAAATTTATCACTTAACAGAGGGTAATATACGTTTGTCATTTTGAAACTTACATCTCACATCCTTCCCGTGCCGTTAAACATCACATAGGGCTCGCGTAGCTGTTTGCCAAGTTTTCCTGTTCTCGGCAGGTCTTTCAACTTCGTCAAGGGATGTTATGTCCACTATACTGGCTTCTCTTAACAATGTCCTATTTTGAAACTGGATAGTACAAATTTGTCACTTTAACAGAGGGTAACACAAGGTTGTGACATTAAAACTGGATAGTGCAAAGTTATCACTTTAACAGAGGGTAATAGACAATTTTCAGCTTAACTGCGGATAATACGAGTTCTTCACTTTAACAGAGGATAATAAAAGTTCGTCACTTTAACAACGGGTAATACGAGTTTTGTCTGTGGATATTTTGAGTTTGTCACTTTAACAATGGGTAATACGAGTTTTGTCTCTTTAATAGTGGATATTTTGAGTTTGTCACTTTAACAGCGGATAACACAAGTTTTTCAGTTTAGCAGCAGGTAATGCGAGGTTGTCACTTTAACATTGAGTAATACGAGTTTGTCACACTAGAAACTGATAAGGGAAATTTCATACAGTACAAACACTGTTTGACGTGTTACGTCTGCCATATACCGTATGTACTTTTTACAGTTGTCAGATATGTTGTTATCAATTCCTGCGTTCGCTTTCATACGCTCAGTTACATAGACCCAGCTTGTTTGCCTCCACGAGCTTAAACTTCAGCAGTTCTTTGTTCTGCGAGGCGTGATTGATAAGTTCTCGGCATACGATCATTCATTCCTTTGCATGTCCCTTGCGGAACTTTGCCTCCCAAACAGCACTCCTATAGGCCTCTCGGTTGTGAGCAAGATGGCCTGCTGCTGCTGCATCCATTTCCAGATCATCAACGATGTCTTGCAGCCATCTTCGTTTCGGTCTTCCTCTTTTTCTTTTTCCCATTATGTATCCTTCCAATACGGTCTTCTCTAAATTATCATGACGTTTAATGTGTCCAAAATATTTAAGTTTTCTCTCTTTAATCCTCTTTACTAGCCAGCCTTCTTCAATATTAAGCTCTTGTAGTATAGATATATTTGTTCTTTTTTGTGTCCACGATATTTGGAGAACTCTTCTATAGCATTTACATTCAAAGGCATTTATGTGTTTCTCAGCTGTTTTGTTAAGTGTCCAGGTCTCACAGGCATATGTTGCGATAGGAAAGATGCATGCCCTTAAAAATCTTATTTTTGTGGTTCTGTCTGCTCCTCTCCACAGATTCTTTATTTGTTTTACTTTCTGAAGAGCAATAGATGTCCTCCGTTTAATTTCCCTCATTGTATCTCCATTATTAGTTAGTAGTGATCCAAGATATTCAAAACTCTCCACTTCTTCCAGTTTTTCCTCATTGATACATATTTCGGCATACGATACAACGGATTATTTGTGGACAATTTTTAGGGTTATTTCTCAACATAGTCCCCTTGCAAGTTTATGCACTTAGTCCAGCGATCCTGGAGCATACGGATCCCTTCTTTGTAAAAGTCAGCATCTTGTGCTAGTAGAAAATGGTCTACGGCATTAATGACGTCATCATTTGAAGCAAATTTGCGACCACTGAGCTCCTTTTTTAGTTTGGTAAACAGGTAATAGTCCGAAGGGGCCAAATCTGGGGAATAAGGAGGATGTTCCAGAAGCTGGAAGCCACATTCATGAATGGCAGTCACTGTCAGCTTGTGAACTGGAGCATTGTCTTGATGAAAGATGACTCCTCTCGTCATTTCCCTCGAAGCTTTTCCTTCAGTTTGACCCGCAGCTGCTTCATAAGATTAGCGTAATAGGCCCCGGTGACCGTTCTGCCCTTTTGAAGATAGTCTACCAATAGCACACCTTCTGAATCCCAAAAGATGGAAGCCACCACCCTTGCTTTCTTTGGAGGTGGGGATCCATGATGTTTCCACTGCTTTGACTTTTCTTTGCTTTCTGGTTGAAAATGACGAATCCAAGTCTCATCCATAGTCACGAACTGCTGAAGAAACTTTTCAGGATCTGTAGAAAAATGGCCAAGATTGTCTCTTGACATGTTGAGACGCTGTCATTTGTGATCAGCTTCAAGAAGTTTCGGGACCCATCGAGCAGAGACCTTTGTCATTTGAAGATCATTGTGAATAATGGCAAGAACACGTTCCTGGGAGATGCCCAATTCAGTAGCAATGTACCGCTCAGTTAGTCGTCGATCCTCCATTATCATGTCATGGATTCTACTGGTGGTTTCATCGGTGGTTACCGTTCTTGATCTTCCTGGACGAGGCTCATCTTCCAAATTCTCCCTTCCATGTTTGAATTGAGCTGCCCGTTTCTTCACTGTGCTCTAAGAAGGGACACTCTCCCCTAGAGTCTCCACCATATCCTCATGGATCTCCTTCGATGATAAGCCCTTGATGCAGAGGTAGCGAATGACTGGAGTTGAAAAATTGTATCCATTTTCTTAATGTCTGACACCCTTTACCACTTCAGTAGGCTGTAAAAAAATAGGTTGTAGTTAATTTCTTGAAACTTGGTATTTAATCTTACATTAACCTGATCTACAAATGCACCTACTATCAACTGTGTGTTTCAAATATTTGTACCTTAGGCCGAGAACTTATCAATCACCCCTCGTATCTCACATTTTCCCCACAGCAATTCAAAGATTGAAATGGAAGTCTGTTGCGTGTTTGACAGACAGCAAAATCATTAAAGTGAAGAGAAGAATATCAGACGACTTGACAGAGCGCTGTAACAGAATATTCGTTCTTCCAGGAAAACAATTTACTGAATTACTGAGAATCAGTAACTGAAAACGAGGCTGATAAAATTTCATAGACTAGAGACTAAAGATTTGAGAGAAAAGAGAAAAATTTATTTCAGCACCTAACATAACAAAGACCGAATCGAGGAGACAAATAACTACAACAGTCAGGGAAAGACAGTCACGCGTCGTGACAACAGGAAAGTTGGAGAGGAAAAAGAGGCCGAAGAAGAAAACCTGGATGGACTGGTAAGATGGCGTGGAGAAAGGACACCAGAACAACTCATAGAAGCAATAGAAGACAGAGAGTTGTGGGGGAGTTATGATACCCAACGACACCAGAACAACTCATAGACGCAACACAAGAGAGAGAGAGAGAGTTGGGGGGGGGGGTTATGATACCCAACGACACCAGAACAACTCATAGAGCCAACACAAGAGAGAGAGAGCTGTGGGGGGGGGGAGTTACGATACCCAACGACACCAGAACAACTCATAGACGCAACACAAGAGAGAGAGAGAGTTGGGGGGGGGGAGTTATGATACCCAACGACACCAGAATAACTCATAGAGGCAACACAAGAGAGAGAGTTGGGGGGGGTGGAGTTATGATACCCAACGACACCAGAACAACTCATAGACGCAACACAAGACAGAGAGTTGTGGGGGGGGGGAGTTATGATACCCAACTACACCAGAACAACTCATAGAGGCAACACAAGACAGAGAGTTGTGGGGGGAGTTATGATACCCAACACCAACAGATACAGCACGGATTATAATGTGAAAGTTCTCTCTTTTATGTTTATCTGTTGTTCTCTCTTTTATGTTTATCTGTTGTTCTCTCTTTTATGTTTATCTGTTGTTCTCTCTTTTATGTTTATCTTTTGTTCTCTCTTTTATGGTTATCTGTTGTTCTTTCTTTTATGTTTATCTGTTGTTCTCTCTTTTATGTTTATCTACTCTTCTCTTTTTTATGTTTACCTATTCTTCTCACTTTTAAGTTTATCTACTCTTCTCTCTTTTACGATTATCTACTCTTCTCTTATATTTATCTACTCTTCTCTCTTTGACGTTTTTCTATTTTTTTCTCTTTTATGCTTATCAACTCTTCTCACGTTTATGTTTATCCACTCTTGTCTCTTTTATGATTATCTACTCTTGTCTCTTTTATGATTATCTACTCTTCTCTCTTTTATGATTATCTACTCTTCACTTTTTTATGTTCATCTACTCTTCCCTCTTTTATATTTATCTACTCTTCTCACTTTTATGATTATCTACTCTTCTCTCTTTTATGTTTATCTACTCTTCACTTTTTTATGTTCATCTACTCTTCTCTCTTCTTTCTTTTCTCTTTTATGTTTATCTACTCTTCTCTTTTTTATGTGTATCTACTCTTTTCTTTTTTATGTTTATCTACTCTTCTCTTTTTTATGTTTATTTACACTTCTCTCTTGTATGTGTCCCATGAAGAAGGAACCGCGTGGAGTTTGTTGTTCCGTAACGTCTTTTCTTGTAAATATTTTATTTTCTTTTCCCGGGATTCAATGTATTTTTTTCTTTGTGAACTGAATTAGACATCTCAAATGGTGAACTGAAGTATACATCTTCATTCATTTTATTTAAAAAATCATAACAAAAAAACTATTCCAAAAATATATGTACTACATCTAGAGCGCAGAGGTGCATCACTGATTACATCATTGTTATCATCATTTGCAGATTTGTCCTTCTTTTAATATGCTTTATTCAACAGGTAACCCACGGATATACTTCTCAAAGGTAACAATGTGGATTACAGTTTTCATCACCATCCAAAGATGTCTCTGCATCTCTATGCCACTGAAGGTGAAGATAGCTCTCTCACCCCTCAGAACTTGTATTATAATCACTTTCACGTACGTGGCTGTGTTTTTTCTACACAACTTTATAATTTCTTACTCGGGCAGGCTTTCGTGGAAATTCTACGACGACACGAACCGAACATTACTCGGTGTTAGCTTTCTAGACAACTTCGACCTCACTCTAGAAATTGGTAACCACTTATACTCTATACTTCAGTTTTCGTCCTTTGTAATAATTGTAGCCACAACAGCTTTATTAGTTTTTCAGCTAAACCAGCAAAGAAAATGGCGTCTAGGTATGGCCACGAGCAATATAGAGCATTCTGTGACGTGTTCCAAAAGGGACAAACGGCTCGGAGTTCTAGTCTCTGTTTTGTCAGCTATTCTGATCGTTGCTACGTCCCAGGAACTCTGGGTATTATCTTCAGCTACACCATGCCACCGGAAACTATGATCTTGTCTGGAACTAACTTGATGCTGATAACGTGGACTATAGGCTACTTGGCAGAAGCTACAAATTCAAGTGTGTATTTGTTTGTTTATTACAAAATGAGCTCCAAGTACCGGAAAACATTGAATGAAATGCTGTTTTGGAAATGTGTTAAGGAGCACGTGAATCTGGAAAAGCAATGTAACTGAAGTTTTCTGATATTATATTAAAGGAAAAACATTTTCGGGGTTAATTCCCCTACCATGACGGAATAAATTATGAAAGAACAAAAGAGTTGGTTAATTTTATGAAACAAGATTACATCCATATTTTTGACGGGGGTGGGATAATACTGACACTTACCATAAGAGTCATCGCATCAATGTTGAGGAAAAGCATCTTCCAATCTCTACATGGTGTACGGATAAGAGTCACATATCCACGTTGTGGAAAGGGAAGAGTTCTATCTTCACACTATGTACAGGAAAGAGTTTTATCTTCACACCGTGTAAAGTAAGAGTTATATCTTCACACTGCCTAAAGGAACGAATTCTATATTTACACTGCGTAAAGGGAAGAGTTCTATCTACACACTGTGTGAAGAGAAGAGGTCTGTCTTCAAATTGTGTATAGGAAATAGTTCTATCTTCACAATATGCACAGGTAAGCGTCTTGCCTCCAAACTGTGTACTATCTCCAAACTACGACCAGGGAAGAGTCTGATCTCTTTCGGAAGCTGTTACCAAATGAGTATCCTTTTGGGACAAGTACTGTCGTGGCAGCATGACATCACTAAAACAATGTTACTGTAAAACTGTGACTTGTCCAAGGCATAAAGAAATGGAATGTTATAGACCTTTACTGTACCTTGATAGACTTATATGTTGTTGCTGCCGGTGAGAGTTGCTAGCAGTCATTCATTCATTCATCCATTCATCCATTCATTCATTTGCATGTCCCTTGCGGAACTTTGCCTCCCTAACAGCTCTCATGTAGACCTCTAGGTTGTAAGCAAGATGGCCTGCTGCTGGTGCATCCATTTGCTGATCATCAACAATGTCTTTGCAGCCATCTTCGCTTTGGTCTTCCTCTCTTTCTTTTTCCTATTATGTACCCTTCCAAGACGGTCTTCTCTAGATTATCATGACGTTTAATGTGTCTAAAATATTTAAGTTTTCTCTGTTTAATCTTCTTTACTAGCCAGCCTTCTTCAATATTAAGTTCTTGTAGTATGGATATATTTGTTCTTTTTTGTGTCCATGATATCTGAAGAACTATTCTGTAGCATTTACATTCAAAGGCATTTATGTGTTTCTCAGTAGTGTTGTAGAACTACTCTACCAAAAAAGACAATCTTGTCACTATAGTACTCCCGGAGTGACACAACAACAATGCCAGGTTCGCAACTGCTACAGCAAAAACGACAGTGTCACGTATGAAAACTTTGACATAACTTCCTACTCACTTGACAGGTCAAACAGCAAGGAAACTCCATGAAGATAATAGTCCAACTACAAGGATACACATCAAAACATTTATTGAATGAAGAAATGAACGATGAAAAATGGAGACGAAAAAGGAGTACGAGCTGCCAATATGGCGGGTTGAATGAATAAATATCACAAGAACTTCCCGGGCGCGTAGCCAACGCCATGGGGAAGAAGTTTCTGACAACTAGTGACTACTATAAGCAACTACTTACAAATGAGTGAATTTCCAATAAATATCCAGAACAAACGTAATTTCAAAAAGTTGGAAACCAGAACAACACAGCTCTGTGCTGATAAGGACAACACTGCTAAACAGCTTACATTTCGCTGACAAAGAAAACTTGTCCTAAAGGACAATATGCTGAAACTGAATCTACTACATAACTGAAACTGAGTCTACTACGTAACTGAAACTGAGTCTACTACATAATTGAAACTGAGTCTACTACATAATTGAAACGGAGTCTACTACATAATTGAAACTGAGTCTACTACATAATTGAAACTGAGTCTACTACATAATTGAAACTGAGTCTACTACATAACTGAAACTGAGTCTACTACATAACTGAAACTGAGTCTACTACATAACTGAAACTGAGTCTACTACATAACTGAAACTGAGCCTACTACATAACTGAAACTGAGTCTACTACATAACTGAAACTGAGTCTACTACATAACTGAAACTGAGTCTACTACATAACTGAAACTGACTACTTGCAAACTCCTATACTGAAAAAACAATGTGTACTGAATCAAATTACTCAAAAATTCTCCCTTCAAAAACTTACTCAACTTTAAATATCCCATACTAATTCTTCCAATTATTCCTGAATATTCTATTATGAAGAAACGCTCACTCCACCTGAATAATCATATTTTTATGATCTTTAGTTTTTAAAACAAATAATTTCCTAAAAAAATATCTACTACTAAATTTAGTCTTTTTTGTCAACAACAGACATTCCAAAGTTGACACTTCAACTTTTCACTAACCTAAGCTCACCTGTCCCGTGCAAGTTTACACTACCCGTCAAGGTTACCTGAGCTCACTAACTTTCTCCCGTGGACAACAGATCAATAATACAAGTGACTGAACCAAGTACCCTTACTTTTAAAGATTAATACTTATCTTTGAGTGATTTTAACAATATACTATCACATTACAGTGGTCCAGATCTACATTAAATGTCAATGTAAAACTTTTATAGAACGTATAGTCTATACGAACTCATTCATCCATTCATTTGCATTTCCCATGTGGAACTTTGCCTCCCTAACAGCACTCCTGTAGGCCTCTCGGTTGTGAGCAAGATGGCCTGCTGCTAATGCATCCATTTGAGATTATCAACGATGTCTTGCAGTCATCTTCGCCTTGGTCTTCCTCTCTTTCTTTTTCCCATTATGTACCCTTCAAAGACGGTCTTCTCTAGATTATCATGACGTTTAATGTGTCGAAAATATTTTAGTTTTCTCTCTTTAATCCTCTTTACTAGCCAGCCTTCTTCAATATTAAGCTCTTGTAGTATAGATATATTTGTTCTTTTTTGTGTCCACGATATTTGAAGAACTCTTCTGTAGCATTTACATTCAAAGGCATTTATGTGTTTCTCAGCGGTTTTGTTAAGTGTCCAGGTCTCACGGCATATGTTGCGATGGGAAAGATGCATACCCTTAAAAATCTTATTTTTGTGGTTCTGTCTGCTTCTCTTCACATATTCTTTAGTTGTTTTACTTTCTGAAGAGCGATAGATGTCCTCTTTTTACTTTCCCTCATTATATCTCCATTATTAGCAGTGATCCAAGATATTCAAAACTCTCCACTTCTTCCAGTTTCTCCTCAATGATACATATTTCAGCTGCCTTGTTTGTTTTGTCAGTTGTCATCAATTTAGTTTTCTTTGCATTAAGATAGAGGTTTTTAGTCTTCGCTGTTCTTACGGATTGACATAATTAGTTTTTCCATTCCTTTTTGTGTTGTAGACATTTAATACTGTGTCATCAGCATATCTAATCTCTTGTATTTCATAACCTCCAATTGTTATGACATTGTAATATTCTTTGTCTACATTCTCTCTAACATTCCTCATTATATTTTCAGTATACAAGTTAAATAAGTAAGGTGGCAATATGCACTTCTGACGGACCCCTTGTTTTATGTCAAACCAAGTTGTTGTTTCACCATTTATTCTTACTGCTGCTTGTTGGTCTAGATACAGCAGTGATGTTAATTGTATCAAATGTGTTGGAATTTACATTTTTTCCATTATTTCCCAAAGTTTCTGATGTTGTACACAATCAAATGTCTTTGAGTAGTCTATAAAGGCTAAATATAGATTCACATTAAACTCTCTGCATTTCTCTATTATTAATCTTATATTGAATATATGATCTTTTGATCCTCTTCTTTGTGTGAAACCAGCTTGGACCATATTGACTTCTTCTATTTTCTTTCGAAGTCTACCCATTATGATTTTTAACAGAATTTCTTGCATGACTATACGAACTAGGGGAAATAAATCTGAGGAAAAACTTTTCATGCACGGCCTATAATTCAACGTGTCCCAGGAAAGATATTAGAAATTATTAAGTGGTATTTTGATGTTAAACTACTGTTTGTTGCATCCATCTGTCTTCCTCCTGTCCAGCATTCTTGAACTTGTTTAGTTCTTACCTTGAAACAAATACCTTTTTTTTCTTACTAATGATAGACTCCAACCCGTCTCATGAAAGAAGACGTGACGGACGAGACTAGTGTTAGGAATGAAGAAATGATTTTTTGAAAGCCACGATTAGTTTGCCGCCCCCCCCGTGCTATGGCGCGGTTGTCAGTCAGTCAGTCATTTGCCTGTCCCTTGCGGAACTTTGCCTCCCTAACAGCTCTCCTGTAGGGCTCTGGTGACGCCGTTGTGCAGAGAATAAACTTGAACAATGTTTTTCGTGGACCCTGAACTGCCATTCTGTTAGAATGATCAACGCCCCTTAATCCTGCCAACGTACAGCAGTAAGAAGAATTTGTGCGTCATTAACAAACGTTTCCTTTATTTGTTCTCTCTGGATGAATGTTTACATGTTACCTCCACGTGATGGCTGTTCAAGTCTGTGACTGGCTGCTAATTTCTGGTTGCTACTTTAGTATGTCACCCCCACTCTCACCACTATGCCAGGCACACACAATCAACACTACACACAAGAGTCAGGCATGCCGGCACTCAGTCAAGCAAGACAAACTAAAATACTTGGCTTACTTCGCATTGTGAAGACCCAGTAACAGCCATTATACATGGGGGTCGGGGATCCATTCTACTGCACACATCTCTCAGTCCTTTGTTGGTTGATCAACAGAAAATACAATTTAAAAAAATATCGCACACAAATAGGTCCAAAAACAGTCAAAATTAAACAGGCAATGTTAAAAAAGGGCATTACACATCACAACATTTCGTTCCGCCCCAATTCCATGTAGTCATCAAAACTGTTACATAAATCATAAAAGTCCGTTCCTACGCCCTGTCCCTCAAAACTGTTACATAAATCATAAAAGTCCGTTCCTACGCCCTGTCCCTCAAAACTGTTACATAAATCATAAAAGTCCGTTCCTACGCCCTGTCCCTCAAAATTGTTACATAAATCATAAAAGTCCTATCCTCCGCTTTGCCCATCAAGGTGACAAAACTGTTACACGTGCATATGCCACAGACAAGTAACATTTACCTGCGAGCCGTAACTACTAGGTATCTAATCACTCATAATTTTACGAAATCCACAGAATGACACAGAAAAAAAACAAACAAATCCTTGTATACCAAAGACCTTCATAACAAATATGGACACGTCATAACAGTTCAGGGTCAGATTCTCGACCTGCTGTCAACCACTCAGTTCTCTTTGACAACAAAAACACCACATTCGTGACATCCTACACTGTCTGTATACATCAGTATTTCTTTACAGTATTAGCAAAGGGTAGATCTGAGATAATACAACAGCACATCTTAAAGTGGAGGATAATCATCAATCTTAGATTGAAGGATGATCATCAATCTTAGAGTGGAGGGTGATTCTCAATTTTAGAGAGAAGGATGATAATCAATCTTAGAGGGGAGGATAATCATCAATCTTAGACTGAAGGTTGA
>CM019700.1:21856849-21885837 GCA_009760885.1 Achatina immaculata
GATAAGATAAAATAATAACCAGAATCTATTCCAAACATAACTGTTCTACATCCAGTGTACCAGGGTATATCAGTCATAATATTATTCTTATTGCAGTTTTATCCCTGTGTTTACATGCTATACTAGAATATACCTATCAAGAGTAGCAATGTGGATTACAGTATTCATCACCATCCAAAGATGTCTCTGCATCTCTATGCCACTGAAAGTGAAGATAGTCCTCACGCTTCCCAGAACTTGTATTATAATCACTTTCACGTACGTGGCTGTGTTTTTTCTATACACTTTCATAATGTGTTATTCCGCCAGACTTTCATGGAAATTCTGTGCAGACATGAACAGAACATTACTTGGTGTTAGTTTTCTGGATGACTTCGATATCATTCTAGAAATTGGCAATCATTTACACTCCATATTTCAATGTTTCATTTGTAATAATTATTGTCACAACAGCTACATTAGTTTTTCAGTTAAACAAGCAAAGAAAATGGCGTCTAAGTACGACCAAGTTCAGTTCTGAACATTCTATAACTTGTTCCAAAAGAGACAAAAGACTGGGAGTCCTAGCTTCTGTTTTGTCGGCAATTTTGATAATTTGTCACGTTCCAGGGATCGTTGTACTTATTTTTAGCTATGGCTTGCCACCGGAAAATATGATCCTATCAAGATCCGACATAATCGTAGTCACGTGGACTTTAGCTACCTTGACAGAAGCTACAAATTCAAGTGTGGGTTTGTTTGTTTATTACAAAATGAGCTCCAAGTACCAGAAAACATTAAATGAAATGTTGAGTTGGAAAGTCTGTGTGAAGGGGCTCGTAACTGTGGGCACGTGACGTAGTTGAATCTTGTGTGATGTTGTGGTGTTAAATGTCCAGGATTTCAGGGGCGAACAATCTGAAGGTTAATTCCCCTGCCATGATGAAATAAATTATGAAATTATAAATAATCTGTTCTGTGAGATAAAGTTTAGATAGATATTACTGATAGATGAGACAGCAGCCGTAACTGCAGTTGTATTGTAGTCATTAAATCAATGATGCGTAAAACTTTATCCTGTTAAAACAATTGTTACCGATATAGGTCGTATCTCCAAACGGGTACAGTTATTTAGATGTTTAGCTTACTCCAGAGATCGATGTACTCCAAATAATGCGGGCGGCCCCTTTGAAGAAAGTTTTTTTAAGTTGTTTTTCTTCGCCGGAATAAAACTAGGTGTATCTGATCTCATAGACCACATCATTAAGATTAGGCCAAAATTAACATATCCACTGACTCCAGATAAGTTCTGGATTTCTAAAAGAAAACATCTATTTTAGGGTTAGTTTCTAAATCTAGCAAAACCAAGCTAGTATATTCCTTCATTCTGTGATTTAAATGAGAATGAAATAAGAGATTATTTATCAAAACAAAAGCGATGAACTTGACACGATTGATGATCATCATCAATGGTGATTCGGACTAAGTTACTGAACAGTCAATGACAACATTTTCTCGGCATCATGGTTACTAGGGACAATAGTTTATTTGTGTCAAGACCTAAGATGGATTTTATTGTTGCTGTTGCTTTAGTTCTCCCAAATGGCATATTGTTCCCTGTTTTTCTTGTTGCTGTTTTAGAATTAGAATTATTAAACATTTGAGAGGTAAACCAGCAGCCACCACACAAAATAGCCTTCTTCACCGACTGAAGGGCACTTCTAAAATCTCTAAAACAAACAAACAACCCACAGACAAACATACATGAAATCACAACAGAACTGAAGCACTTTACACTGTCAACAACCGTGGCCCTACATGGGTACCATCCCACAGTGGAATAGCTGGCAATGAAATTGCTGACAGCCTATTCAAAGCTGACAGCAATCAAGATCAAACATATCATCCAGTAAACTACCAAGAGGCGTAAACCATAATCCGTAACCAGTGCAAATCTGAATGGAAAAAGCAACTGAAATGCAACAATGAACCAGATCCAATACACCAACTACAAAGACATCAGGAAACCATCTTCTTCCACCTAAGGACAGGCCACTTCAGACTATTAAGTCACCTACATCGACTTCAAATGTCTCACACAGACGAGTGTCCATGTGGCAGTGGAGTCCAGACTCCAGAACATATCCTTCAAGAGTGCCCAAACAAAGCAGACCTGAGCCGAGAGACATGGCTAGGGGGACGCAAGTTTCGGGCAAAAGCTTCAGGGCTCTTATCAGGATCTGGAGAGGACTGCGTGGCTTTGCCATGTCAACAGGGATCAGGATCTGAAGTCACCAACAACCTCGAACGCAGAAGAAGAAAAAGAGATTAACTTGGTAGTGTAATCCAATGAACCATATATGATGTTTAATTGCGTGATGTACATTGTTAATTCCGCCGCTTGTACTGATTTTTCCTGTTCAGAAAATTAAGTCGCCAAATAAATGTTCCGTCTTTTAGACGTGCTTGCAGAATTCATGTCCAGTTTATGTCTTTATTTTGTTACGTGGTCTTTTATATTCGCTCTTTCGCCGTGCACATTGGCAGTGTAACATTTACACATTTTACATTTTGCTTTATGGTCAATTATCTCTTGTTTTTAAAAGACCATTTCCGTGAGAACATTTTTTCTGGTAACAAAACTTTCTCTTAGAAAACGCTTCATGCAATTCTTGTAGCTCTTATATATATATATATATATATATATATATATATACAAATCCATGTTATATATAAATACATACATACATATATACATACATAACATGGATTTCTCTCAACAGCTATAATAAAAACACTTATTTTTCTTTCTTTCACTAGTTATAAATCTCCAAGAGACGGAAGCCAGAAATACATTATCAGTTTTCAGTGTCATGTTTTTTTTAACAAAAGCCGTAGGGGATGAAGAGTTAGAGACCTCATTATGCTGGGCCCTCAGTGTATCAGGTAGGGTGGTCAGTTCCTTTCCTCGCTGTCTGTACTTCCCAGATTTTTTTCTCGTACCCGCTTTACGAGGCACTTCCGTATTGGTCGGAAAAAATCCAGCTCAGCTGGAGATTCAAACCATCGGCAATGTGGTTGCTAGACGAGTGCTCAAACCACTACTGTAGCCGGTCCCAATAATGCAACCACTGTAGTCTTCAAAAGAAAGTAAACTATAAAAGAGTGGACAGGGAAGATGTCGCACCTTAACTGAAGGAAACTGTAAAACAGGGAAGATGTAGCACCTTAACTGAAGGAAACTATAAGACAGGGAAGATGTAGCACCTTAAATGAATTAAATTATAAGACAGGGAAGATGTAGCACCTTAACTGAAGGAAACTGTAAGACAGGGAAGATGTAGCACCTTAACTGAAGGAAACTGTAAGACAGGGAAGATGTAGCACCTTAACTGAAGGAAACTGTAAGACAGGGAAGATGTCGCACCTCAACTGAATGAAACTATAAGACACGGAAGATGTCCCTCCTTAACTGAAGTAAACTATAAGACAGGGAAGATGTAGCACCTTAAATGAATTAAACTATAAGACAGGGAAGATGTCACACATTAATTGAAAGAAACTATAAGACAGTGAAGATGTCTTACATTAACTGAAGGAAACTATAAGACAAGGAAGATGTCGCACCTTAACTGAAGTAAGTCTGTGGTTACCACAGTTTTGCCAACATAAACTGGTTTCTTGTTCGTTCAAAGATGTGAAGAAAGCAAGGCTTCGCCAGTAGAAATCGTCTCTCTCATGAATCAACCGAGTGGGAAAAACTCGGAGACAAGTATAACAAATTAAATTTCTACTGTACTGTTGTTGTTTGGAAACGTGTATAGCAGTTTTTCAAAGAAAAAATAGATAGGCTGTCTTCAATGGCTAGCAAAATAGAATTGGAAATTAATAAGGACAAAACAAAAATAATGAAAGTTCCCATTAATCAAAATGGAAAAATAAACATAGAAGAGACAGATATTGAAGAAGTCAATCAATTTGCATACCTTGGCAGCTACATAGACCAGGATGGTGACACTAGAAAGGAAGTTAGGTTCAGAATATTAAAAGCAGCATCAATCTTCAAGAATCTTGAGAACATATGGAATTCAAGTTATAAGCACAAAAACCAAGTTAAGACTATTCAATTCAAATGTAATATCCACCCTCATTTATGCATGTGAAAGCTGGAAAACAACTAAAGAAACAGAAAATAAATTAGACTCTTTTGAAAACAAATGCATAAGGAAAATACTCGGCATCAAGTGGAACGAATTCAAGAACAATGCAGAGATAAGACAGATGACTGAACAACAAGCAGTCTCATGGGTGATCAGGAGAAGGAGATGGACATATGTTGGTCACTTGATGAGAAGAAATGATCAGAGAATCCCAAAACAAGCTATCAATGGAACACAACAGGCCAAAGAAAAAGAGGCAGACCTCGTGAAACTCTGAAGAGGACATTGTTAAGAGATGCCAAATTAACAGGCATAAAATCCTTTGATGAGGTTGAAAGACTCACCGAAGACAGGAAAAATTGGCGAACTACTTTGCGAGATCTATGTGACGTTTAACGGCACGGGAAGGATATAAGATTGATTGATTGATTGATCTTTATTTCAAAAGGGTTAAGAATTGGGCACCCAGGCCCGTCTGACATAAGATATAAGATAAGATAGCAGTTGCGTCAACGTGAAGTCGTAGAGTGAAAAAGTAACTTGAGTGCAATTTTTTTTTCATTTAAACGGAAAAACAGAAACCAGGACAAATATGTGTCGTCCCGAAAGCATTATTCAGGTTAGTAGGAAAAATGTAGGAGCAGCTTTATTACTTAAAGACTACAAAGTTGTGACGTTTCGGCGTGACCGTTAATCATACAAAAACAAACAGGATGAGGAAATAGAGAGAGGAAATAAAGTATAGATTCACATCAGTACTATTTTATAAAAAAGTAAATAGAGTACTTAGCTGTAAATTGTAAGATGTGGCTTGTCCGGCGGTGTGTGTCAAGAACTGATATAGTAGAACGTGGAGACTGTTTAAATGGAGACCTGTGATATGTGGTCGGTGGGTTGTAACTGGGGGTGGTGGATGGGGAACCGCTGAGGGGAGAGAAAGATATACAATATTGACCTAGCCAGGAAAAAGTGAAATAGATTATTAGGGAAGAGGGGTTGCAAAGAGAAGCTGTGATGAGATTTTGAATTATGTGTGACAAGTAAGAAGGGAGTGGAACTTAGTAGAGAGGTACTACGATGATTGAAGGGAATGTTAAGTGTAGTTGAACAGCGAGTTTAACCCGTGTGGCTCCAGCATCGCATAATTTTAAATGCAGTGATTCTCAAGTGCCAGGCGGCTTGTGTCATTTGCGTGACATTGTATGATGGCCGTTGCAAGAAAACCAGCCCCAACAACAGAGACAAATCTGATTTTCTGCTTCGGGTATAGTTGTATACTTATACACTAATTATTGTATGTTCTGGGAAAACAGGGACGTCTGGCAACCCTTTTGACGGGGATACTCGAGACAAACGTTCCAGGGAAGAAGGCACAGGTTATTTTAAGAAGTCATCTCAGTTCTTGTTTTAACATTATCCAGCCAGTACAATCTCGTCCCGTGTCCGATTTAAGGGACATAATTGTATTAACACATGTATAATATTAATAGGGTTGCATCCCTTGCTGTATTCAGCAAATAACAGTAATAACTGGACTAGGGGATTAATAGACAATTTTTTTTTTCACTGTAGAGACAACATTAGGTACGAGACTATTTTGCTTCCTAGACAAGACTAAACTCTAGGTTATGTGTAAAAATATATGACAATCAAAGGTCGGTACTATGTCAGCCTCAGGTCTCCTTTCTAGACGGCTGCATATATAGCTTTCTGAATTAACTGGTCTTGTCTCATAGATATTATTCAAACAATACTTTGTCGGGCTTATATGACTAACCAAGGACATGTGTGACTGACCAGGTGTTACCTAGACCACGACTGATGACCAAGGTGAAGCAAAACTCACGAGATTCGACCAAGACTAGAACCCATTTCTCGCACTACTGCTATTCAAGATCTCAATCATTGTCACTGTAGTTCTTCAGGTACGGTGATATGTACAACTCAGTGAGGCGGAATAGCAAAAGTGACTGGGGTTTTGTAGTCTACAGAAATGGAAGAGTAGTGGCACAGGATTTGGGAGACTTTGAAGCCATTACATCAAGAATACGAAAGAAAATCGAGACTGTGTCGGCGGCACTGAAGAGGCAAGAAGCCTTTGATCTGTTAACTGTGCCACTGTGGCGGATTCACTTTGAATGTTTCGTAAAACTGAGAAGAAACTGCTTGGAAAAGAATAGGTTCATCTGTTGTCCACTCACATGTGATGAGCCTAATGTGGGTTTACTGTGCATGTCATATGAGAGTACATGTAACTGAAATGGTGGCAAGATTTGCTGGACATACTGCAAAAAAGACTAACTAAGAATGGACAAGAGTGACATTGCTAAAGCTGTATTGGACAGACTGCGGGAAACTAAAAAGCGAGAGTGGAAGGACAATGTAGTTATAAGGAGAGTGCAGGATCTGAGACAAACTAAGGTTGCTGGCAGGAAATTTAATCTGTGTGCCAGAAAACACGTCGTAAACAACCAACAATTGATGAGAACTATCAGCCAACAATCTCCTGGGTGGATGCTGCGGTGGAATATATACGGGGATGCCCTGAATGGAATGACGCCTCAGTCTGAATTGTGAACATTTATCCTCATCCTGTTTGAAGGATCTAAAGTAATAAAGCTGAACATGATATCTGTGGCAGTGGTGTCTGCTTGAAAAAATCTGCTTTTCGGGGTGCACTAACAGGCTGCAAGCAGCAAATTTCCATTCCGTATCAGACACAATTTCATCACAGCATCACCTGTAGATAAAATATTCTCCAGATAGAGATCAGAGGAAGAGAAGATTAAAGAATTAGAAGATGAAAATGAGGAGGCTAAAGAAAAAAGCAATTCAGGATGATGATGATGATGATAAGAAGAATGAGAAGAAGTATATATGTGTGCATAACTCTGTTATTACCATATTAAGGATTATTATTATTATAGTTTACTAATACAATTTTCCATGATTTTGTTTAGATAATGTTAGATTGTAGATATATAAGATAACATACAGAATTAATGAATACAAAATCTTACATCTTACATCCTTCCCGTTCCGCTATACGTCACATAGGGCTCGCATGGTAGCTTGTTAAGTTTTCCTGTTTTCGGTGAGCTTTTCAACCAAAATAAGGTATTCTTTGTTTACTAAACTTCCCCTGGGAACAACTGTGTTAAGAGCACACTTATCTTAACATAGTGTTTGTGAGACAGGGAACATAGATCTGTTTGCTTAAAAACTCTGACCTACCTCTGTAGCCCAGAAACTTGTAGCAATCAACACTAATTGTAATTGTAATTGTTATTTTTGCAAAATGTAATGTCAGGTTGGTGGACAGATGGGGACATGGAGATCTCTGGCGGGGATGAGGGAAGTCTGGTGTGAAACCAATGAATCCAGGACGTGACAAGCCTATGGGTCTTTACAACAATGGCTATCAGAATGATGTAAACAAAACAGAGCCAGTAGACTATGGGTGGCGGGAATGGATATCGTTGAAGCACTCATCAGATTCCTCATCTCAGAGTCAGAGTGTCTTTGTGGAACTGTCTCAAACCATCTGACATGGAGAAGGGGCTTAAGTACAGCCACCAGAGGCTGGAAAACAAAGTTTTGGCCAGGCCAGCCACACTGTCTTCATGGCAGTCCGAGCAAGACCACAGTCTGCCCTAGCAAGGAAAGGTGCTGAAGTCGGAGTTACCCAGCCAAAAGGCGCATCGCAAAAATCAGGGTAACACGCATTATCGCTAATGAAATGTCTATCTACAGTTTTCAAACATGGTGCTCGCCCTGTGAAGACTAACCAGGCAGGTGCAGTGCCGGGCCCCCTGCCTCGAAAGGGTCCACCCAATGCTACTGGAGGTCCTCTCAGTTCGTCTTGTGGAGTCAGGAGACATGAGAGTAGAGCTACTGGCCAAAAAATACAACAGAAGAAAACAGCCAAAAAGCAAGAACTTAAAATAATGCAGTGGAATGCTGAGGGTGTCAGCAGTGTTAGAGATGGCTATAGCAAAAAGGTGAACTAGAGAACATACTTTTTGCAGAGCAGGTAAGTATATGCTGCATACAGGAGACACACCTAACCAAAGATGCCGCCTTTAAAATCAGAGGCTACCAGTGTTTTAGATCAGACCGACAGGACAGAAGAAAAGGAGGAGTACTCACACTTGTTAAGAATAACATCAGCGCATGTCAGGTGGGAGTGTACATGGAAGGAGCCGAATACCAGATGATCCATCTAAAAAGTAGTAATACAGATTTCCACCTCCTTAACTATTACTGTCCTAATGACCGCCCACTTGCTTTAGGAACAATCCCACACAAAGAGAGACTGATGGTCTGTGGTGATTTTAACAGTCATTCCCAGAGCTGGGGCTATGACCACATAGACAAGAGAGGAGAGGAAGTTGAGAGCTGGCAGGATGATAATGGACTTCTCCTGATCAACCAGCCAATGGATGCCCCAACATTTTACTCAAGGGCTTGGCATACAAAATCAACACCAGATCTGGCATTCCACTCTCCAGATCTGAAGTGGAACATTACACGTGAAGTTGGAAAACAACTTGGAGGTAGCGACCATCGACCAGTCTTCCTGACAATAGAAAATGAACTCCTTAACACCAGTAACCCTCTCCCCAGATGGAACTATAAAAAAGCAAACTGGACAATGTACAGACATCGTACAGGTATCCTGGTGGGACAGCTGTCCATAGAAGGTAAGGATATTAACAGCATAGTGAAGGAATTCAATGCTTGTATCCTTCAGGCCGCTCGTGAAACCATTCCCAGAGGAGCTCGCAGGGACTATAAACCATACTGGTCTAGTGAGCTGGGAAAACTCCATGATGACGTGGAAGCAGCTCGAAAGCAAGCAGAAAATAGACCATGCCAAGAACACCACAATAATTACCAACATTCTAAGGCCAAATTTCAGAGAGCAAAGCTGCAAGCAGACGGGAAAGTTGGAGAGAGAAAACAGAGTCCCTAAACTTTGAAAAGGATGGAAGGAAACTGTGGAAACTAATCAAACAGTTAAATGATGAGAGTACTGGAAGAAGTACAAAGATTACACTAATAGAGGATGGGAAAACTCTTACAGGTAAGCAGGTAGCAGATCACTTTGCTCGCATGTTTGCACAGGACTGCAACATTGATATCCATCCAGAGAAGGAGCGTACAGTGCGCATCGAGCCACAGAAAGAGGAGGAACAAGTCAGAAAAGTGGAGGTCATGGATGCACCAATCACACGCAGTGAGTTAGACCTAGCAGTTAGTAAACTGAAACCAAGGAAATCACCAGGACCAGATGGAGTGTCCAATGAAATGATCAAGAACCTGGGAATGGCAGCAATGGGAAAGCTGTTGGATATTTTCAATATGTGCTGGAGCACAGGTAAGTTACCTCAAATCTGGAAGGAAGCAAGCATGGTACCACTGCTAAAACCAGGGAAAAACAGTGATACTGCCTCCAGCTACAGGCCAATCAGTCTCACTAGCTGCCTATGCAAAACGATGGAACGCATCATTGACCTGAGGCTAAAATGGTACCTAGAAAGTGAAAACCTTCTCGTTCCACAACAAGCAGGATTTAGGCAGTACTACAGTACGGAAGATCAAGTGACCTATCTCTCTCAAGAGATTGAGGATGCATTCCAAGAGAAAAACCTTGTACTAGCAGCGTGGATAGACCTGAAGAAAGCCTTTGATAAAGTATGGAAAAAAGGTCTGTTGTGGAAACTAAGAAACTGCAATGTGAATGGAAGACTGTACAACTGGATAAAGTCCTATTTACACAATAGAAGAGCTAGAGTAGTAATGGATGCACACAAAAGCCAGAAAGTACTTCTGCGACACGGTGTACCACAAGGAGGAGTCCTTTCGCCTACACTATTCCTTGTATTCATTAATGACCTGGTCAAGGAACTTCCATATGGAATCAAAGCGGCACTGTATGCAGATGATCTGGTCATGTGGTGTACAGATGAATATGCGACAGTTGCTACACAGAGACTCCAAAGAGCAGCAGACATCTTGACATCATGGACAAACAAATGGTGTGTAAGTATCAACACAGAGAAATCAAGTACCACTCTGTTCACCCTCTCATCTAAACAGAAAGCAGGTAAGATCTTTGTAAATGAAATACCCTTAAGGATGGACAACCAACCCACTTACTTAGGAGTGACTCTTGACTCAAAACTGACTTGGAAGCAACACATCAACAGTGCAGAAGCAAAAGCCAGAAGAAAACTAGCCATATTAAGAAATTGAGTGGAACTACATGGGGAGCTAGTGAAAGAATCCTCAAGAACGTATATCAGCAAAGTATTCTACCACATTTAGAATATGGCTCAACATCTTGGTGCACAGCATCAAACACTACGCTGCATAATCTAGACAAGGTTCAAAATCAGTCACTACGGATTATCACAGGTGCCATGAGGTCCACACCAATAGTAGAAATGCAGAAAATAGTTGGTGTTCAAGCGCTAAAGGAACGTAGAGACACAAAGGTCATGACCATGGGAGAAAAATTCCTTAGCTCTGTAAGCCATCCCCTGAAGGAGAGATTCAATAACTTGGCATTAGGACGGCTTAAAAGAAGCAGCTTCATTCATCAGGCCAAGCGTATGCGTAAGCTGATACCTGACCTTCCAACTGTAGTCACTCCATTATCATCTGTACCAGAGCATACACCATGGAAAGAAGCAGATTATACACAAATAACTATTCAGACTGAAGTGAAAGGTGTGCAGAATGGTGAGATGCAGAGCAGTCTTGTAAGATCAACAGCCACACTTAGTGTTCTAGATGACAAATATCCATGTGACACCTGGATACGTGTGTATACAGATGGATCTGCACATAATGCCATAAAGAATGGTGGGGCAGGAGCATATATTGAATATCCAAACAACACCATTGACAAGATTTCCATACCCACTGGTAAATACTGCAACAACTTTGATGCAGAAGTTAGGGCAATTATTGCTGCAGTTGAAAAACTATCAGACTCCAGAATTGATACATGTCCTGTAGTAATTCTCACAGATGCAAGATCAGTACTGGAGGCTCTTCAGTGCAACAAACTACCAGACCTTAAGGATGCCTTGTCAAAAATTGGCTTACAACATGGAGTCACTTTGCAATGGATTCCCTCCCACTGTGGGATACCAGGCAATGAGAAAGCTGACCATCTGGCCAAAGAGGGCACTGAAATGGAGCAACCAGACATACCAGTCACCTATAATCAGAAGAAAAGCATGATAAAAACCTACAGGAAGCCACAAACACCACCACATGATGACTATCACATGCTAAACAGAAAGGAACAAGTCACCATCTTCCGTCTCCGAACAGGTCACAGCCGACTCCGAAGTCATATGTATACAAAGTTTAAGGTTGGTACTACTAATCTATGTACATGTGCCCAGATGCCCCAAACCGTGGAACATATCCTCCAGAACTGCATCAACTACGAGACACTGAGAAATAATTACTGGCCCAGTGAAACCACTAAAGAAGATAAGCTCTACGGTTCCATACATGAGTTACAAAAAACAGTGAAATTTATCCTCTTCCTCTTTCATATTCTTCTTCTTCTTTCTCTTCTTCTCCTCCTCCTCGTCCTCTTTCATCTTCTTCTTCATCCTCTTTTCTTCTTCTTCTTCTTCTTCTTCTTCTTCTCGTCTTCTTTCATATTCTACTTCTTCTTTCTATTCTTTTCCTCCTCCTCCACCACGTCTTCTTTCAATATCATCTTATTGTTCGTCTTTTTCTCTTCTTCTTCTTCATCTTATTTTTCTTCTCCTCCTCGTCCTCTTTCATCTTCTTCTTCTTCTTCTGCTCCTCCTCGTTCTCTTTCATCATCATCATCATTTTCTTCTTCTCTTCGTCCTCTTTCATCTTTTTCTTCTTCTCTTCCTCCTCGTTCTCTTTCATCATCATCATCTTTTTATTCTTCTTCTTCTCCTCGTCCTTTTTCATCTTCTTCTTTATCTTCTCGTTCTCCTCCTTGTCTTTTTTTCATCATCATCATCTTTTTCTTCTTCTCCAACTCGTCCTTTTCCATCTTCTTCTTCTTGACAGATGAGATAGGAGTAGTAACTGCCGTTGTACTGTGGTCATCAAATCAGTGATGTGTAAAACTTTATCCTGTTATCACAATGGTTACTGATAAGAGTCATATTTCCACACTGTGTACAGTTATTTAGATGTTTACCTTACTGCAGAGATCGATGTGCTCCAAATAAGGGGAGATGGGGGGGGGGGGTTGCCCCTTGTAAGAATATTTTTTTTAAAGTTCTTTTTCTTTAACACCTACAAATCTGAGACTGTCGGAATAAAATTAGGTGTATCTGATATATGGACTACATTATTAAGAATAGGACAAAATTAACACATGCACAGACTCCCGATAATTTTTAGGATCTCCAAAAGGAAACATCTATATTAGGCCTACTTTCTAAATTTATCAAAACTAAGCGAGTATATTCCTTTATTCTGTTTTTTAAATGAGTAAATAGGAGCTCATTTATCAAAAGAAAAGTGATGAACCTGAGATGATTGATGATCATCCTCCACTCAAAGAATGATGATCATGCCCTACTCGAAGATTGATTATCCTTCACTCTGAGATTGATGATTCTCCTTCACTCAAAAATTGATGATCATTCTCCACTTTAAGATGTGCTACTGTATTATCTCAGATCTACCCTTTGCTATACTGTAGAGAAATACTGATGTATACAGACAGTGGAGGATGTCACGGATGTGAAGTTTTTGTTGTCAAAGAGAACTGAGTGGTTGACAGCAGGTCGAGAATCTGACGCTGAACTGTTATGACGTGTCCATATCTGTGATGGAGGTCTTGGGTATGTAAGGATTTGTGGGTTTTTTTTCTGTGTCAGTCTGTGGATTTCGTAAAATTATGAGTGATTAGATACCTAGTAGTTACCGCTCGCAGGTAATGTAACTTGTCTGTGGCGTGTGCACGTGTAACAGTTTTGTCACCTTGATGGACAGAGCGGAGGAAAGGACTCTTATGATTTAAGTAGCAGTTTGATGACTCCATTGATTGAGGGAGGAACGATTTGTGATGTATAAAGCTTTGTTTAGGTTTTCCCCAATAATTTTGACTGTTTTTGGAGTTATTTTTGTGCGATATGTTTTTTTATTGTATTTTCTGTTGAGTTAATTAAAAACACAGGACTGAGAGATGTGTGCGGTAGGATAGATCCCGGACCCCCATGTATAATGGCTGTTACTGGTCGTCACAATGTGAAGTAAGCCAAGTATTTTAGTTTGTCTTGCTTGACTGAATGCCGGCATGACTGACTCTTGTGTGTAGTGTTGATTGTGTGTGCCTGGCATAGTGGTGAGAGTGGGTTGATATACTAAAGTAGCGACCAGAAATTAGCAGCCAGTCACAGACTTGAATAGTCATCACGTGGAGGTAACATGTAAACATTCATCGAGAGAGAACAAATAAAGGAAACGTGTGTTAATGACGCACAAATTCTTCTTACTGCTGTACGTTGGCAGGATTAAGGGGCGTTGATCATTCTTACAGAATGGCAGTTCAGGGTCCACGTAAACATTGTTCAAGTTTATTCTCTGCACAACGGCGTCACCAGAGCCCTACAGGAGAGCTGTTAGGGAGGCAAAGTTCCGCAAGGGACAGGCAAATGACTGACTGAATGACTGATAATTGCGCCATAGCACGGGGGGGGGGGGGGGGGGGGCGACAAACTAATCGTGGCTTTCAAAAAATTTTTTATTCATTCCTAACACCAGTCTAGTCAATTCCAACGTCTTCTTTCATGAGACGGGTTTGAGTCTATCATTCCTAACACCAGTCTCGTCCGGCCGAACGTCTTTTTTTCATGAGACGGGTTGGAGTCTATCATTCCTAACACCAGTCTCGTCCGGCCGAACGTCTTTTTTTCATGAGACGGGTTGGAGTCTATCATTCGTAAAAAAAATGCATCTGTTTTAAGGTAAGAAATTAACAAGTTCAAAGTTACTAAGAATTGCTGATCAGGCGGAAGACAGATGGATGCAACAGACAGTAGTTTAACATAAAAAATACCACTTAATAATTTCTAATCTCTTTCCTGAGACACGTTAAATTATAGGTCATGAAGGAAAGTTTTATCTCAGATTTATTCCCCCTTGTTCCTGTACTTTAGACTAAACGTTCCCTCAAAGTTTTACATTGACAGTTACTGTAGATCTGGACCACTGTAACAGCTTCCAAAGACTGAAGTAAATGTTTGTGTCCAGTGCTGTATGGGTTAACTCTCTGGGGCTATGGCACCTGGTCACTCAAGTGCAAGGACATTTTCTGATAAAGTAACGTCTGACCATACAGCAGGTTCGACCTCTTAGACTGTCACTCGAACGGTTTAACTGTCTCCGAGAGTCATTCGTTTAAGACTCCGCATTTACTCGTTCTTCTTCTTCTTTTCTTCGTCCTCTGTCATCATCATCATCATCATCATCATAATCATCATCATCTTTTTCTTCTTCTTCTAATCCTCCTCCACCATGTCCACTTTCAATATCATCTTATTCTTTGTCGTCTTATCTTCTTCTTCTTTTGTCTTCTTCTTCTTTTCCTCCTTGTTCTCTTTCATCATCATCATCTTTCTCTTCTTCTTCTTCTCTTCCTCGTCCTCTTTGATCATCATCATCTTTCTCTTTTTCTTCTTCTCTTCCTCGTCCTCTTTCATCATCATCATCTTTTTCTTCTTCTTCTTCTCTTCCTCTTTCATCATCATCATCATCTTTTTCTTCTTCTTCTCCTCCTTCTCGTACTCTTTCATCATCATCATCTTTTTCTTATTCTCCTCCTCGTCCTCTTTCATCTTCTGCTTCCTCTCTTCCTCCTTCTCCTCGTCCTCTTTCATCATCATTATCTTTTTCTTCGTCTCGTCCTCCTCCTCTACCACGCTCTCTTTCAATATCATCTTATTCTTCATCTTCTTCTTCTTCTTCTCCTTGTCCTTTTTCATCATCATCATCTTTCTCTTCTTCTTCTTCTCTTCCTCGTCCTCTTTGATCATCATCATCTTTCTCTTCTTCTTTTTCTCTTCCTCGTCCTCTTTCATCATCATCATCATCTTTTTCTTCTTCTTCTTCTCTTCCTCTTTCATCATCATCATCATCTTTTTCTTCTTCTTCTCCTCCTTCTCGTACTCTTTCATCATCATCATCTTTTTCTTATTCTCTTCCTCGTCCTCTTTCATCTTCTGCTTCCTCTCCTCCTCCTCCTGGTCATCTTTCATCATCATTATCTTTTTCTTCTTCTCCTCCTCCTCCTCTACCACGCTCTCTTTCAATATCATCTTATTCTTCGTCTTCTTCTTATTCTTCTTCGTCTTCTTCTTCTCCTCCTCCTTGTTCTCTTTCATCATCAACATCTTTTTCTTCTTCTTCTTCTCCTTCTCGTCCTCTTTCATCATCATTATCTTTTTCTTCTCCTCCTTGTCTACTTTCATCTTCTTCTTCTCCTTCTTTTTCTTCTTCTTCTTTTTATTCCTGTTCTACTTCTTCTTCTTTTTCTCCTTCTCATTATCCTCCTCCTCCTTGTACGCTTTCATCTTCTTCTTCTTTTTCTTCTAAAAAGGGCGATGGTCACGTTGTATCGCATTTATGCGCCTTTGAGAAATATTTTATGAGTTTATCTTTTTCATATTTTCATTATTTGTATCTTCTTCTTCTCCTTCTCCGTCTCCTCTTTCTTCTTCTTCTTCTTCTGCTTCTTCTTCTTCTCCTCCTCATTCTTCCCCTCCTCCTTCTTCTCCTCCTCTGTCATCATTATCATCTTCTTCTTCCTCTTTTCTTCTTTTCTTCTTCGTCGTCTACTTCTTCTTCTTCTTCTAACAAGGGCGCTGGTCCCGATGTGTCGCAGTTTTGCGCCTTACAGCCTATTACATCCGACTTCGGCTCGGTGAATTTTTGGGACCGAGAGTTCTTCTTCTTCTTCTTCTCTTCCTCCTCCTCGTCCTATTTCTTCTTCTTCTTCTTCGTCTTCTACTTCTTCTTCTCCTTCTTGTCCTTTTTGATCATCACCTTTTTCTTCTTCGTTTTCTAGATCTCTCTCATCGTCTTCTTCTTCTCCTCCTCTTCGTCCTCTTTCATCATCTTCTTCTTTTCTTTCTTCTTCTTCTTCTTCTTCTTCTTCTTCTTCTAAAAAGGACCTTGGTCACGTTTTGTCGCAGTTTTGCGCCTTAGAGCCCATCACATCCAACTTCATTTTATGAGACCGAGGGTTATTCTTCTAAAAGCACTTCCTAGTAACTGGGCTGGACCACCATCTGTTTCTAGAGGAACCATTGAAAGATAGAATAGGGTCTTGGTCTTTGATTCGCTAATACACTACATTGCCTTTAAATGCTACAGAAGAGTCCTTCAAATATCATGGATTAAAAAAAAAAAAATATATATATATCCGTACTTATCTTATATCTTATATCATATATTCTTCCCGTGCTACAAGAAATTTATATTGAAGAGGATAAAGTAGAGAAAACTTAAATGTTTTGGACATATTAAACATTATGAGAATGTAGAGAAGACAGTCTTCGAATGGTACATAGTGGGAAAGAGGAAGACCAAGGCGAAGATGGCTCAAAGACATACTTGATGGTCTGGAAATTAATGCAGCAAAATATCTTGCTTACAACCGAAAGGCCTACGGGAGAGCTGTTAGGGAGGCAAAATTCCGTAATGGACATGCAAATGACTGACTGAATGAAAGAATTACGCTTTTATCTCTGCCATTATTTACTTCACCTACCTAAGCCACACTTTGTGTTCTTTTTTGTTTTGTTTCAACAGACAGGGCCTGTCAGATCCTGTGAACATCAGTTTCCTAGCACTGGCTGTAGCAGACTTGGGAGGTGTCACGTGCCTTCTGTGGTCTAATCTGGGCTCCCATCCTCTCTTGATAAAGAATGTGAACCTTCCCTACGTGCCATATGAATTTGACACTATAACAGCGGGTAAGAGAACTTTCCTACAACTCAAAGCCAGGTAGCTTGTCCTGCTATAAGGTATGGTTATCACACTATATGTAGTCACTAAAAGTATCCAATGTGTTTTCTTTCTCTTTAGGTTTCGTATACGCAGGCTTGTAGACAAAAAGATGGGTCCCCTCCAAGTATCTCATCATCAGTAGGTCTTCATGAGTGCCCACTATTTTACCACAAAGATTAGCAGATTGAGCTGGAAGTTCGATATTGTGCACAATCAGCAAAGATAATATAAAAAATGTCAGATTATTTGACAAAGAGCACTGACAGATTATTCGTATTTTCGACAAAAACATTCTCTAATTATGAACAACTGAGACATTGAAAAGACAAGCTGAAATAGAGAGAGTTTAAAATTCGTGAATAGAAAGCTTGATAATAAAGAGACTGTATAAAATAATAACCAGAATCTATTTAAAAAATATAAGTTCTTCATCCATATACCAGTCATAAGATTATTATTATTCTTATTGCAGTTTATCCCTTTTGTCTACAGGTATTACTCGGACATACTTCTCAAGGGTAGCAATGTGGATTACAGTTTTCATCACCATCCAAAGATGTCTCTGTATCTCTATGCCACTGAAAGTGAAGATAGCCCTCACGCCTCCCAGAACTTGTATTATAATCACTTTCACGTACGTGGCTGTGTTTTTTCTACACACTTTCATAATGTGTTATTCGGCCAGACTTTCATGGAAATTCTGTGCAGACATGAACAGAACATTACTTGGTGTTAGTTTTCTGCATAACTCCGATATCATTCTAGAAATTGGTAATCATTTATACTCCATATTTCAATATGCTTCATTTGTAATACTAATAGTCACAACAGCTACATTAGTTTTTCAGTTAAACAAACAAAGAAAATGGCGTCTAGGTACGGTCAAGTTCACTTCTGAACATTCTATAACTTGTTCCAAAAGGGACCAACGGCTCGGAAGTCTAGTTTCTGTTCTGTTGGCAATTTTGATCATTTGTCACATTCCTGAAATCGTTGGACTTATTGTTAGCTATGGCTTGCCACCGGAAAATATGATCCTGTCAGGACCCACCATAATCATAGTCACATGGACTGTAGCTTCCTTGACAGAAGCTACAAATTCAAGTGTGTGTTTGTTTGTTTATTACAAAATGAGTTCCAAGTACCAGAAAACATTGAATGAAATGTTGAGTTGGAAAGGCTGTGTGAAGGGGCCGTAACTGTGGGCACGTGACGTAGCTGAATCTTGTGTGATGTTGTGGTGTTAAATGTCCAGTATTTCAGGGGCGAACAATTTCAATGTTAATTCCCGTGCCATGATGAAATAAATTATGAAAGAACAAAATAGTTTCTTCTGTGAGGCAAAGTGTAGAACGGTATTACTGACAGATGAGATAGGAGTAGTAACTGCCGTTGTACTGTGGTCATCAAATCAGTGATGTGTAAAACTTTATCCTGTTATCACAATGGTTACTGATAAGAGTCATATTTCCACAATGTGTACAGTTATTTAGATGTTTACCTTACTGTAGAGATCGATGTGCTCCAAATAAGGGGAGATGGGGGGGGGGGGTTGCCCCTTGTAAGAATATTTTTTTAAAGTTCTTTTTCTTTAACACCTACAAATCTGAGACTGTCGGAATAAAATTAGGTGTATCTGATATATGGACTACATTATTAAGAATAGGACAAAATTAACACATGCACAGACTCCCGATAATTTTTAGGATCTCCAAAAGGAAACATCTATATTAGGCCTACTTTCTAAATTTATCAAAACTAAGCGAGTATATTCCTTTATTCTGTTTTTTAAATGAGTAAATAGGAGCTCATTTATCAAAAGAAAAGCGATGAACCTGAGATGATTGATGATCATCCTCCACTCAAAGAATGATGATCATGCCCTACTCGAAGATTGATTATCCTTCACTCTGAGATTGATGATTCTCCTTCACTCAAAAATTGATGATCATTCTCCACTTTAAGATGTGCTACTGTATTATCTCAGATCTACCCTTTGCTATACTGTAGAGAATACTGATGTATACAGACAGTGGAGGATGTCACGGATGTGAAGTTTTTGTTGTCAAAGAGAACTGAGTGGTTGACAGCAGGTCGAGAATCTGACGCTGAACTGTTATGACGTGTCCATATCTGTGATGGAGGTCTTGGGTATGTAAGGATTTGTGGGTTTTTTTTCTGTGTCAGTCTGTGGATTTCGTAAAATTATGAGTTATTAGATACCTAGTAGTTACCGCTCGCAGGTAAATGTAACTTGTCTGTGGCGTGTGCACGTGTAACAGTTTTGTCACCTTGATGGACAGAGCGGAGGAAAGGACTCTTATGATTTAAGTAGCAGTTTTGATGACTCCATTGATTGAGGGAGGAACGATTTGTGATGTATAAAGCTTTGTTTAGGTTTTCCCCAATAATTTTGACTGTTTTTGGAGTTATTTTTGTGCGATATGTTTTTTTATTGTATTTTCTGTTGAGTTAATTAAAAACACAGGACTGAGAGATGTGTGCGGTAGGATAGATCCCGGACCCCCATGTATAATGGCTGTTACTGGGTCGTCACAATGTGAAGTAAGCCAAGTATTTTAGTTTGTCTTGCTTGACTGAATGCCGGCATGACTGACTCTTGTGTGTAGTGTTGATTGTGTGTGCCTGGCATAGTGGTGAGAGTGGGTTGATATACTAAAGTAGCGACCAGAAATTAGCAGCCAGTCACAGACTTGAATAGTCATCACGTGGAGGTAACATGTAAACATTCATCCAGAGAGAACAAATAAAGGAAACGTGTGTTAATGACGCACAAATTCTTCTTACTGCTGTACGTTGGCAGGATTAAGGGGCGTTGATCATTCTTACAGAATGGCAGTTCAGGGTCCACGTAAACATTGTTCAAGTTTATTCTCTGCACAACGGCGTCACCAGAGCCCTACAGGAGAGCTGTTAGGGAGGCAAAGTTCCGCAAGGGACAGGCAAATGACTGACTGACTGACTGATAATCGCGCCATAGCACGGGGGGGGCAAACTAATCGTGGCTTTCAAAAAATCTTTTCTTCATTCCTAACACCAGTCTCGTCCGTCCCAACGTCTTCTTTCATGAGACGGGTTTGAGTCTATCATTCCTAACACCAGTCTCGTCCGGCCGAACGTCTTCTTTCATGAGACGGGTTGGAGTCTATCATTCCTAACACCAGTCTCGTCCGTCCCAACGTCTTCTTTCATGAGACGGGTTGGAGTCTATCATTCGTAAAATGCATCTGTTTTAAGGTAAGAAATTAACAAGTTCAAAGTTACTAAGAATTGCTGATCAGGCGGAAGACAGATGGATGCAACAGACAGTAGTTTAACATAAAAAATACCACTTAATAATTTCTAATCTCTTTCCTGAGACACGTTAAATTATAGGTCATGAAGGAAAGTTTTATATCAGATTTATTCCCCCTTGTTCCTGTACTTTAGACTAAACGTTCCCTCAAAGTTTTACATTGACAGTTACTGTAGATCTGGACCACTGTAACAGCTTCCAAAGACTGAAGTAAATGTTTGTGTCCAGTGCTGTATGGGTTAACTCTCTGGGGCTATGGCACCTGGTCACTCAAGTGCAAGGACATTTTCTGATAAAGTAACGTCTGACCATACAGCAGGTTCGACCTCTTAGACTGTCACTCGAACGGTTTAACTGTCTCCGAGAGTCATTCGTTTAAGACTCCGCATTTACTCGTTATTCTGAGAACCTTCGGGATTTTGAGGTAGAGAGGGGTGGGTGGAAGAGGGGACGGGGAGGGGTTGCTGAGGAGGAGGATTCGGTGTCCAGGCATATCATGCTTATCATCCTTTATCTGAAAATGTCCCTGCACTTGAGAGACCAGGTGCCATATTCCTCGAAGTTTAACCCATTCAACTCAACAGACAGTTAGGATTTAGAATACAACACAGACGAAAGGTTTGGAAATATATTTGGTCGCCATTTGTACGGGGGAATCTAGTCTATGACCTGGTCTACGCCGAGAATAATAGATCCTTCTTATTTGTAAAAATAGCCAGCGCTTGCAAGTTCTTTTTGAATGTACGTCTTGACCCGTTTTTACTTTGTTTGCTAGTGTTAGTTTCTAGGCGATACCATATATATATATATATATATATATATATATATATATATATATATATATATATATATGTTAGTTTATAGACCAAACCATGTATGCTTGATGTTAGTTTCTAGACTAAACCATATATGCTAGATGTTATTTTCTAGACTAGATCATGTATGCTAGATGTCAGTTTTTGGACTAGACCATGTATGCTAGACGTTATTTTCTAGACTAGACCATGTATGCTAGATGTTAGTTTCTTGACTAGACCATGTATGATAGATGTAAGTTTCTAGAATGGACCATGTCTTACCCACGGCATCTTATAAAGTCTTGATCCTATTTCTCATACTGATGTTCCGCTCCTAGAGCCTGTAAGAAGGATCTAAAGTGTTAATGAACAACATGTTCGAAGTAGCAGTGGTGTCTGATAGAAAAAGTGCTTTTTTTTTAGTGCTTTCAGGGGATGCAATCAACTTATTTCCCATTCCCTATCCGACACAACTGTCTTTCGAATTCATCACCAGTAAATAAAATGTGTTCCAGACTGTAGAGAGATCAAAGAATGAGAAAGTTAAGATTAAAATGAAAAGGATGAAGTAAAAATTAATGAAGATATATATATATTTATAACTTAAAGTTCCCATGGGGCTTCCGCCAGAATTTTCAGAAATGCCTGTCCTTCGCCCTTTTTTCAGCTCTTGCCCAGGTGAGCCCTCTCTGGCTCAACATCTTCCCTATCGTTCTTTTAATGAAGAAATTTTATATATATATATATATATATATATATATATATATATATATATATATATATATATATATCTTCTTCTTCTTCTTCGTTCACTTCTACCACCAAAAACCGCACTGTGAACCTACTGAATTCACGCATGTGGTCCTCGTTAGGTCCCGTGGTCCCCGTGTGGTCCAAAATAGACCACACGAGTTCCACGAAAGGACCACAAGGGTTCAGAGTATCACAGTGCTTTAGCCTGTATTCTTGGTGGGTCTCGGAAGCGGGATTGCGTGACACCGTGGTTTCATTGCACCAGTTTGGTCTAGGGTTGGACTTTCTCACCGGAAGACCTCGACGTGTTTGGAATATCAGTGCATCCCCGCTGGGTGAGAGGCGTTAGCCCACCCAGGCCAGAGTTGGACTTTCTCACCGGAAAACCTCGACGTGTTTTGAGATACCCGTGTATCACCGCAGGGTGAGAGGTGGTTGCCCATCCAGTCCAGGGTTGGACTTTCTCACCTGAAAACCTCAGCGTGATTAGGATACGCAGACATCCCCGCCGGGTGAGAGGTGGCTGCCTATCTAGACTTCCCTGGTCCAGTGTCTCCGACTTCAGCATTTTGCGGTCGTGGCCGCTACCCTTCCTAGTTGTGACCAGGATGGAGCTTTTGTCCAGGAGGACGAATCCTCGCCACTAGTGACTTCTACCCCTGGGTTGAGCCGGTTTAGGCATTTCCCAGTATGGGCGTGTTTGGGACGGGGCCGACCTCTGGGGCAGAGGTACTGTGACATTCATAGCCTTCAAGATTCACCCCTGGTATGAGCCGGTTTAGGCAAAATCACCAGTATGGGTGTTTATCAGGCGTTACCGACCTCTAGAGCGGAGGTGGCATGACATGTCTAGCCATCGAGTTCCACCCCTGGTGTGTGCCGGTTTAGGCATATTTCACCAGTGTAGGTGTATTTCGAACGTAGGCGGCCTCTAGAGCAGAGGCGCCGTGGTATAGCTCTCGTAGCGATACTACTGGACATACCAGGTTAAACTTCATTTTCCACCACCTTTTCCCATCGGCGCCGCACAGCAACCTTTATTTCCGCATTTACTTCCTTAACCGGGAGGAGCTTCACTCCACGCGCGGCATTTGAAGAGTCAAGCCAGCAGTGACTTAACCTCTGGGACAAGCCGGTTCATGCATTTCACCCGATATGACTGCACTCAGGACGTGGCCGACCTCCAGACCAGAGGTGCCGTGATTTGACTGTTTGCTTCGCTTTATCCTTTCAACCGCCTTTTCCGCAGTGATGCTGCGCGGCAACCTCATTTGCAAATTTCTTCATTGGCCGGGAAGAGCACCGCTCCACGCACGGCAGCTGAAGATCTCGCCAACAGCGGCAGATGAGCTACCAAACGTGCCACTCATCTACCCTAAGTAACTGGTTTTCAGGCGCCAGATATTCGCCCTCGCCCCTTCTCCTGTCAGTTTAAACAGTTCTGCCACGGGAAGGCCAGGGGCTGGACTTGACTGCCAGAGGCTGTTTGTGGCGCGTTTGCAGTCCTTAGAACCATATATATATATATATATATAATTTACATATAATTTATATATATAATTTACACACACACACAAATATATATATATATATATATATATATATATATATATATATATATATATTTGTGTGTGTGTGTAAATTTCTGTTATTTCTATACTAATTCTATACTAATTATTTTTGTTTAAAAATAGGTAGATAGAGGTGTATATTCTTTCGCTTTTCACTCACGCCGCCTAAGTTTTCTGATTGGCTGAATTTTGAAGTTGTTTTACTACGTCATTAAGTTAGTTCCCACACGTTAGTTCCGTTTACGTGCCCCATTCATGCTTGTCTTTCAAAGCATGAGGAGACCAAAAAGGTATGTTTTTTCTCTTGTTTCTTTTTTTTAAGGTGTTCTGTTGTCCTTGTATGCAATCTTTGAAAAAGGCTAAAGCCGAAATATTGGATGTTGTATGTTTTTTTAAAATGTATACGTTGTCTTACTTCTCTATTCTCTGCCATTTGTCTTTCTGCTCTATTTCCCAATTTCCTTTGCCGTTTTCTAAAACTAAACCATACACCTCTACCTACCTCTATTAGTAGAACCACACACTTCTAAATACCTCTATTACTAGAACCACGCACCCCTACCTATCTTTATTACTATAACAACACACCTCCACTTACCTCTGTTGCTAGAACCATACATCCGCACCTACTTCAATTACTAGAATCATACATCTCTATTACTAAAACCACACACCTCTACCTACGTAGAGTAAATAGAAAAACATAAATATCAGATAACACATGGAAATCCATACATGAAAGACGGGCAGCCAAATTAGCCATGATGAATGTATAAGCAGATCTTGAAAGAGATTTGGCAAAAGCAACATACAAAGAACTAGACAATAAAGTAAAAAGTTCAGCTAGAAGGGATAGAATACATGAACAATATGGCGAAAGAAGCAGAGAAGGCAGCAAAAACAGGAGACAGCAAAACTCTATATAACATACAAAAGAGGCTAATAGGTACTACTGCATCCAAGAAAGACCAATCCTTAGCAAAACTGCCCAGGTGAGCCCTCTATTGCTCAACATCTTCTCTGTTGTTCTTCTCCATGTCTCTTTTGGTCTACCCTTACTTCTGTTCCACTGTGGTGTCCATCTTAGTGCTATTTTTGGTAGTGAGTTGTCAGTCATTCGGAGCACATGTCCCAACCATCGCCAGCGTCTTTCCTCAATAATTGTTGTCAGTGGTTTCATCTGCATTTCTGCCAAAAAGATGTTATTTCCTAAGGTGTTTGGCCAAAATATTTTTCTAATTCTTCGTAATATTTAATCTGGAAAGAATTCAACTTTAAATAGGGTACAAGCATTTAAATCTAAGTACTGTATATAAGTATATAACTAACTATACACGAAGTCACTGTAGTTAAACTGTAATAATAAAGTCTATAAATAGAAAATACATCATCATCATCATCATTATCATCATCATCATCATCATCATCATCATCAACAACGCCTTTCACTCCTTTGAGAGCATAGCATAGGCCACGGATAAAGGCTTTACCGTCATCCATCTTTTTTGAATTATTCTCTGCTTTCTTCCATGTGTATCCCTTGTCTCTGATTATTGTCCAGGTAAGTCTAGGTCTTCCTCGTTTTCTATTTCCTTGAGGATTCCATGCGAGTGCCTGTTTTGTTATGCTAGTGTCGGGTTTCTCAGTGAGTGGTAGAAAAAACATAGCGACATTTTTTTAATTAATTAAGGAACAGACAGTTGTTGTCAGTACATAAAACAAGTATGAAACTATACACAAAGCCACTGTAGTAAATCTGTAATAATAAAGTGCATAAACTTGGAAAAAAGAGTAGGAATACTTTTAAATTAACGAGTACACAGTTTACACCTTGTATCCTGACTTACACGCATGGTAGCTCTCATTCCTGCACGTCCTCATTGCAGGTATGTCCTGTGCTCTATCTTCATACAAGGAGATTACCCACAAGATAACCTTTCTATAAAAACTCGTCCTTTCTGTCCACTATTTCAGTTTCTCACATTTCTTACTATTTTTTTGTAAAACTGAAACATACATTTCTGCCGCCATCCTACCTAAGTCGATTTTTTTTTATTCGTTTCAACAGCCAGGGCCTGTCAGATCCTGTGAACATCAGTTTCCTAGCACTGGCTGTAGCGGACATGGGAGTGGTCACGTGCCTGCTGTGGTTTAATCTTGTCTCCCATCCTCTCTTGGTTAAGAATGTGAACCTTCCTTATTCGCCAGATGAATTTGCCTCTTTAACAGCGGGTAAGAGAACTTTCCTCTAACTCTAGTCATGCAGCTAAACCTCCTGTAACGCATAGTTATCATACACTATATTTATCAGTTAAAAGTATAGAATTTATCGACTTCTGTCTTCGGTTTCGCATGCTCAGACATGTAGACAAAGAGATGGGCCGTCTCCATGTATCTCATCGTAAGTAGTTCTTCATGAGGGCCCACAATTTCTCACAGCTGAAGGTTCGATGAGGTAATCAATCAATAAAGCCGCGTGAAGAATATCAGATTATTTGACAAAACGCTGTGACAGGTTATTCGTCTTTTGACAAAAACAATCTTTAATTATGAACACATGAGACACCGAAAACAGAAGCTGAAATAGAGAAGTATGAAAATTCGTGAATTGAAAACTTGATAAGAAAGTGAAAGTTTCTATTTTGTACTTAGAGCGTACCCGGGGTATATCAGACATTAGATCCTTATTATTCTTATTGTGGTTTTATTTTTATGTTCACTTTATTCCACAGACAGCGTTCGGACATATTTCTCTAACGTAACAATCTGGATCACCATTTTCATTAGCGTCCAAAGATGTCTGTGTATCTCCATGCCACTGAAGGTGAAGATAGCTCTCTCACCTCTCAGAGCTTGTATTATAATCACTTTCACGTACGTGGCTGTGTTTTTTCTGCACAGCTTTATAATGTCTTATTTCATGGGAATTCCGTGAAAAACGTGAATAGAACATTACTTGTTGCTGACTTTCTAGATACTTTCGAAAGCGTTGTGAGGACTGTAATTCATTTATACATTGTATTTCTGTTTGCATCTTTTGTAATAGTTATAGTCACAACAGCTACATTAGTTTTTCAGCTAAACAAGCAAAGAAAATGGCTTCTAAGTACGGCCAAGTTCAGTTCTGAACATTCTATAACTTGTTCCAAAAGGGACCAGCGACTTGGAGTCCTTGTTTCTGTCTTATCAGCCATTGTGATAGTTTGTTACATTCTAGGAATCGTTGGACTTATTTTTAGCCACGTCGTGCGGCCGGAATATATGTCCTTGTCTGGAACTGACATAACCATGGTGATGTGGAATGTAGCTTTCGTGGCAGAGGGTACAAATTCAAGTGTGTATTTGTTTGTTTATTACAAAATGAGTTCCAAGTACCGGAAAACATTGAATGAAACGTTTTAGAAAATCTGTATGAAGGAACATGCAAATCTAGAAAAGTAATGTGACGGTATCTTTGTAATGTAAGTGTTAAATATGTAGGAGTTAAGAGGAAACAATCTGAAGCATGCTGAAATAAATTATGAAAGAACAAAGTACGAGTATTTTGTTTTCTGAGACAAAGTTTAAGTCAGTATCACTGAGATATGAATATCCTTCAAGAGTGCCCAAACCATGCGGACCTGAGGCGTGGGACATGTCCAGAGGACACAAGCTTGGGGCAAAAACTTTGGGTTTTCTATCAGGATCTGGACAGGATTGGGGGCTGTGACCTGTCGACAAGGATCATGATCTGACATGATCAATAACCTTGAACGCAGAAGAAGAAGAAGAAGAATGATAACAGTGGTCGTATTGTAATCATCAAATCAGTGATGTATAAAATTGCCTCCTAGATTCACACTGCTTACTGATAAGAGTCCTAGATTCACACTCCTTACTGATAAGAGTCATAAATTCACTGCTTACTGATAAGAGTCCTAGATTCACACTCCTTACTGATAAGAGTCATAGATTCACACTCCTTACTGATAAGAGTCCTAAACTCACACTGCTTATTGATAAGAGTCATAGAGTCACACTGCTTACTGATAAGAGTCCTAGATTCACACTGCTTACTGATGAGAGTCTTAGATTCACACTCCTTACTGATAAGAGTCATTAATTCACACTGCTTACTGATAAGAGTCTTAGATTCACACTGCTTATTGATAATAGTCCTAGAGTCACACTGCTTATTGATAAGATTCCTAGATTCACACTGCTTACTGATAAGAGTACTAGATTCACACTGCATATTGATAAGCGTCCTACATTCACACTGCTTACTGATAAGAATCCTATATTCACACTGATTACGGATAAGAGTCCTAGATTCACACTGCATACTGATAAGAGTCCTAGATTCACACTGCATACTGATAAGAGTCCTAGATTCACACTACTTACTGATAAGAGTCATTAATTCACACTGCTTACTGATAAGAGTCCTAGATTCACACTGCTTACTGATGAAGTCTTAGATTCACACTCCTTACTGATAAGAGTCATTAATTCACACTGCTTACTGATAAGAGTCTTAGATTCACACTGCTTATTGATAATAGTCCTAGAGTCACACTGCTTATTGATAAGATTCCTAGATTCACACTGCTTACTGATAAGAGTACTAGATTCACACTGCATATTGATAAGCGTCCTACATTCACACTGCTTACTGATAAGAATCCTATATTCACACTGATTACGGATAAGAGTCCTAGATTCACACTGCTTACTGATGAGAGTCTTAGATTCACACTCCTTACTGATAAGAGTCATTAATTCACACTGCTTACTGATAAGAGTCTTAGATTCACACTGCTTATTGATAATAGTCCTAGAGTCACACTGCTTATTGATAAGATTCCTAGATTCACACTGCTTACTGATAAGATTCCTAGATTCACACTGCATACTGATAAGAGTCCTAGATTCACACTACTTACTGATAAAAGTCCTATCCCCACAATGTCTACAGGTATTTAGATGTTTACCACACTACAGGCATCGATGTGCAACAAATATATTGGAGCGCTCTTAGAAGAATTTTTTGTATCTTCTGAAAATGTCTTTAACAATTACAAATCTGAGATGCAGATATGATACAAGCAGTGTCTCATGAACCATATCAGTAAGATGTGGTAAAAAAATAAACTCATTCTCTGACTCAGTATCACTGTTGGGGTCTATTTTAAGCAGCCTTTCCAAATTTAACAAACCAAGTTGTGACAGTAATGAAATGGGAGGATAGAAAGTAAACACAAAGCACGTGTGGTTGATGCGGGAATTCCAGAATCTAATATTAATTATTCATTATGAAAACAGTGGGACAATGGATAATCATTTGTTTCCAACTCCTATCATTTCCCTCCATTTGGTCTCCATACTCCTATCATGTCGCTAC
>CM019700.1:21885937-21919345 GCA_009760885.1 Achatina immaculata
TTATCACAATGGTTACTGATAAGAGTCATATTTCCACAATGTGTACAGTTATTTAGATGTTTACCTTACTGTAGAGATCGATGTGCTCCAAATAAGGGGAGATGGGTGGGGGGGGGGGGTGGGGGGGGTGGGGGGGGGGGGGGGGGGGGGGGTTTGCCCCTTGTAAGAATATTTTTTTAAAGTTCTTTTTCTTTAACACCTACAAATCTGAGACTGTCGAATACAAAATTAGGTTTACTGTCATATTATGGACTACATTATTAAGAATAGGACAAAATCTACACATGCACAGACTCCCGATAATTTTAGGATCTCCAAAAGGAAACATCTATATTAGGCCTACTTTCTAAATTTATCAAACTAAGCGAGTATATTCCTTTATTCTGTTTTTTAAATGAGTAAATAGGAGCTCATTTATCAAAAGAAAAGTGATGAACCTGAGATGATTGATGATCATCCTCCACTCAAAGAATGATGATCATGCCCTACTCGAAGATTGATTATCCTTCACTCTGAGATTGATGATTCTCCTTCACTCAAAAATTGATGATCATTCTCCACTTTAAGATGTGCTACTGTATTATCTCAGATCTACCCTTTGCTATACTGTAGAGAAATACTGATGTATACAGACAGTGGAGGATGTCACGGATGTGAAGTTTTTGTTGTCAAAGAGAACTGAGTGGTTGGCAGCAGGTCGAGAATCTGACCCTGAACTGGTAAGACTTGTTTATATATGTGATGGAGGTCTTGGTATGTAAGGATTTGTGGGTTTTTTTCTGTGTCAGTCTGTGGATTTCGTAAAATTATGAGTTATTAGATACCTAGTAGTTACCGCTCGCAGGTAAATGTAACTTGTCTGTGGCGTGTGCACGTGTAACAGTTTTGTCACCTTGATGGACAGAGCGGAGGAAAGGACTCTTATGATTTAAGTAGCAGTTTGATGACTCCATTGATTGAGGGAGGAACGATTTGTGATGTATAAAGCTTTGTTTAGGTTTTCCCCAATAATTTTGACTGTTTTTGGAGTTATTTTTGTGCGATATGTTTTTTTATTGTATTTTCTGTTGAGTTAATTAAAAACACAGGACTGAGAGATGTGTGCGGTAGGATAGATCCCGGACCCCATGTATAATGGCTGTTACTGGGTCGTCACAATGTGAAGTAAGCCAAGTATTTTAGTTTGTCTTGCTTGACTGAATGCCGGCATGACTGACTCTTGTGTGTAGTGTTGATTGTGTGTGCCTGGCATAGTGGTGAGAGTGGGTTGATAACTAAAGTAGCGACCAGAAATTAGCAGCCAGTCACAGACTTGAATAGTCATCACGTGGAGGTAACATGTAAACATTCATCCAGAGAGAACAAATAAAGGAAACGTGTGTTAATGACGCACAAATTCTTCTTACTGCTGTACGTTGGCAGGATTAAGGGGCGTTGATCATTCTTACAGAATGGCAGTTCAGGGTCCACGTAAACATTGTTCAAGTTTATTCTCTGCACAACGGCGTCACCAGAGCCCTACAGGAGAGCTGTTAGGGAGGCAAAGTTCCGCAAGGGACAGGCAAATGACTGACTGACTGACTGATAATTGCGCCATAGCACGGGGGGGGGGGGGGGGGCGACAAACTAATCGTGGCTTTCAAAAAATCTTTTCTTCATTCCTAACACCAGTCTTGTCCGTCCCAACGTCTTCTTTCATGAGACGGGTTTGAGTCTATCATTCCTAACACCAGTCTCGTCCGGCCGAACGTCTTTTTTCATGAGACGGGTTGGAGTCTATCATTCCTAACACCAGTCTCGTCCGGCCGAACGTCTTTTTTCATGAGACGGGTTGGAGTCTATCATTCGTAAAAAAAATGCATCTGTTTTAAGGTAAGAAATTAACAAGTTCAAAGTTACTAAGAATTGCTGATCAGGCGGAAGACAGATGGATGCAACAGACAGTAGTTTAACATAAAAAATACCACTTAATAATTTCTAATCTCTTTCCTGAGACACGTTAAATTATAGGTCATGAAGGAAAGTTTTATATCAGATTTATTCCCCCTTGTTCCTGTACTTTAGACTAAACGTTCCCTCAAAGTTTTACATTGACAGTTACTGTAGATCTGGACCACTGTAACAGCTTCCAAAGACTGAAGTAAATGTTTGTGTCCAGTGCTGTATGGGTTAACTCTCTGGGGCTATGGCACCTGGTCACTCAAGTGCAAGGACATTTTCTGATAAAGTAACGTCTGACCATACAGCAGGTTCGACCTCTTAGACTGTCACTCGAACGGTTTAACTGTCTCCGAGAGTCATTCGTTTAAGACTCCGCATTTACTCGTTTTCTGAGAACCTTCGGATTTTGAGGTAGAGAGGGGTGGGTGGAAGAGGGGACGGGGAGGGGTTGCTGAGGAGGAGGATTCGGTGTCCAGGCATATCATGCTTATCATCCTTTATCTGAAAATGTCCCTGCACTTGAGAGACCAGGTGCCATATTCCTCGAAGTTTAACCCATTCAACTCAACAGACAGTTAGGATTTAGAATACAACACAGACGAAAGGTTTGGAAATATATTTGGTCGCCATTTGTACGGGGGAATCTAGTCTATGACCTGGTCTACGCCGAGAATAATAGATCCTTCTTATTTGTAAAAATAGCCAGCGCTTGCAAGTTCTTTTTGAATGTACGTCTTGACCCGTTTTTACTTTGTTTGCTAGTGTTAGTTTCTAGGCGATACCATATATATATATGTTAGTTTATAGACCAAACCATGTATGCTTGATGTTAGTTTCTAGACTAAACCATATATGCTAGATGTTATTTTCTAGACTAGATCATGTATGCTAGATGTCAGTTTTTGGACTAGACCATGTATGCTAGACGTTATTTTCTAGACTAGACCATGTATGCTAGATGTTAGTTTCTTGACTAGACCATGTATGATAGATGTAAGTTTCTAGAATGGACCATGTCTTACCCACGGCATCTTATAAAGTCTTGATCCTATTTCTCATACTGATGTTCCGCTCCTAGAGCCTGTAAGAAGGATCTAAAGTGTTAATGAACAACATGTTCGAAGTAGCAGTGGTGTCTGATAGAAAAAGTGCTTTTTTTAGTGCTTTCAGGGGATGCAATCAACTTATTTCCCATTCCCTATCCGACACAACTGTCTTTCGAATTCATCACCAGTAAATAAAATGTGTTCCAGACTGTAGAGAGATCAAAGAATGAGAAAGTTAAGATTAAAATGAAAAGGATGAAGTAAAAATTAATGAAGATATATATATTTATAACTTAAAGTTCCCATGGGGCTTCCGCCAGAATTTTCAGAAATGCCTGTCCTTCGCCTTTTTTCAGCTCTTGCCCAGGTGAGCCCTCTCTGGCTCAACATCTTCCCTATCGTTCTTTTAATGAAGAAATTTTATATATATATAATATATATATATATATATATATAATATATATATATATATCTCTTCTTCTTCTTCGTTCACTTCTACCACCAAAAACCGCACTGTGAACCTACTGAATTCACGCATGTGGTCCTCGTTAGGTCCCGTGTCCCCCGTGTGGTCCAAAATAGACCACACGAGTTCCACGAAGGACCACAAGGGGTTCAGAGTATCACAGTGCTTTAGCCTGTATTCTTGGTGGGTCTCGGAAGCGGGATTGCGTGACACCGTGGTTTTCATTGCACCAGTTTGGTCTAGGGTTGGACTTTCTCACCGGAAGACCTCGACGTGTTTGGAATATCATGCATCCCCGCTGGGTGAGAGGCGTTAGCCCACCCAGGCCAGAGTTGGACTTTCTCACCGGAAAACCTCGACGTGTTTTGAGATACCCGTGTATCACCGCAGGGTGAGGTGGTTGCCCATCCAGTCCAGGGTTGGACTTTCTCACCTGAAAACCTCAGCGTGATTAGGATACGCAGACATCCCCGCCGGGTGAGAGGTGGCTGCCTATCTAGACTTCCCTGGTCCAGTGTCTCCGACTTCAGCATTTTGCGGTCGTGGCCGCTACCCTTCCTAGTTGTGACCAGGATGGAGCTTTTGTCCAGGAGGACGAATCCTCGCCACTAGTGACTTCTACCCCTGGGTTGAGCCGGTTTAGGCATTTCCCAGTATGGGCGTGTTTGGGACGGGCCGACCTCTGGGCAGAGGTACTGTGACATTCATAGCCTTCAAGATTCACCCCTGGTATGAGCCGGTTTAGGCAAAATCACCAGTATGGGTGTTTATCAGGCGTTACCGACCTCTAGAGCGGAGGTGGCATGACATGTCTAGCCATCGAGTTCCACCCCTGGTGTGTGCCGGTTTAGGCATATTTCACCAGTGTAGGTGTATTTCGAACGTAGGCGGCCTCTAGAGCAGAGGCGCCGTGGTATAGCTCTCGTAGCGATACTACTGGACATACCAGGTTAAACTTCATTTTCCACCACCTTTTCCCATCGGCGCCGCACAGCAACCTTTATTTCCGCATTTACTTCCTTAACCGGGAGGAGCTTCACTCCACGCGCGGCATTTGAAGAGTCAAGCCAGCAGTGACTTAACCTCTGGGACAAGCCGGTTCATGCATTTCACCCGATATGACTGCACTCAGGACGTGGCCGACCTCCAGACCAGAGGTGCCGTGATTTGACTGTTTGCTTCGCTTTATCCTTTCAACCGCCTTTTCCGCAGTGATGCTGCGCGGCAACCTCATTTGCAAATTTCTTCATTGGCCGGGAAGAGCACCGCTCCACGCACGGCAGCTGAAGATCTCGCCAACAGCGGCAGATGAGCTACCAAACGTGCCACTCATCTACCCTAAGTAACTGGTTTTCAGGCGCCAGATATTCGCCCTCGCCCCTTCTCCTGTCAGTTTAAACAGTTCTGCCACGGGAAGGCCAGGGGCTGGACTTGACTGCCAGAGGCTGTTTGTGGCGCGTTTGCAGTCCTTAGAACCATATATATATATATATATATAATTTACATATAATTTATATATATAATTTACACACACACACAAATATATATATATAATATATATATATATTATATATATATATATATATATTATTTGTGTGTGTGTGTAAATTTCTGTTATTTCTATACTAATTCTATACTAATTATTTTTGTTTAAAAATAGGTAGATAGAGGTGTATATTCTTTCGCTTTTCACTCACGCCGCCTAAGTTTTCTGATTGGCTGAAGTTTTGAAGTTGTTTTACTACGTCATTAAGTTAGTTCCCACACGTTAGTTCCGTTTACGTGCCCCATTCATGCTTGTCTTTCAAAGCATGAGGAGACCAAAAAGGTATGTTTTTTCTCTTGTTTCTTTTTTTTAAGGTGTTCTGTTGTCCTTGTATGCAATCTTTGAAAAAGGCTAAAGCCGAAATATTGGATGTTGTATGTTTTTTTAAAAATGTATACGTTGTCTTACTTCTCTATTCTCTGCCATTTGTCTTTCTGCTCTATTTCCCAATTTCCTTTGCCGTTTTCTAAAACTAAACCATACACCTCTACCTACCTCTATTAGTAGAACCACACACTTCTAAATACCTCTATTACTAGAACCACGCACCCCTACCTATCTTTATTACTATAACAAACACCTCCACTTACCTCTGTTGCTAGAACCATAAAAAAGAAAGAAATAAAAAAACAAACTCAAGGAAAATTATTAATCGTGCTAGAATGTCCAGTAGAAACATGTCCGTCACAGGTCACGTGGTTCAGGAGACCAATCATCTCATCAGTGCCGACATCTGGGAAATAATAGACATTCTGAATAAAACGGTCGTCGGGTCGGGCATATGCCTGCTGGGCATCGTCACTAACATCGTCAACATGGTCGTCTTTGTTCGGTAACTTTGTATGATCGTGAATTGTGAAAGAAAACAAATGAAAAACGGAAATAATGATAATAATAATAATAATAATCAACACAATGCCTGAAAGACATAAAATCTCTGTTTCCTAGCATATGAATGCTGTTTAATAGTGCCTTGTAAGTTAGAATAGTATTACTGTTATTATTGTTATAATTATTATGAATACTATGAGCATTTTTATTATAGTTATGATTATTATTGACACAATAATAATCATAACTATAATAAAAATGCTATGAATGGTTCCAGGTTGATTCGTGCTCTTTGAAAGTGTCATAGACTTCATAATGAAAAAAATGTTCCACAGCTAAAAATGGCATTGATTGGGTACGTGGGACTCAACTAGAAGATCTTGATTTTGCAGATGATATAACTCTTATCAGTAACAATGTAAACTAGAATGAAGAAAAAAATGGATACCTTGTCTTCCCTGGCAAGTAAAATAGTACTTGAAATTAACAAGCAAAAAAAAAAAAATAATAATAATAATCAAAATTAAAAATATACCTGTAAGCAGTCAACCATGAATGGTCCAGCAGACCAATTACATGACCAAGGGGAGGGGACCGACTGATCCAGAATTTCAATAAGGACCCAGTCAGTATGTAGTCAACCAGATGACCAATAAAAAGATAATAGAAGTATGTCCTATTGGTCAATTTCCTACGATATATGAGAATAGATAGATAGATAGATAGATAGATAGATAGATAGATAGATAGATAGATAGATAGATAGATAGATAGATAGATAGATAGATAGATAGATAGGCAGGCAGGCAGGCAGGTAGCTGGATATAAACAGAGGATAGAAGAACTAAGAAGCACTAGCAGTTTAAAATCAGACAGCAGTTCAAGTTAGAAAGTATTACGTGAGAAATACAGAAGATTTGATATTTTTGGAACTTTGTGTAAAATGCTTTCTGGGATGCTTGAATTTTATACTTGTGAATTCCGTTTGATGAGCATTAACGTTCCTGATTCAAGAACGAACCATAAGAATTTATAGCGACTATGTATGTTAAGATTTTTGTCTTGTGCTGAACCATATAGTATTACGTGTAGTGGCATTCTGAACTGTTGAAGCAGACACAAAGATGTAGTAATGTGTATTAATAACTTTAAAGTGAGAAGGAATATAAACAAGTTGAATTCTTTCCAGACTAAATGTTTACGAAAAATTAGAAAAATATTTTGGCCAAACACCATAAGAAATAACATCTTGTTGGCAGAAATGCAGATGAAGCCACTGACAGCAGTTATTGAGGAAAAACGCTGGCGATGGTTGGGACATGTGATCAGAATGACTGACAACTCACTACCAAAAATAGTACTAAGATGGACACCACAAGTAACAGAAGTAAGGGTAGACCAAAAGAGACATGGAGAAGAACAACAGAGAAGGAGAGAGAGAAGGAATACCCAAAGTTATCGCTGCCACAGCGGTAATAACCGAGGAATTATGAAAGAACAGTAAATATTAGAACATCTTACGTCCTTCCCGTGCTGTTAAGCGTCACATAGGACTCGCATAGTAATTCGTAGTTTTCCTATTTTGGGCGAGCTGTTCAACTCATCAAGGGATTTTATGCCTGTTAAATTGATCTCTCTTAACAATTAGAGCATATCATTATTAAAATTATGCTGTGGCCAGCTCTGAGTTTTAGGAGGATGCCAAGTTGGGGACGGACTACATTTTTTTATGACACTTCAGCTGTTCAAGCAAAAACTACTGTTATCCACTTCCTATCCGACAACATGTTTTTGGTTCAGATTATGACATTATCATCAGTAGATGTTGAATATTAACAAGATTTTTTAACGTTTCCACTGGAAAATTAATGTTCTTGACGTGTTGATGAGATGAAGATCTTGGAACAAAAGAACAGGAGAACAGTCACCTGGCAGTGGACAGAAAACCACAATGGCTGTACCATCGTAGACAGTTATATTTGTACTTGTACGAACATCCTGTAACTGAGAGCTGTTGTTCTTTGCAGCCGATACTATGGAGATGTTGAGGCACAGCATCGTATCGGCTCGCAGCTTTTTTTTTTCATTAACGGAGTACAGCTTAAAAAAGCAGGGAGGAGGGTGTGTGCAATGTTTGTTTAACAGACTCCACCACCATGGGTACTATGGCGATCCATGCCCCGTTAGCCAGGCTAGGTCTGTCATTGGTGGTACCACGGAGAGGTGGGACAGGGTCTTGGTCAGCTATGGTTCGCTAACATGACACTGGCATATCAGCTATGGTTCGCTAACCTGACACTGGCATATCAGCTATGGTTCGCTAACCTGACACTGGCATATCAGCTATGGTTCGCTAACCTGACACTGGCATATCAGCTATGGTTCGCTAACCTGACACTGGCATATCAGCTATGGTTCGCTAACCTGATACTGGCATATCAGCTATGGTTCACTAACCTGACACTGGCATATCAGCTATGGTTCGCTAACCTGATACTGGCATATCAGCTATGGTTCACTAACCTGATACTGGCATATCAGCTAATGTTCGCTAACCTGACACTGGCATTTCAGCTATGATTCGCTAACCTGACACTGGCATTTCAGCTATGAGTCGCTCTTGCCCCATCGGACAGCGTCTTTACTCAACAGACAGTTATATTCTGACTGTCAATTTCTTAGGCCTTTAAAAATAATGTTTTTTTATTCGGTTCAGAGTATCCTGATTAAGTAGTCTCTCTCTCTCTCTCTGAACATTAAGTGCCCAGGGCACATGGGGCTTCCGCAAGGGTTTTACACAAATGCCTGTCCTTTGCCTTTTTTTCTGCTCTTGCCCAGGTGAGCCCTCTATTGCTCAACATCTTCTCTGTTGTTCTTCTCCATGTCTCTTTTGGTCTACCCTTACTTCTGTTCCACTGTGGTGTCCATCTTAGTGCTATTTTTGGTAGTGAGTTGTCAGTCATTCGGAGCACATGTCCCAACCATCGCCAGCGTCTTTCCTCAATAATTGTTGTCAGTGGTTTCATCTGCATTTCTGCCAAAAAGATGTTATTTCCTAAGGTGTTTGGCCAAAATATTTTTCTAATTCTTCGTAAATATTTAATCTGGAAAGAATTCAACTTTAAATAGGGTACAAGCATTTAAATCTAAGTACTGTATATAAGTATATAACTAACTATACACGAAGTCACTGTAGTTAAACTGTAATAATAAAGTCTATAAAATAGAAAATACATCATCATCATCATCATTATCATCATCATCATCATCATCATCATCATCAACAACGCCTTTCACTCCTTTGAGAGCATAGCATAGGCCACGGATAAAGGCTTTACCGTCATCCATCTTTTTTGAATTATTCTCTGCTTTCTTCCATGTGTATCCCTTGTCTCTGATTATTGTCCAGGTAAGTCTAGGTCTTCCTCGTTTTCTATTTCCTTGAGGATTCCATGCGAGTGCCTGTTTTGTTATGCTAGTGTCGGGTTTCTCAGTGAGTGGTAGAAAAAACATAGCGACATTTTTATTAATTAATTAAGGAACAGACAGTTGTTGTCAGTACATAAAACAAGTATGAAACTATACACAAAGCCACTGTAGTAAATCTGTAATAATAAAGTGCATAAACTTGGAAAAAAAAGTAGGAATACTTTTATAAATTAACGAGCACACCGTTTACGCCTTGTATCCTGACTTACACGCATGGTAGCTCTCATTCCTGCACGTCCTCATTGCAGGTATGTCCTGTGCTCTATCTTCATACAAGGAGATTACCCACAAGATAACCTTTCTATAAAAACTTGTCCTTTCTGTCCACTATTTCAGTTTCTCCCATTTCTTACTATTTTTTTGTAAAACTGAAACATACATTTCTGCCGCCATCTTACCTAAGTCATTTTTTTTATTCGTTTCAACAGCCAGGGCCTGTCAGATCCTGTGAACATCAGTTTCCTAGCACTGGCTGTAGCGGACATGGGAGTGGTCACGTGCCTGCTGTGGTTTAATCTTGTCTCCCATCCTCTCTTGGTTAAGAATGTGAACCTTCCTTATTCGCCACATGAATTTGCCTCTTTAACAGCGGGTAAGAGAACTTTCCTATAACTCTAGTCATGCTGCTAAACCTCCTGTAATGCATAGTTATCATACACTATATTTATCAGTTAAAAGTATAGAATTTATCGTCTTCTGTCTTCGGTTTCGCATGCTTAGACAGATAGACAAAGAGATGGGACGCCTCCAGGTATCTCATCATAAGTAGTTCTTCATGAGGGCTCTCAATTTCTCACAACTGAAAGTTTGATGAGGTGATCAATCAGTAAAGCCGCGTGAAGAATATCAGATTATTTGACAAAACGCTGTGACAGGTTATTCGTCTTTTGACAAAAACAATCTTTAATTATGAACACATGAAACACCGAAAACAGAAGCTGAAATAGAGAGGTATGAAAATTCGTGAATTGAAAACTTGATAAGAAAGTGAAAGTTTCTATTTTGTACTTAGAGCGTACCCGGGGTATATCAGACATTAGATCCTTATTATTCTTATTGTGGTTTTATTTTTATGTTCACTTTATTCTACAGACAGCGTTCGGACATATTTCTCTAACGTAACAATCTGGATCACCATTTTCATTAGCGTCCAAAGATGTCTGTGTATCTCCATGCCACTGAAGGTGAAGATAGCTCTCTCACCTCTCAGAACTTGTATTATAATCACTTTCACGTACGTGGCTGTGTTTTTTCTGCACAGCTTTATAATGTCTTATTTCATGGGAATTCCGTGAAAAACGTGAATAGAACATTACTTGTTGCTGACTTTCTAGATACTTTCGAAAGCGTTGTGAGGACTGTAATTCATTTATACATTGTATTTCTGTTTGCATCTTTTGTAATAGTTATAGTCACAACAGCTACATTAGTTTTTCAGCTAAACAAGCAAAGAAAATGGCTTCTAAGTACGGCCAAGTTCAGTTCTGAACATTCTATAACTTGTTCCAAAAGGGACCAGCGACTTGGAGTCCTTGTTTCTGTCTTATCAGCCATTGTGATAGTTTGTTACATTCTAGGAATCGTTGGACTTATTTTTAGCCACGTCGTGCGGCCGGAATATATGTCCTTGTCTGGAACTGACATAACCATGGTGATGTGGAATGTAGCTTTCGTGGCAGAGGGTACAAATTCAAGTGTGTATTTGTTTGTTTATTACAAAATGAGTTCCAAGTACCGGAAAACATTGAATGAAACGTTTTAGAAAATCTGTATGAAGGAACATGCAAATCTAGAAAAGTAATGTGACGGTATCTTTGTAATGTTGTGTTAAATATGTAGGAGTTAAGAGGAAACAATCTGAAGCATGCTGAAATAAATTATGAAAGAACAAAGTACGAGTATTTTGTTTTCTGAGACAAAGTTTAAGTCAGTATCACTGAGATATGAATATCCTTCAAGAGTGCCCAAACCATGCGGACCTGAGGCGTGGGACATGTCCAGAGGACACAAGCTTGGGGCAAAAACTTTGGGTTTTCTATCAGGATCTGGACAGGATTGGGGGCTGTGACCTGTCGACAAGGATCATGATCTGACATGATCAATAACCTTGAACGCAGAAGAAGAAGAAGAAGAATGATAACAGTGGTCGTATTGTAATCATCAAATCAGTGATGTATAAAATTGCCTCCTAGATTCACACTGCTTACTGATAAGAGTCCTAGATTCACACTCCTTACTGATAAGAGTCATAAATTCACACTGCTTACTGATAAGAGTCCTAGATTCACACTCCTTACTGATAAGAGTCATAGATTCACACTCCTTACTGATAAGAGTCCTAAACTCACACTGCTTATTGATAAGAGTCATAGAGTCACACTGCTTACTGATAAGAGTCCTAGATTCACACTGCTTACTGATGAGAGTCTTAGATTCACACTCCTTACTGATAAGAGTCATTAATTCACACTGCTTACTGATAAGAGTCTTAGATTCACACTGCTTATTGATAATAGTCCTAGAGTCACACTGCTTATTGATAAGATTCCTAGATTCACACTGCTTACTGATAAGAGTACTAGATTCACACTGCATATTGATAAGCGTCCTACATTCACACTGCTTACTGATAAGAATCCTATATTCACACTGATTACGGATAAGAGTCCTAGATTCACACTGCATACTGATAAGAGTCCTAGATTCACACTGCATACTGATAAGAGTCCTAGATTCACACTACTTACTGATAAGAGTCATTAATTCACACTGCTTACTGATAAGAGTCCTAGATTCACACTGCTTACTGATGAGAGTCTTAGATTCACACTCCTTACTGATAAGAGTCATTAATTCACACTGCTTACTGATAAGAGTCTTAGATTCACACTGCTTATTGATAATAGTCCTAGAGTCACACTGCTTATTGATAAGATTCCTAGATTCACACTGCTTACTGATAAGAGTACTAGATTCACACTGCATATTGATAAGCGTCCTACATTCACACTGCTTACTGATAAGAATCCTATATTCACACTGATTACGGATAAGAGTCCTAGATTCACACTGCTTACTGATGAGAGTCTTAGATTCACACTCCTTACTGATAAGAGTCATTAATTCACACTGCTTACTGATAAGAGTCTTAGATTCACACTGCTTATTGATAATAGTCCTAGAGTCACACTGCTTATTGATAAGATTCCTAGATTCACACTGCTTACTGATAAGATTCCTAGATTCACACTGCATACTGATAAGAGTCCTAGATTCACACTACTTACTGATAAAAGTCCTATCCCCACAATGTCTACAGGTATTTAGATGTTTACCACACTACAGGCATCGATGTGCAACAAATAATATTGGAGCGCTCTTAGAAGAATTTTTTGTATCTTCTGAAAATGTCTTTAACAATTACAAATCTGAGATTGCAGATATGATACAAGCAGTGTCTCATGAACCATATCAGTAAGATGTGGTAAAAAAATAAACTCATTCTCTGACTCAGTATCACTGTTGGGGTCTATTTTAAGCAGCCTTTCCAAATTTAACAAAACCAAGTTGTGACAGTAATGATAATGGGAGGATAGAAAAGTAAACACAAAGCACGTGTGGTTGATGCGGGAATTCCAGAATCTAATATTAATTATTCATTATGAAAAACAGTGGGACTAATGGATACACGCGACGTAAAAGAAGAAGAGGACTTGACAACGATCAACAAGAGGAGAGAAGGAAAGACACAGATACATAGAAAGACCTGGATTCTTAGATAATGAATGAATGAATAATCTTTATTTTTCAAGGGTAAAGAATTGGGCACGCAGGCCCGTGATAGGGGCGGTAACAGACCTAAAGTTAGACTTTGGATTATGCCATCATTATAACTATGTTGGAAGTTAAACAATATAAAGCAGGAAATGAAACATCCAACAGGGTTTTCACTCACAACATTTCACTTTTTGGTTGTTATAAACGAAGAAGAACGATCACGTTTCGTACTGTGGGTTATATTATGGGTTATACTGTGGGTTATATTGCACAAAAGTGAGTTTATGCCTTCACGCTGTGGTTTAAGTAACAATGAGATATGAGATGATTTATCAGACAAAACCGATGAGATGAAGCTCGGATGAATGACGATCATCTTCCACTCTAAGATGCGTTACTTTGTCTTGTGATCTTTCTTCTGCTAATAAAGTAAAGAGAAAGTGTAGAATATGTTATTATACTACAGATAGCGGAGAATCTCACGGATGTGAAGTCTCTGTTGTGAACGGTTAATGAGCGGTTGTTAGCCAGTCGAAGATCGGACGCTGAGCTGGTCAACTTGTCAACGTAGATGAGGGAGCTCGTGGTAATGAAAGGAATTGTGCTTTTTGTGCTTTCTTCTGTGGACTTCCTGAAGTTATAGGATTTAGCTGTACACGAGTAATGTATGAGTTGTATGTAGGATACACAGGGCAAGAATAATGATATAATCGACTCTCACGTCAGTGTAGATAAGTGTATGTAAGAGTTATGACAGTTTGTTCGTTGGGAAATATGTATTGGATTTCTGTGTGAGAGTCAGGGTAATTTGTGTGAGTCTATGAGCGGTGATAAGTGTTAGGATGTTCCGCTATAAAATGATGAGGTGATCTTTCTTTGTGGTGTACCAACATGTTGGCGAATGAACATGTAACAGTGGAATTCTGTAAACTATGATTTGTGTAAACATGTCTTTCGCCTCGATGAATAGGGCAGAGAAATGAATTGTTGTGATGTGTAATATATATATATATATATATATATATATATATATATATATATATATATATATATATATACGTGTGTGTGTGTATGTGTGTGTATACGTATTGCATTGCAACCAAAAATTGTGGTGGTGAAATAATTTTGACTGATTACAGATTTTGTTTTGTCCGATGTATTTTCTATGTAAATGATTACTAACTCATAACAGGAGATGTGTGTGCTACGAATGGATCCTAGACCCCGATGTATGACGGAATGTGACTGGGTGTCACGAAGCGAAGTAAGCCAAGTATTTTAGTTTGTCTTGATTGATGAAAGCTCGGTAGGCCTTTTCTCACGTGTAGCAGTGATCGTGTGTGTCTATGATGGTAGTGAGAGCGAGGTGGTGCACGGAGATAGAGACCAGAGTTAACAGGCAAGTGATGAAACTGAACTATCATCAGGCCAAGGAAATATGTAATCATTTTTAACAAAGTTAAGTTTGTTCACAGAATTCTGTCGCACAATGCTTCGCCTTACTTGTGGTCACTGTTTACGTATAACACTAAACATAGCCAGCGTTTAAAAAACTGTCTTGTTCCTAAACCCAGGATTGATCTATACAAGAAAAGCCTTGCATACTCTGCAGTACAGCTCTGGAACACCCTCCCCTACAATTTAAAATCCATTGGTAATACTTCATCCTTTAACTCAAACCTGTTTCATTATTTACTTGCTTGTAATTATATGCCTCCATAAAATAACCAGCACTCTCTCAACACATGGCTCGTAAACCATCAAGTACTTCAATGACATAGTTAGAAAAGCAACTTGTTAGATATTGTTAGAAATTATTTTAATGTTTGTTAAAAAAAACATATGTTAGAAGATCTGTATTTACAGTGTATTTTTATTTATGTATATGTCTGCGTGTGTATGTGTGCGTGAGTGCTATTTTATTAGGTTAATTACTTCTTCTCTTTTACTTTGAATGTAGTAGTTAAATCTTACACTCTTTTGATAAGTTTTTCCTAATTTAATTTGTATTTTTGTATTAAATCAAGTGTGTGGGAAGAATGAAAGATGGAGTGATGAAGGGCAGAATGTAAGATGGGGCCTGCGTGCCCAATTCTTTACCCTTTAAAAATAAAGATTATTCATTCATTCATTCATTCACATTCACTTGTTCTATCCACCCTTCTCTCGGTGAGGTTACCTCTGTATCACTCTCTCCCCCATACCCCCTCGTTATTACCAACCTATCACACATTACAAATCTCAGCGTAAACGTTCTCAACACTATCACACGCACTACCGGATTCAGGTTCTTACAAGACACAGCTAAGCACTCCATTTACTCCTTTTTTTTTACATTACTATTTGTTGTATTGCAGTTATGTCAGTTTATACTATATCTATTTCTCGCTATTTTTGTCATATATGTTCTTATATGATTAAAGTGTAAACCAAAATATCACAACCGTGTGCTCGTTAATTAATAAAGCTGTTCTATTTGTGTTCTTAAATAGTTTTAAGTTTTTCTTATCACAGTTTTACTGCGTTGGCTTCGTGTATAGTTGTATATTTAGTTCTATATACTCATATACTCACAATTCACAGGATACTCGAGACACGCTTTCCGAGTATACTTGAGACAAACATCCAGAGGATGGTTGCCAGATTCTGTAAATGAAAACCTGGGACATTTTTCTCAGATTGAAAAAAAAAAGAAAAGCTATTTGAATATCTTTACTAATTCTATTAAAAAATAGTATCAAAATTTGTGTTCGCATTTTCGTCACAGAACGTAATGCTTCTACTCTTATCAGTTCAAGCACTTGTAAAGTAATAGTATTTTTATGACTAAATTACTGAACAAACAATGACAAAATTGTCTCGGCCTCATGGTTAATAGAGACAAGAGTTTGGTTGTGTCAAGAACTAACATGCATTTTACTTTCCATTTGGAAAGAAGAAAAAGTCAATTCACATGGAAAAAGGGAATCAGTGTTAAAATACCCAAAAAAAGCAACCTCAGTAACTGCAGTAACTGGAGGGGTGTAACCTTACTATTGGTTGTGTCAAAGGTGTTTTGTAAAGTAATTCTGAATAGAATTAAGGATGCAGTGGATACTGCAATGAGAGAAGAACAGGCAGGATTTCTAAAAGGGAGAAGCTGTCTCGACTAGGTCTTTACTCTAAGATTTATACTTGAAGAACATATTGAAAAATAGAAACCATTAATCCTGAACTTCACAGACTAAAAAAAAGCATTTGATAACATACACAGAGATTCATTGTGGAGAATTTTAAGTCTATATGAAATACTATTAAAATAAATTATCAACACCACTAGATATCTCTACAACGGATATATTTGTGCGGTCAAGATAGAAGAAGGAGTGTCAGAATGGATTCAGATTGAAACAGGTATTGAAACAAGGATGTATATCTTCATTGCTTGTTGGAATTATCATAGACTTTATAATGAAAAGATGCTGTGTAGGTAAAACTAGCATTGGTTAGGGTACATGGGACCCAAATAGAAGATCTTGATTTTGCTGATGACATAACTCTTGTCAGTGACAATGCGAAATCGATGCAGGAAAAAAAGCAGATTCACTATCTTCAGTGACTAGCAAAATAGATCTTGAAATTAACAAAGACAAAACAAAAATAATGAAACTTCTCATTAACCAAGAAGGAAAAATATATGCTACATAGACCCAGATGATGACATCAGGAAGGAAGTTTGATCTATCTATCTATCTATCTATCTATCTATCTATATATCTATCTATCTATCCTAGAACATGGTTTTCTCTCAACACGGATAGTAGTAATAGAAGTACTTAATCTTTCTTTGACTAGTCATAAATCTCTAAGAGACGACAGCCAGAAATACGTTACTGATTTTCAGGGCTATGACGCGTATAATGGTAACATAGCGCGTATAACATGCATCTAGTGTAGTCTCCAAAAATGTAAACTATAAGACAGTGGACAGGAAGATGTTGCACCTTGACTGAATTAAACTATAAGACAGTGGACATGAAGATGTTGCACCTTGACTGAATTAAACTATAAGACAGGAAAGATGTCGCACCTTGAGTGAATTAAACTATAAGATAGGGAAGATGTTGCACCTTGACTGAATTAAACAATAGGACAGGAAAGATGTTGCACCTTGACTGAATTAAACAATAGGACAGGAAAGATGTCTCACCTTGATTGAATTAAACTATAACACAGGAAAGATGTCGCACCTTGACTGAAGTAAACTATAAGACAGGGAAGATGTCGCACCTTGACTGAAGTAAACTATAAGACAGGAAAGATGTCGCACCTTGACTGAAGTAAACTATAAGACAGGAAAGATGTCGCACCTTGACTGAAGTAAACTATAAGATAGGAAAGATGTCGCAGCTTAACTGAAGTAAAGGAAGTTGAGTGCATAGTTTTTAATTTGAAAGGAAAAACAAAAACCGGAACAAATATGTATCACAAAAGCATTATTAAAGATAGCTGTTTTTTTTTTAGGTAAAAAAAACGACTGTACAGGAAATCCGGGACGTCTGGCAACCCTGTTTATGGGGATATTCGAAATAAGCGTTCCAAGGGAGAATGGGCAGGTTATTTTAAGAAGTCATCTCAATTCTTGTTTTAACATGATCCAGCCAGTACAATCTCGTTTTCTGGGCCGATTTAAGGGGCAGTTAATTGTATTAACATATGCATAATATTAATAGGGTTGCATCCCTTGCTGTATTCAGCGAATAACAGTAATAACTGTACTAGGGGATTAATAGGCACTTTTTTCATTTTAGAGACAACATTAGGTACGAGACTATTTTACTTCTTAGACAAGACTAAACTCTAGGTTAAGTGATAGCTATATGGCTATCAAAGGTTGGTATTGTGTCCGCCTAAGGTCTGCTTTCTAGATGGCTGCATAGATGGCTTTCTGAATTAACCGGTCCCTGTCTTATAGATATTATTCAAACAAGACTTTGTCGGGCTGATATGACTAACCAAGAATATGTGTGACTTACCACGACCGATGATCAAGGCGAAGCAGGACTCACGAGATTCGACCAAAACTTGGTCCCATTTCTCGCACTGATGTTCGGCTTATACGGCTGCTACTGCTATTTAAGATCTCAATCATTGTCACTGTAGTTCTTCAGGCACGGTGATATGTACAGCTCAGTGAGTCGGAATAGCAAAAGTGACTGGGGTTTTGTAGTCTACAGAAATAGAAGTGTAGTGGCACAGGGAAACTTTGAAGTCATTACATCAAATAGGACATCGAGACCATGTCGGCGGCAATGAAATTGCTAGAAGCCTTTGATCTGGTTAACTGTGCCACTGTGGCGGACTCACAGTGTATGTTTCGTAAAATTTAGAAGAAACTGTTTCGAAAAGAATAGGTTCATTTGTTCCCCACCCACATGTGATGAGACTAACCTGGGTTTACTGTGCATGTCATATGAGAGAATATGTAACTGAAATGGTGGATAGATTTGCTGTACATGCTGCAAAAAAAGACTAACTAAGAATGGACAAAAGTGACATTGCTAAAGCTGTATTAGACAGACTGCGGGAAAATGAAGAGCGAGAGTGGAAGGACAATGTAGTTATAAGGAGAGTGCAGGATCTGAGACAAATGAAGGATGCTGGCAGGAAATACATCGTAAACAACCAACAATTGATGGGAACTATCAGCAAACAAACTCCTGGGTGGATGCTGTGGCATGAGGCGGGGCATATACTTCGATGCCCTGAATGCAATGTCGCTGGAGTATGAATTTTGAATCTTTATCCTCATATTATGTGAAGGATTTAAAGTAAAAAAGCTGAACATGATATTTATGGCGGTGGTGTCGGCTTGAAAAGGGTTCTTCTGGGGTGTACAATACGGGTCTACAAGCAGAGTATTTCTCACTCCACATCCGACACAATTTCATCACAGCATCACCTGTAGTTAAAACATTCTCCAGACTGTAGAGAGATCAGAGGAAGAGACAATTGAAGAAGTACAATATAAAAAAAGGAGGCTAAAGAAAAAAGCAATTTATGATGATGATGATGATGATGATGTTTATGACAAGAAGAATTAGAGGAAATATATATGTGTGCATAATTCTGATATTTCCATATTAAGGAAATTTACTATTATAGTTTATTATATTATTATAGTTACTAAAAAGGAGGACATCTCTCGCTCTTCAGAAAGTAAAATAGCTAAAGAATCTGTGGAGAGGAACAAACAGAACTACAAAAATAAGATCTTTAAGGGCATGCATCTTTCCCATCGCAACATATGCCTGTGAGACTTGAACAATTAAGAAAACAGCTGAGAAACACATAAATGCCTTTGAATGTAAATGCTACAGAAAAGTTATTCAAATATCATGGACACAAAAAAGAAAAAAATATATCCATACTACCAGAACGTAATAATGAAGAAGGCTGGCCAATAAAGAGAATTAAACAGAGAAAACATACATATTTTGGACAGATTAAACGTCATGATAATTTAGAGAAGACCGTCTTGAAAGGGTACACATGGGAAAAAGAGGAAGACCAAGGCAAAGATGGATGCAAGACATCGTTGATTATCTACAAAAGGATGCATCAGCAGCAGGGCATCTTGCTTTACAACCGAGAGGCCTACAGGAGTGTTGTTAAGGAGGTAAACATTCGCAACGGACATGCAAACGACTGATTGAATGCTTATTCATTCATTTTTTATTGTATCAAATGTGTTAGAAATCCGATTTTTTCCCATTATTTCCCAAAGTTTCCTGTGCTGTACACAATCAAATGCCTTTGAGTATTCTATAAAAGATAAATATAGATTCATATTAAACTCTCTGCCTTTCACTATTATTAATCTTATGTTTAATTTATGATCTCTTGATCCTCTTCCTTGCCTGAAACCAGCTTGGACCATATTGACTACCTCTTCTGTTTTCTTACGAAGTCTACCAAATATGATTTTTAACAGAATTTTACTGGCATGACTAATTAGGGAAACAGTTCTGTAGTTTGTGCATAATTTCAGATTACTTTTTTTCTGAACCTCATGTGGTCCTCTCGGGGATCCCGTGTCGTCCTTTCGGGGACCACACGGGGGACCACGGGACATAATGAGGACCACAGGGGTAAATTCAATAGGATCACAGGACGGTCTTTGTGGTAGAAGCGATCGAAGAAGAAGAAGATTACCTTTTTAGGCAGTGATATGAATATAGTTCTTTTCCATTCTTTTGGCCAAATACCTGAATGCCATATCTTTTTTACATAGTGCATGATAGATTGTTGCACATTCCTTTCCTCCTGCTTTAATAAGTTCAGCTGTTATCTCATCATGTCCTGATGATTTACCATTTTTCAGATTCTTTATTGCCCATAAAACTTCTTCTCTTGTCGGTTCGGGTTCTTTCTCCTCCAATAATAATTCACACTGTTGATTTCTGCTTTCACAGTCTGTTGTTTCATACATTCCTCTGCAATATTCCTTCCATATTTCTAGTATTTCCTCTGTCTCTATCAAGATATTCCCCATCCTGTCACAGATTACATTTAACTTAGATTTGACATTTCTCGTCAATGTCTTCATTTCTTTAAACATTTCACTATCTCTTCCACACTTCTGATGTCCTTCTGTTCTTTGACAACAATCTTGTATGTTTTGTTTTTTGTCTTTTCTTATGTTTCTTCGTACTTCTTTTGTTAAAGATTTATATTTCTCTTTGTTGTTGTCTGTCACATTCCATTGCGTCTTAATTTCTCTTAGCTGTTTTATCAGTTCTAGTGTGCTGCTGTAATCCATCCATTCTTTTGTGTTTTCTTTACTGGGACCATGTCTTTAGCTGTTGTTATTAAGATATCTCTGGCCTGCGTAGCCAGTTCATCTGGTATTATCTCCTCCCATACAGCCATCAGAATCTCGAAAGGTTCTTCACTTCTATACCGTATTGTTCTGGTATTTTTTGTAAGATCAAAACGGAGTGGTCTTGATCTTCACGTCTGCTATTAATAACTCATTGTCCATGTCACAATCAGCACCTGGTAAAGTTTTTGCTAATGTTATACTTGATCTCCACCTTCTTTGCACTAAATTGTAATTTATACAATTTTGTATGATTTTGTTTAGATAATGTTAGGGTGTAAACATAAAATATAAAATACAGAATTAATAAATAAAAAAATCTTACATTTTCTTCCATCCATTCCATAAAAAAATATTTAAAACAAAACAAAGAAAATCGTCACCATCAACAACATAAGTCTGAATGTCAAGTAGTATTTGCATGTAGCAGGGTGTGAAGTGTTAGTGGATTCACATGTCTTCTTCTTCTTCTTCTTCCTTTTCTTCTAAAAAAAAGCGCTGATCACGTTGTGTCGCTGTTTTGGGCCTTACAGCCCGTTACATCCGACGTCGGCTCGGTGAACTTTGGGACCGAGAATACTTTTTCTAAAAGCACTCCCTAGTCACTGGGCTGGACCACCATCTGTTTCTAGGGGCCACCACTGGGAGATAGAATAGGGTCTTGGTCGTCTATGATTCGCTAACTCTGACACAAAAAAATCAAATAATTATAGGAGGCAGATCTCACATTCAGCTTGAGTAGAGCGTTCATGCCCTCCTCGCTATTTTAACATTTTTATTATTGCTTGCAGTTTTGGGTGGTGGACACGTTTAAGAGTTACACCAGACTAATCTGTTTTAAACTGTGTCCCTGGAAGATCACGTGTCTTCCCTGAGGTTTGACTCCCAGGCAGGTTCCAGGTTGGTGAGAATGACTGAAATAGTTTTAGACGCACTTCGGCAATTCAGGCTGACTGTTCTAATCCATTCCCTATCCGACACCATGTTTTTGATTCGAGGTCATAACATTATCCCCAGTAGATGTTGAATATTAGAAAGAGCATTTAGTTTCTACTAGAAAATTAACGTCCTTCACGTGGTGATGAGATGAAGATCTTGGAACAAAAGAACAGACGAACAGAGATCTGACACTGGACAGTTTAACTAACTTGGACAGTTATCGGGTAGTAAATAGTCAATAGGCACTTAGCAGCCATCTAGCATTTAACATTTATTCCGCACTTAATAATCATCCGGCATTTAACAATCACTGGGTAAAGCTGGGGCGACCATCCCCAACCCAGCGTGTCACAGGTGGCGGATGGTGAAAGTCCTCCAGATATGGAGGATCCCTGTGAATAAGGAGTTGTCCAAACAAGCAGGCGCGGACCAACTGGCGGTAGACTCAGAGAGCAAGGTGGGGTAGTAGGTGGCTCTACTACTCCTATAAAGTGCCTTATGTGCTCAGTGAAGGGAATACCAGGCGGGTTAGAGGCGCCTTAAAACCTCTCGCTCCCGCTGCCTTGCGGGTAGGACAGGAAGTCCAAAGGATAGCGGAGAGTCCGTACACAAACCGACAGAAGGCAACGGGAAACCACTGTTGTAGCTCCCAAGAATAGTTGTGCTTGAACAGAATAATCGATTCATCATGAAAGACGTTAATGGATGTTCCTCTGGAACAGCCTCGTCCGGTAGGGCAGCTCACGAGCCACAGGTGAGGCCAGATCGTCATCAAGCTATTGGTGGCAAAACTAACAAGTTCAAAATAACAACATGGAATGTTAGAACTTTATTCCAGGCTGGAAAATTAGAAAATGTAAAGATGGAAGTGGAAAGGATGAAGATCAACATATTAGGAATGAGTGAAGTTAGATGGACAGGTGCAGGGAAGATCAATTCAGATAAATATACAATAATATATTCAGGAAGTGAGAAACATGAACGAGGAGTAGGAATTATATTTGATGAACAAACGGCAAGGACAATTGTAGGATATTTGAAAATCTCGGACAGAGTCCTGCTAGCCCAACTGAAAGGACAACCAATAAACATAAATATTATACAAGTGTACGCTCCAACTTCTGAAAGTTCTGAAGAAGATGTACAGATATTTTATAATGACATAGAGACAGCACTAAAACACACAAAGTCACATGAATTACAATAGTCATGGGAGATTTTAATGCCAAAGTTGGTAAAGGAAGAACTTCAGACATCGTTGGTGACTATGGACTGGGGGAGAGGAATGACAGAGGTTATAAATTAATTGAATGGGCAAGAATACACAGCATGGTTGGGTTGTAGGAAAAACCTGGTCATCTTAGGACTGTTGGACAAGAGGAGGAGGAGTAAAAATAACGAGAAAAAATATAACAAGATAAATAAAGAAATAAGAAGCAAATGCAGATAAGCAAAAGAAGTGTGGTTAAATGAAGAGTGCAGACAGATAGAGGACTCTCATAATAAAGACAGCAAAAACATGCACAAACGAATTAATGAACTCACGGGCAGGAAAACAAAATATACCACAGGATGCCTGAAATCGAAAGAAGGTAAAATGTTAATGGGAAAAGAAGACATTGTGGACAGGTGGACAGAGTATATCGGTGAGCTATATGGAGGAGAAAGACCAGAATTAACACCAGATACTGAAATCTGTGATGGACCGCCAATACTTGAAGATGAGATCATAGATGCCATCAAACACATGGAGAAAGGAAAAGCGACTGGGCCTGATAATATAACAATAGAAGAAATAGAGGCACTAGAGGAGACAGGAATAAAAATAATAACCAAGTTACTGAATGACATTTACAACAGTGGTTATATTCCCAGTGACCTGATTAAATCCACGTTTATAGCACTACCAAAGAAACCAGGTGCAAAGGAATGTGACGACCACCGGACTATCAGCCTCTCATGTCACATAACGAAGCTACTTCTGAGAATAATTATGAGAAGAACAAGGAAAAAGATAAGAATGGAAATAGCAGATGAACAGTTTGGATTTGTTGAAGGAAAGGGAACACACGATGCCATTTATGCTTTACGAACACTAACAGAAAGAGCTTTAGAAGTACAGGACAGATCTCTACTTATGCTTCATTGATTACACCAAGGCATTTGACAAGGTGAAACATAATGAAATTATTAAAATGCTTCAAGACGTCAGTATACACTGCAAAGACCTGAGGATTGTAAAACATCTATACTGGCAGCAAGAAGCAGCAGTTCGAGTTAAAAATAGAATTGGAAAATATCAACCTATAAAACAAGGGTGCGACAAGGATGTGTACTATCTCCAGATCTTTTTTCTCTGTATAGCGAGAATATTCTAAGAACAATCATCACAGAACCAGGCATAAAAATTGGAGGATACAATATTAACAACCTTCGGTATGCTGACGACACAGTACTGATAGCTGAGAACCAACAAGACCTGCAAAATCTCTTGGATAAAGTCGCCAAAGAAAGTGAACAGAAAGGCCTTACTTTGAACATCAAAAAGACAGAGACTATGGTTATATCTAAGAAACAGAATCCACCAACATGCAGTATTAAATTAAACGGAACTATTCTAAAGCATGTGCAGAAATTCAAATACCTTGGAGCAGTAATAACTTCAGATGGGAAATGCAGAACAGAAATTAGGAACAGAATAGGCCAAGCAAAGACTGCATTTCAGAGAATGAGAAACATATTAGCTAACACATCTTTATCAATGAATGTTAGAAAACGAGTCCTAAAATGCTATATTGCACCTATCTTATTATATGAAAGTGAATCATGGACAATAGGCAAGTCTGCACAAAAATCATTGGAAGCAGCAGAAATGTGGTTTACTAGAAGAATGTTGCGAATCCCCTGGACAGCAAAAATAACTAATGAAAAATGTATGAGAAGAGCTGGAAAGACAAAAATCCTTGTCAAAAAGATAAGAGAGAGACAATGTACTTTCATAGGACATGCAATGAGAAGAGGGGGCATTGAAAATATTATAACAACAAGAAAAATAGAAGGAAGAAGATCAAGAGGAAGACCAAGAGAAATGACACTGGACAGTCTGACGGGATGGTGTGCGAAGAGATCACCAACTGAACTGATGGCCTGCATGAAGGATCGTGTACTCTGGAGAAGCATAATAGCCAACGCCAGTCGGCACGGCTCATGATGATGATAATGATGACTTAACAATCATCCGGCACTTACTAATCATCCGGCACTTAACAATCACCCAGTACTGAGAACCACTTGTGTGCGGTCGTATTATAATGTACTAGAATTTTAATTTCTTGAGCCTTTAAAAATGAAATTTGTTTTACAGTTTGTTGTATCCTCATTTAATTCACATTTTTAAGGGAATGCATTTTTCCCATTGCAACATATGCCTGTGAGACCTGCATATTTAACAAAACAGCTGAGAAACACATAAATGCCTTTGAGTGTAAATGCTATAGAAGAGTTCTTCAAATATCAGACACAAAAAAGAACAAATATGTCTATACTACAAGAACTTAATATTGAGGAAGGTTGTCTAGTAAAGAGGATTAAACAGAGAACTCTTAAATATTTTGGACACATTAAACATCATTAGAATTTCGAGAAGACCGTCTTGAAATGGTGCATAATGGGAAAAAGAAAGAGAGGACGACCAAGGTGAAGATGGCTGCAAGACATCGTTGATGATCTGCAAATGAATACATCAGCAGCAGGGCGTCTTGCTCCAACCGAGAGACCTACAAGAGTGCTGTTAGGGAGATAAAGTTCCGCAAGGGACATGCAAATGACTGACTGAATGAAAGAATTACGCTTTTATCTCTGCCATTATTTACTTCACATACCTAATCCACTCTTTGTGGTTTTTTTTGTTTTGTTTCAACAGCCAGGGCCTGTCAGATCCTGTGAACATCAGTTTCTTAGCACTGGCTGTAGCAGACTTGGGAGGTGTCACGTGCCTGCTAGGGTCTAATCTGGGTTTACATCCTCTCTTGATTAAAAATGTGAATCTTCCCTACGTGCCATATGAATTTTTCACTATAGTAGCGGGTAAGAGAACTTTCCTACAACTCAAAGCCAGGTAGCTTGTCCTGCTATAAGGTATGGTTATCACACTATATGTAGTTACTAAAAGTATCGAATATGTTTTCTTTCTCTTTAGGTTTCGTTTACGTAGGCTTGTAGACAAAGAGATGGGTCCCCTCCAAGTATCTCATCATCAGTATGTCTTTATGAGTGCCCAACATTTTCTAACATAGATTAGCAGATTGAACTGGAAGTTCGATATTGTGCAGAATCAATACAGTTAACATCAAGAACTTCAAATTATTTGACAAAGCACACTGACAGATTATTCGTATTTTCGACAAAAACATTCTCTAATTATGAACAATTGAAACACTGAAAAGACAAGCTGAAATAGAGAGAGATGAACATTCGTGAGTAGAAATCTTGATAATAAAGAGACTATATAAAATAATAACCAGAATCTATTCCAAAAATATATGTTCTACATCCAGTGTACCAGGATACGTTAGTTATAAGACTCGTATTATTCTCATTGCAGTTGTATCCCTTTTGTGGGCTTACTCTACAGGCAATACTCGGACATACTTCTCAAGGGTAGTGGATTACATGTGGATTACAGTTTTCATCACCATCCAAAGATGTCTTTGCATCTCTATGCCACTGAAAGTAAAGATAGTCCTCACGCTTCCCAGAACGTGTATTATAATCACTTTCACGTACGTGGCTGTGTTTTTTCTATACAACTTTATATTGTGTTATTCCACAAGACTTTCATGGAAATTCTGTGCAGATATGAACAGAACATTACTTGGCGTTAGTTTTCTAGAAGACTTCTTTATTATTCTAGAAATTGGGAATCATTTATAGTTCTTATTTCAAAATGCTTCATTTGTAATAATTATTGTCACAACAACTACATTAGTTTTTCAGCAAAACAAACAAAGAAAATGGCGTCTAGGTACGATCAAGTTCAGTTCTGAACATTCTATAACTTGTTCCAAAAGGGACCAGCGACTCGGAGTCCTAGTTTCTGTATTGTCGGCAATTTTGATCATTTGTCACATTCCTGGAATCGTTGGATTTATTTTTAGCTACGATTTGACACCGGAAACCAGCATAATCGTAGTCACGTGTACTGTAGCTACCTTGGCAGAAGCTACAAATTCAAGTATGGGTTTGTTTGTTTATTACAAAATGAGTTCCAAGTACCGGAAAACTTTGAATGAAATGTTGAGTTGGAAAGGCTGTGTGAAGGGACTCGTAACTGTGGGCACGTGACGTAGCTGAATCTTGTGTGATGTTGTGGTGTTAAATGTCCAGGATTTCAGGGGCGAACAATTTCAATGTTAATTCCCGTGCCATGATGAAATAAATTATGAAAGAACGAAATAGTTTCTTCTGTGAGGCAAAGTGTAGAACGGTATTACTGACAGATGAGATAGGAGTGGTAACTGCCGTTGTATTGTGGTCATCAAATCAGTGATGTGTAAAACTTTATCCTGTTATCACAACGGTTACTGATAAGGGTCATATCTCCACACTGTGTACAGTTATTTAGATGTCTACCTTGCTGCAGAGATCGATGTGCTCCAAATAATGGGGGGGGGGGGGGCCTTTTAAAAATACGTTTTAAAAATTCTTTTTCTTCTACACCTACAAATCTGAGATTGCCGGAATGAAACTGTGTCTATTTGATCTCAGCGAGCACGTCATTAAGATTAGGCCAAAAATACCACATCCACAGACTCCAGATAAGTTTTAGGATCTCCAAAAGGAAACATCTATGTTAGGCCTACTTTCTAAACATCTATGTTAGTCCTACTTTCTAAACATCTATGTTAGTCCTACTTTCTAAACATCTATGTTAGTCCTACTTTCTAAACATCTATGTTAGTCCTACTTTCTAAACATCTATGTTAGTCCTACTTTCTAAACATCTATGTTAGTCCTACTTTCTAAATATCTATGTTAGGCCTAGTTTCTAAACATCTATGTTAGTCCTACTTTCTAAACATCTATGTTAGTCCTACTTTCAAAACATCTATGTTAGTCCTACTTTCTAAACATCTATGTTAGTCCTATTTTCTAAACATCTATGTTAGTCCTACTTTCTAAACATCCATGTTAGTCCAACTTTCTAAACATCTATGTTAGTCCTACTTTCTAAACATCTATGTTAGTCCTACTTTCTAAACATCCATGTTAGGCCTACTTTCTAAACATGTTAGGCCTACTTTCTAAACATCTATGTTAGTCCTACTTTCTAAATGTATCAAAACCAAGCCAGTATATTCCTTCAGTCTGTATTTTAAATGAGTAAATAAGAAAACATTTATAAAAACAAAACCGGTGAACCTGCAATGATTGATGATCATCCTCCACTCAAAGAATGATGATCATCCCCCACTCTAAGATTGAGTATCCTTCACTCTAAGACTGATGATGCTCTTCCAATCTTAGATCATCCTCCACCTTAAGATGTGCTGCTGTATTATCTCAGATCTACCCTTTGCTAATGCTGTAAAGAAATACTGATGTATACAGGCAGTGTAGGATTTCACGGATGTGTCGTTTTTGTTGTCAAAGAGAACTGAATGGTTGACAGCAGGTCGTGAATCTGACCCTGGACTGTTATGACGTGTCCATATCTGTGATGGAGGTCTTGGCATTGGTTTGTGTGTGCGTGAGTGTGTGTGTGTGTGTGTGTGTGTGTGTGTGTGTGTGATTCTGTGGATTTCGTAAAATTATGAGTGATTAGATACCTTGTATTTACGGCTCGCAGGTAAATGTAACTTGTCTGTGGCGTATGCAAGTGTTACAGTTTTGTCACCTTGATGCACAGAGCGGAGGAAAGGACTTTTATGATTTATGTAACAGTTTTGGTGGATAGGGCGAAGGAAAGGACTTTTATGATTTATGTAGCAGTTTTGATGGATAGGGCGGAAGAAGGGATTTTTATGCTTTATGTAACAGTTTTGATGACTCCATCGAATTGGGGCGGAACGGAGTGTTGTGATGTGTAATGCCCTTTTTTTAACATTGCCCGTTTAATTTTGACTGTTTCTGGATTATTTTTGTGCGATATTTTTTTAAAGTGTATTTTCTGTTGACTTGATTACTGAGAGATGTGTGCGGTAGGATGGATCCCGGACCCCATGTATAATGGCTGTTACTGTGTCGTCACAATGTGAATAAGCCAAGTATTTTAGTTTGTCTTGCTTGACTGAATGCCGGCATGCCTGACTCTTGTGTGTAGTGTTGATTGTGTGTGCCTGGCATAGTGGTGAGAGTGGGGGTGATATACTAAAGTAGCGACCAGAAATTAGCAGCGAGTCACGGACTTGAACAGCCATCACGTGGAGGTAACATGTAAACATTCATCCAGAGAGAACAAATAAAGGAAACGTGTGTTAATGACGCACAAATTCTTCTTACTGCTGTACGTTGGCAGGATTAAGGGGCGGTGATCAGTCTTACAGAATGGCAGTTCAGGCTCCACGTAAACATTGTTCAAGTTTATTCTTTGCACAACGGCGTCACCAGAGCCCTACAGGAGCTGTGTTAGAGAGGCAAAGTTCTGCAAGGGACAGGCAAATGACTGACTGATTGACTGACTGAATGACTGGCTGACTGACTGACCGACTGATAACCGCGCCATAGCACGGGGTCGGCAAACTAATCGTAGCTTTCAAAAAATCTTTTCTTCATTCCCAACACTAGTCTCGTCCGTCCCAACAACTTCTTTCATGAGGCGGCTTGGAGTCTATCATTCCTAACACCAGTCTCGTCCATCCCAACGTCTTCTTTCATGAGGCTGGCTGGAGTCTATCATTCGTTAAAAAAATGCATATGTTTTTAGGTTACTAAGAATTGCTGATCAGGAGGAAGACGGATGGAAGCAACAAACAGTATTTTAACATCACAATACCACTTAATTTATAAAACATCAAAATACCACTTAATAATTTCTAATCTCTTTCCTGGGACACGTTAAATTATAGGCCCTGAAGGAAAGTTATAGCTCAGATTTATTTCCCCTTGTTCCTGTACTATAGACTAAACGTTCCCTCAAAGTTTTACATTGACAGTTATTCTAGATCTGGAACACTGTCACAGCTTCCGAAAGAGTGAAGTAAATGTTTGTGTCCAGTGCCGTATGGGTTAACCCTCGGGGACTATTTTAGTTTAAAATGAGGTAGATAGAGGTCTATACTCTTTCGCTTTTCACTCACGCCGCCTGAGGTTTCTGATTGGCTGAAGTTTTGAAGTTGTTTTACTACGTCATTAACTTCGTTCCCACAGTTCAGTTCAGCTTAACTTCCCCATTCATGCTTGTCTTTCAAAGCAGGAAGAGACCACAAAGGTAAGTTTTTCGCACCTCTACTTACCTCTATTACTTGAACTATACACCTCTACTTACCTCAATTACTAGAACTATACACCTCTACTTACCTCTATTTCTAGAACTATACACTCTACCAATCTCTATTACTAGAACTATACATCTCTATTCACCTCTATTACTAGAACTATACACTTCTACTCACCTCTATTACTAGAACCACGCACCTCTACTTACCTCTATTACTAGAACTATACACCTCTACCTACCTCTATTACTAGAACTATACACCTCTACTCACCTCTATTACTAGAACTATACACCTCTACTCACCTCTATTACTAGAACTATACATCTCTACCTACATCTATTACTAGAACTATACACCTCTACCTACCTCTATTACTAGAACTATACACCTCTACCTACCTCTATTACTAGAACTATACACCTCTACCTACCTCTATTATTAGAACTATACACCTCTACCTACCTCTATTACTAGAACTATACACTTCTACTCACCTCTATTATTAGAACTATACACCTCTACCTACCTCTATTACTAGAACTATACACCTCTACTCATCTCTATTACTGGAACTATACACCTCTACGTACCTCTATTACTAGAACTATACACCTCTACTCACCTCTATTACTGGAACTATACACCTCTACCTAATTCTATTACTAGAACTATACACCTCTACTCACCTCTATTACTAGAACTATACACCTCTACCCAACCTCTATTACTAGAACTATACACCTCTACCTACCTCTATTACTAGACCTATACACCTCTACCTACCTCTATTACTAGAACTATACACCTTTACCTACCTCTATTACTAGAACTATACACCTCTACTCAAATCTATTACTAGAACTATACACCTCTACCTACCTCTATTACTAGAACTATACACCTCTACTCACCTCTATTACTGGAACTATACACCTCTACCTACCTCTATTACTAGAACTATACACCTCTACTCACCTCTATTATTAGAACTATACACCTCTACCTACCTCTATTACTAGAACTATACACCTCTACCTACCTCTATTACTAGAACTATATACCTCTACTCACCTCTATTACTAGAACTATACACCTCTACCTACCTCTATTACTAGAACTATACACCTCTACCTACCTCTATTACTAAACTATACACCTCTACTCACCTCTATTACTAGAACTATACACCTCTACCCTCTATTACTAGAACTATACACCTCTAATCACCTCTATTACTAGAACTATACACCTCTACTCACCTCTATTACTAGAACTATACACCTCTACCTACCTCTATTACTAGAACTATACACCTCTAATCACCTCTATTACTAGAACTATACACCTCTACTCACCTCTATTACTGGAACTATACACCTCTACTTACCTCTATTACTAGAACTATACACCTCTACTCACCTCTATTACTAGAACTATACACCTCTACCTACCTCTATTACTAGAACTATACACCTCTACTCACCTCTATTACTAGAACTATACACCTCTACCCACCTCTATTACTGGAACCACGCACCTCTACTTACTCTATTGCTAGAACCATACACCCGCACCTAATTCTATTACTAGAATCATACATCTCTACTTACCACTATTAATAGAACCACATACCTCTACCTACGTTTATTACTATAACCATACACCCCTCTTACATCTTACATCCTTCCTGTGCCGTTAAACGTCACATAAGGCCCGCATGATAGTTCTCCAAGATGTCCTGTCTTCGGCGAGTTTCTCATTCTCATCAAGAGATGTTATTCCCATTGAATTGGCTTCTCTTAACAATGTCCTGTTTAGAATTTCATATGGCCGAGCTCTTTTTCTTCGGCCTGTTGTGTTCCATTTGATAGCTTGGTTGGGGATTCTCTGATTGTTTCTTCTCTTCACATGACCGACATATGCCCATCTTCTTTTTCTGATCAACCACGAGACAGGTTGTTGTTTGATCATCTGTCTGATCTCTGTGTTGTTCTTGAATTCAATCCACTTTATACCGAGTGTTTTCCTTAGGCATTTGTTTTCGAAGGAGTCAGATTTCTTTAGTTGATTTCCAGCTTTCACATGCATAAATTAGGATGGATATTACATGTGAATTGAATGACCTTATTTTGGTTTTTATGTTTTTAACTTCTGAATGCCATATGTTATCAAGATTCTTGAAGGTCAATACTTCTTTGGCAGTTCGAATTCTAACTTCTTTTCTGTGGTCACCACTGTGGTCTATATAGCTGCCGAGATATGCAAAATGGATTACTTCTTCAACAACTGTTACTTCTACGTATATTTGTCCTTCGTCTTTAATGAGAACCCTCGTTATTTTTTTTTTTTATTCTTGTTAATTTCAAGACCTATTTTACTAGACACTGAAAACAGGATATCTGTTTTTACTTGCATTGATTTCATATTGTCACTGATAAGAGTTATGTCATCTGCAAAATCAAGATCTCCCAGTTGGGTATCACGTACCCAGTCAACGCCCGTGTTACCTTTGCAACATTTTTTTCATTATCAAGTCTATGGCAATTCCAAAAAGCAAGGGAGATTATTATTATTTTTAGAAAAGCCAACACAAGAAAGCAATATTCAAGATGATAAACAGTCATAGCCTGCAGGATGAAAATACTAAAAGTAATTTTAATCTGGAACTTGCCAAACAGTTCGCAGCACTGAGTGAGGTAGAGGAGACATATATAGATGAATTATGGCATTCTTACAGCACAGTCATAATTACGGTAGCTAAAACAAGTGCTGGACTGCAAACAACAAACAGAAAAGCATGGATATCAGATAACACATGGAAATCCATACATGAAAGACGGTCAGCCAAATTAGCCATGTTGAATGTAAAAGCAGATCTTGAAAGAGATTTGGCACAAGTAACATACAAAGAACTAGACAATAAAGTAAAAAGTTCAGCTAGAAGGGATAAAAGAGAGTACATGAACAATATGGCGAAAGAAGCGGAGAAGGCAGCAAAAACAGAACACAGCAAAACTCCATATAACATACAAAATAGGCTAACAGCTACTACTGCATCCAAAGAAAGACCAATC
>CM019700.1:21919445-21951978 GCA_009760885.1 Achatina immaculata
CACTGTAGGGTGGTCTTGATGTCATAGGAGGCGAGTTGGTTTACTGCACTGAGTATGTCAGTTGTAACGTGATCAGCTGGTAGTATCCAGTTTTTAACGGCCTGGAGACCAGACTGGGAGTTTGAGAAAATAGCAAGGTTGTTTTGGTGAGAGGCACCGTTTTTGTATGTGGTGGTGGTAGCTGTCAGGGCTGCTAATATTGCCTGCATCTCTGCATCATAATTGAAGAGGAGATCCACAAGGATCAGAAGTGTGCCTTGTTGTCTTGTCTGGAAATATTATGAGTACCCCATATACTGCATTGTCTGTTTTCTTGAATTTTGACCCATCAGTGAATGCCTTGGGGGTAGGATCAATGCAAATGACTGACTGACTCAGTCAAGGAACATGCAAATGACTGACTGACTCAGTCAAGGAACATGCAAATGACTGACTGACTCAGTCAAGGAACATGCAAATGACTGACTGACTCAGTCAAGGAACATGCAAATGACTGACTGACTCAGTCAAGGAACATGCAAATGACTGACTGACTCAGTCAAGGAATATGCAAATGGCCGAGGAAATAAGGTGCTTGTTACGTAAAGACGTATCAGAGGTAGTGAGAGATATCACTGATCTGACGTGTGTGTTATGAAAGGCTACGGAGCGGTTGTTAGCCAGTCGAGGGTCTGGTGCCGAGCTGTCAAGAGATGTCCAGCATCTCTAACGGAGTTATTGTGTATACAGGGTCCACCATAAAGCATAGCTCAATTTTAAAAATGGAAAATAAATAAGCAATATGCATGGTTTTTGGTAAAATAACTGAAGTGGAACTCAGAAAAGTGGGTAATTTTATTATTACTGACAATCATATTTAGGTTTTGAAAATTACGCCGGTTAGATGACCACCATTACATTTGATACATTCAGCCAGGCGTCTGGAAAATTCCTGCATAACATCATTTAACATGTTCCAAGCTATATTTTAAATGGAGTGTCAGATTCGATCCCTTATGTCTGCAATTGACTGTGGTCGACTAACATACACTGTGTTCTTGAGGTACCCCCACAAAAAGAAGTCTCCTCCTCCTCCTCCTCCTCATCATCATCATCATATGCCGTGCCGACTGGCGTTGGCTATTATGCTTCTCCAGAGCACACGATCCTTCGTGCACGCCATCAGCTCAGTTGGTGATCTCCTCTCACACCCTCCCGTCAGACTGTCCAGTATCATTTTCCTTGGTCGTCTTCTGGATCTTCTTCCCTCTATTTTTCCTCTTGTTATAATATTTTCAATGCCCCCTCTTCTCATTGCATGTCCTATGAAAGTACATTGTCTCTCTCTTATTTTTTTTTGACAAGGTTTTTTGTCTCTCCAGCTCTTCTCATACATTCTTCATTATATATTTTTTGCTGTCCCGGGGATTCGCAACATTCTTCTCATAAACCACATTTGTACTGAATTCACCGCACTATTACTTTGAATTTGTACAATAACCTCATAATATCTGATGGAGGACATTTTGAGTTGTCAGGAAGTGTGAACAAGCAGAATTTCAGATACTGGTCAGATGAAAATCCACAATTATTGCGTGAGAAACCGCTTCATAGCGAACAAGTAACCGTGTGATCTGGCGTAGCACCATTCGGTGTCAGTGCCCATATTTTTTTTGAAAACGAAGACAGGCATCCTCTTACTGGTAAGAGTGATCACTATGCGCAGATGCTAAATGAATAATTCATTCCAGAGGTGGGCAATAGAAATAAGAGACTAATATGGTCTCAACAAGATGGAGCAACTGCCCACACAGCCCGTCAGTCCATGGCCATGCTGCGACAAGCATTTCCCAATCGTCTTATTTCCAGATTTGAGGATATTCATTGGCCGGCAAGGTCACCGGATTTATCGGCCGCAGACTTCTTTTTGTGGGGGTATCTCAAGAACATAGTGTATGCTAGTCGACCACAGTCAGTTGCAGATCTAAAAGATCGAATCTGACACTCCATTAAAAATATCCCTTTGAACATGTTAAATGATGTTATGCAGGAATTTTCCAGACGCCTGGCTGAATGTATCAAATGTAATGGTGGTCATCTAACCGGCGTAATTTTCAAAACCTAAATATGATTGTCAGTAATAATAAAATTACTCAGTTTTATGAGTCTCACTTCACTTATTTTACCAAAAACGTAATTTACTTTCCATTTTTAAAATCGAGCTATGCTTTATGTTGGATCCTGTACAAAGAATTATTTTCCTGTTTGATTCTGTGGATTTCCTGAAGTTAAGTGATTAGATAGTAGTTACGTTACATATTAAATGTAATTTGTGACCGCTGTATGCAGGTTGTACTGGACATGAACAGTGATCTCACTGACATTGGGCTCATGTAAATGTATGTGTGTGTGTGTGTCTGTGCGCGCGTGTGAATCCTATGTAGAACAGTTTGTTCATTGAGAAATGTGTAATGGATCTCGGTGTGAGAGTCGGGGTAATCTGTGAGTCAGTGTGTATGATATGTGTTATTAAAGTGCAACCTGTAATGATGGTCTGGTCTTTCTTTGTCGTGTAGAAAGATATTGATGGATGACAAATCATTATGCATTGTGTGACGGGGGAACGAAGGAACGAACTACTTTAATGTATCTTGATGCCCTGATAGTTAGGTCGGAGAAACGAATTACTATGACGTATCTTATGTTCTGATGGCTAGACCGGATTAAACCAACTAATACATCGGCATGGGGGCGGGGGTTGAGAAGTGGTAAAAAATGAAATGTCCAAATTGGCCGAGATTAATGTTGAATATATAGTGTTCGGGGTCGCTAAGCTGATTGGTGACAGTCCTGATGACAATTAAACCCACGTTTAGTCGAATAGAATGAATAGAATTCTGTAGAACCTTCTAGAAGGTTGTGGAAATGAATAGAACGTTGTCGAACCGTCTAGAAGGTTGTGGAAATGAATAGAACGTTGCTGATTGGGATAAATAAATACCCGGTCAACTCCGGGTAATCAGCTAGAATTTATTTTTTAAAAAAAAGTATAAAGTACCGAATGTTGTTCGAGAAAACGACTATTTCGGAAAGTACTTCATGGAAGATGAGAGACAGGAACATATAGAAGTCTGAATTGTCTGTTACTTTCTGGTCGCCATCTCAGAGTATCACCCCACTCTTACTATCGTCTCTCTCTCTCTCTCTCTCTCTCTCTGAGACACACACACACAATCAACGCTACTATATGAGAGAAAAGGTATGCCGACGTGTTTAATCTAACAGAACAAACTGAATACAAGACTTACGTCCTCAATATGACGACATGTCACGTAAATTCATACACGGGGATCTAGGGTCCAGTGGTACCATACACATCTCTCATCTCGGATTATTAATCAGTTGAAAAAAATACACTGTTCGAATATTATACATAAAAAAATCCATAATCAGTTAAAAATATTCCACCGTCACAATTCTTTGGTAGCAAGGCGAGAAAAAGAATACTCCATACAATTAACAGGCATAAAATACCCAAATTAACAGGCATAAAATCGCTTACTGAGGTTGAAAGACGCTTATCGTAGTTATTCCAGACAAGATTCACAGAGATACTCCATACACGCTTCTCGCAGTTACTCCATACATGCTTCTCGTAGTTACTCCATACACGCTTCTCGTAGTTACTCCATACACGCTTCTCGTAGTTACTCCATACACGCTTCTCGTAGTTACTCCAGACAAGCTTCACAGAGATACTCCATACACGCTTCTCGTAGTTACTCCATACACGCTTCTCGTAGTTACTCCATACACGCTTCTCGTAATTACTCCATACACGCTTCTCGTAGTTACTCCAGACAAGCTTCTTGTAGTTACTCCATACACGCTTCTCGTAGTTACTCCAGACAATCTTCCCGGATTTTCCCCAAACAACCTTCTCGTAGGTTCCTCAGACAAGTTTCTCAGAGATTCCCCGCACACGCTTCTCGTAGATTCCCCAGACAAGTTTCTCGGAGATTCCCCAGACAAACCTCTCGTACATTCCCCAGACAAGCTACCTGCAGATACTCCAGACAAGCTTCTCGTAGATTCTCCAGACAAGCTTCTCGTAGATTCTCCAGACAAGCTTCTCGTAGATTTTCCAGACAAGTTTATCGGAGATTCCTCAGACAAACCTCTCCTGGAGATACTCTAAACAAGCTTCTCGTAGATTCCCAAGACAAGCTTCTCGTAGATTCCCTAAACAAAGTTCCTGGGGATGCTAGAGACACTCTTCACGAGATTACTCGAGTCATTCTGTGCAAGGATACTTCAGACACACTTCCCCAGGATAATCGATACACTTCCCCGGGATACTTGAGACGAGCTTCCCTAGGATACCTGAGACGAGCTTCCCTAGGATACCTGAGACGAGCTTCCCTAGGATACCTGAGACGAGCTTCCCTAGGATACCTGAGACGAGCTTCCCTAGGATACCTGAGACGAGCTTCCCTAGGATACATGAGACGCGCTTACCGGAGAAGAAGGCACAGGTTATCTTGAGAAATCAGCTCAGTATTAAAATGATCCAGGAAGGACAACTTGTCACACGAGCTGCTCTAGGGGATATAAAAATGTATTAACATTGTAGAATATGTGTTAGGATTACGTCCCTTGTTGTTTTCACAAATAACAGTAATAAATGGACTTAGAAATTAATAGACACTTCACATCCTTGTAAAGAAAACATTATGTTAAACAATACGTATATACGTATATATATATACCGCTAAACTGGGCTGTCTTAGCAGTGTCCTCTTTAGAGTTTCACGTGGTCAATCTCTTTCTTCGGATGAAAGCTTGTTTTGGGATTATCTGTGTCTTCTCATCACGTGACCGACATATGTCCATCTCCTTTTTTTGATCACCCATGAGACTGGTTGTTGTTCAGTCATCTGTCTTATCTCTGCATTGTTCTTGAATTCGTCCCACTTTATGCAGAGTATTTTCCTTAGGCATTTGTTTTCAAGAATATAATTTTTACTCTATTTCTTTAGTTAATTTCCAGCTTTCACATGCATAAATGAGGGTGGATATTACATTTGAATTGAATAATCTTAACTTGGTTTTTGTGCTTATAACTTTTGAATTCCATGTGTTCTCAAGATTCTAGAAGGTCAATGCCGGTTATGCAGTTCTAATTCTAACTTATCTTCTAGTGTCACCATCCTGGTCTATGTAGATGTCAAGGTATGCAGATTGATTGACTTCTTCAGCATCTGTCCCTTCTATGTGTATTTTTCCTTTTTATTTAATGGGAAGTTTCATTATTTTTGTTTTGTCCTTGTTAATTTCAAGTCCTATTTTGCTAGACAGTCACAGGCTATCTTTTTTTTTCTTGCATGGAATTCACATTGTTACTGATAAGAGCTATATCATCTGGAAAATCAAGATCTTTTAGTTGGGTCTCATGTACCCAGTCAATACCTGTGTTACCTGTGCTGGATTTTTTCATTATGAAGTTTATGACAATTCCAAAAAGCAAGGGAGATAATATACATCCTTGTTTCACGCCTGTTTCAATCTGGGACCATTCACTCATCCCTTCTTCTGTGTTGACTACACAAACATATCCATTGTAGAGGTCCTTAATGATGTTGACAGTTATAAATGTTATTCCATATATTCTTAAAATTATTCACAATGAATCTCTGTGAATGGTATCAAATGGCTCTTTAAAGTATATGAAGTTATGTCTTTTATAGATTCCCCAGATAAGCTTCTCGTAGATTCCCCAGACATAGGGAGGTAAGGTTCCGCAACAGATATACAAATGTTTGACAAAATAAACATCATAAAATCACATTAAGAACAATTCACATCTTTGTATTTTTTGTTGTCAGGACAATGCCAAAGTAACGAACTACGGACGACTGAGAGTGTGTGTACGTGAGTATACATATACAACTGTACTTACACGTTATTTATAAAGCAACGAATATAGTGTAGATTCATTCATTCATTCATTTATTTGCATGTCCCTTTCAGAACTTTGCCTCCCAAACAGCACTACTGTAGGCCTCTCGGTTGTGAGCAAGATGGCCTGCTGCTCTTGTATCCATTTGCAGATCATCAACGATGTCTTGCAGCCATCTTCGTTTTGGTCTTCCTCTCTTTCTTTTCCCATTATGTATCCTTCCGAGATGGTTTTCTCTAGATTATCATGACGTTTAATGTGTCCACAGTATTTAAGTTTTCCCTCTTTAATCCTCTTTACTAGCCAGCCTTTTTCAATATTAAGCTCTTGTAGTATAGATATATTTGTTCTTTTTTGTGTCCACGATATTTGGAGAACTCTTCTGTAGCATTTACATTCAAAGGCATTTATGTGTTTCTCAGCTGTTTTGTTAAGTGTCCAGGTCTCACAGGCATATGTTGCTATGGGAAGGATGCATGCCCTTAAAAATCTTATTTTTGTGGTTCTGTCTGCTCCTCTCCACAGATTCTTTAGTTGTTTTACTTTCTGCAGAGCGATAGATGTCCTCGTTTTAATTTCCCTCACTGTATCTCCTTGTTTTAGTTAGTAGTAATCCAAGATATTCAAAACTCTCCACTTCTTCCAGTTTTTCCTCATTGATACATATTTCAGATGCCTTGTTTGTTTTGTCATTTGTCATCAATTTAGTTTTCTTTGCATTAAGATAGAAGTTCTGCTCTTCTCTGTTCTTACGGACTGACATAATTAGTTTTTCCATTCCTTTTTGTGTTGTGGACAGTAATACTGTGTCATCAGCATATCTAATCTCTGGTATTTCATAACTTCCAATTGTTATGGCATTGTAATATTCTTTGTCTACATCTTCTCTAACATTCATTATTTTTTTCAGTGTACAAGTTAAATAAGTAAGGTGACAAAATGCACCCGTGAAGGACCCCTTGTTTTATGTCAAACCAGATCGTAGTTTCACCATTTATTCTTACTGCTGCTTGTTGGTCTAGATACAGCAGTGATGTTAATTGTATCAAATGTGTTGGAAATCCCATTTTTCCACTATTTCCCAAAGTTTCTGGTGTTGTACACAATCAGTTGCCTTTGAGTTGTCTATAAAGGATAAATATAGATTCACATAAACTCTCTGTGTAGATTATGTACAATTATTTGTTACAAAACTGGTTGAAACAAACCAGTTAGAGTATGATTTATAAAAATTTTAAAAGGTCTAACACAGGTTTCTTAGATCTTACATCATCTTACATCCTTCCCATGACTTTAAACGTCACATAAAGCTCGCACGTTAATTCGTCCAATATTCCTTTTTCTGTAACCTTTTCAACCTCATCAAGTGATTTTATGCCTACTAATTTGGCCTCTCTTAACAATGTCCTTTTTACAGTTTCAAGTGGTCGATCTCTTTTTCTTTGATCTGATGTGTTCCACTTGATAGCTTGTTTGAGGATTCTCTGATTGTTTCTTCTCATCTACCATCGGGCTTGCCGAGTTAAAATCAAATTAGAATCAATTTCCAACAAATTTCGATTCAGTATTTTTCCAGATAATTGGCCATGGCTTCGCTCTTTATCCATGTCTGAGAATCGATTACTCACGTCCAGAATGACTTATTAAAATGCATTATAAGCTCTCTCCTTCCCCCCCCCCCCACCCGTATGTGTGTTTCAATTTTAAGTCAAGAGAATGTGAAATTCCTGTGAGTTTTGTGGCACAAGTTACGTAGATAATTGCTATTTAGACGTATAACAGTTACTCCCGTTATGTCAATTAAAATATCTTCATGTATGGGTATTTAGGTTTTAGCTAAGAAAAGATTAGTTAATCCTCACCTACGGTACTTCAAGCTCTGACATATAATTTACAATCACTATACTTGAATAAGCATGCTTATTTAAAAATAACCAAAGAAAGAAAGAAAGAAAAGAAAAGAAAGAAAGAAAGAAAAGAAAGATAAGAAAAAAACTAACTCAAGGAAAAATATTCCAGTTGCTAGAATGTCCAGTAGAAACATGACCATCACAGGTCACGTGGTTCAGGAGACCGGTCATCTGATCAGTGCCGACATCTGGGAAATAATAGACATTTTAAATAAAACAGTGATCGAGTCGGGCATATGTCTTCTGGGCATCGTCACTAACATCATCAACATGGTCGTCTTTGTTCGGTAACTTTGTATGATCGTGAGTTATGAAAGAAAACTAATGGAAAACGGAAATAATAATACTAATAATAATAATCAACACAGTCTGAAAAGACATAATAGTTGTCCCGTAACATATGTATGTTATAAGATAGTGCCTTGTAAGTTAGGATAGTATTATTATTATTAATCTTATTATTATTATTACTATTAGCATTTTTATTATGGTTATGATTATTATTGATACACTAATAACCATAACTATAATAAAAAATGATATTAACAGTTCCAGATTGAAACAGGCGTGAAACAAGGATGTATATTATCTCCCTTGCTTTTAGAATTTCCAAAGACTTCATAATGAAAAAATGCTGCACAGGTAAAACGGGCATTGATTGGGTACTTGGGGGCCAACTAGAGGATCTTGATTTTGCTGATGACATAACTCTTATCATTGACAATGTAAATTCGATTAAAAAAAACATATATCCTGCCTTCACTGGCTAGCAAAATAGGACTTGAAAGTAACAAGGAAAAGACAAAAATAATGAAACTTCCTAATAATCAAAGAGGAAAAATACACCTAGAAGGGACAGCTGTTGAAGAAGTCGACCAATATGCATACCTTTGCGGCTACATAGACCAGGATGGTGACACTAGAAAAGAAGTTAGAATTAGAAATGCAAAAGAAGCATTGATCTTCAAGAATCTTGAGAACGTATGACATTCAAAACTTATAGGCACAAAAAACCAATTTAAGATTATTCAATACAAATGTAATATCCATCCTCATTTATGTACGCGAACGCTGGAACACAACTAACGAAATAGACAAGAAATTAGACTTTTTTAAAAAACAAATGGCTAATGAAGTGGAATGAATTCAAAAACAACGCAGAGATAAGCCAGATGAGCACACAAATACCTGTCTCATAGGTTATCAGAAGAAGAAGATAGACATATGTCGGTCACGTGATGAGAAGAAACAGATAATCCCAAAACAACCTATCAAGTGAAACACAACAGGCCGAAGAAAGAAGTTGACCACGTGAAACACTAAAGAGGACACCGTTAAGAGCTACTGCGAACACATGAAACTGGAGAGTTTACCCACGCGATAAAATTGAATAGATGAATTAGACGAAACAGACTTATTGACAGGTGAGGCATGTTCGCTTATCTTAGGACACAATTTGGACACATGAATAGTCCAGCGGACCAATAAGATGAGCAAGGAGAGGGGCTGACTCATTCAGGACTTCAATCAGGATCCAGTCAGTATGTAGTCAGCTAGCTGACCAATAGAAAGATCTAAAGGTGTGTTCTGATGGACAAATGATTTACGATATTTGAGACAGGCATGCAGATTTTTTAAAAATAAGGGGAAGAAGAGAGGAAAACTGTGATAGACAGATAGAAAGGTAGATTTAGACAGAGAATATAAAAAGTTAGAAGCAGTAGCAGTTTAGAAGAGATATAAAATAGCATTTCAAGTTAGAAAGTGATTATTAGTATTGAGTGAGAAATGCAGAAGATTTTGATATTTTTGGAACTTTGTGTATAATGCTTTCGGGGATGCCTCAGTTTTTATACTTCTGAATTTCGTTTGATGAGCATTAAAGGCGAACTATAATTTGATTTAGGAACAAACTATATGAATTTTATAGTGAATATGTATGTTAATATTTCAGGTTTGTTGGGAGCTATATAATATTATGTAGTGAAATTCTGAACTGTTGAAGCAAATAAAAAGAAGGCAAAGTAATATGTATTAGTAACTTAAATATGACAAGGAATATCAAACGTTGTCGCTGCCACAGCTTAGAATAGTCAGTCAGTCATTTACATGTCCTTTGGTGAACTTTGCCCCAGTGACAGCTCTCCTGTAGGCCTCTCGGTTGTGAGCAAGATGCCCTGTTGCTGATGCATCCATTTGCAGATTATCAACGATGTCTTGCAGCCATATTCGCTTTGGTCTTCCTCTTACTCTTTTTCCCATTATGTATCCTTCCAAGACGGTCTTCTCTAGATTATCATGACATTTAATGTGTCCAAAATATTTAAGTTCTCTGTGTTTTTTTTTCTCTCGGAGTACATCAGACATTATTTACTAGCCAGCCTTCTTCATTAAAAAATAGCTCTGAAATAGAAGTGAGATAAAAATTAACCTGACGGTAATAAGTGAGCAATTTTGAAAGAACAGTAAATATAAGAACATCTTACATCCTTAAGATGTAATACGATTTTTAAGGGCATGCATCTTTCCCTTCGCAAATATGCCTGTGAGACCTGGACACTTAACAAAACAACTGAGAAACACATAAATGCCTTTGAATGTAAATGCCACAGAAGAGTTCTTCCAATATCATGGACACAAAAAAAGAACTATATATCCACACTACAAGAAGGTTGGCTAGTAAAGAGGATTAAAGAGAGAAAATTTAAATATTTTGTACACATTAAACGTCATGATAATATAGAGAACACCGTCTTGGAAGGGTACATAATGGGAAAAAGAAAGAGAGGAAGATCAAGGCGAAGATGGCTGCAAGACATCGTTGATGATCTGCAAAATGGATGCAACAGCAGCAGGCCATCTAGCTCACAACCGAGAGGGCTACAGGTAGGCAAAGTTCTGCAAAGAACATGCAAATGAATGAATGAATGAATGAGCATCCTTCTCGGGCCGTTAAACGTCACATAGGGCTCACATGGTAGTTCGACAAGTTTTCCTTTTTTCAGCGAGCTTTTCAACCTCTTTAAAGGATTTTATGCCTACTAAGTTGGCCTCTCTTAACAATTAGAACATATCATTATTAAAATGATGTCGAGGGCAGGTCTGAGTTTCAGAAGGATGCCAAGTTGGCGACGAAGACTACATTCTTTTTCAGGACACTTCGTCGATTCAAGCAAAAAAAAAATGCTGTTATCCACTCCCTATCCGACAACATGTTTTTGGTTCAGATCATGACATTATCACCAGTAGATGTTGAATATTAACAAGATTTTTTAACGTTTCCACTGGAAAAGTAACGTCCTTGACGTGTTGATGAGATGAAAATCTTGGAGCAAAGGAACAGGAGAACAGTCATCGGGCACTGGACAGAAAACCACAATGGCTGTACCATCGCAGACAGTTATACTTGTTCTTGTACGAACTTCCTGTAACTGCGAGCTTTTGTTCTTTGCAGCCGATACTGTGGAGATGTTGAGGCACAGCATCCTATCGGAGTGAGAGCGGATTATCATAGCTATTTATTTTTCAGTCCCGGAGTAGAGCTAAAAAGCATGGGGGTGTGTGTGCAATGCTTCTTCAGCAGACTCCACCACCATGAGGACTATGGCGATCCCTGTTCCATTAGCCAGGCTAGACCTGTTATTGGTGGTACCACGAAGAGATAGGGCAGGGTCTTGGTCAGCTATGGAACGCTAACCTGACACTGGCATATCAGCTATAGTTCGCTAACCTGACACTGGTATATCAGCTATAGTTCGCTAACCTGACACTGGCATATCAGCTATTGTTCGCTAACCTGACACTGGCATATCAGCTATAGTTCGCTAACCTGACACTGGTATATCAGCTATGGTTCGATAACCGCGTGAAACTCTAAAAAGGACCTGTTAAGAGCTATTGCGGACACATAAAACTGGAGAGTTTACCCACGCGATAAAACTGAATAGACGAATTTGATGAAACAGACTTACTGACAGGTGAGGAATGTTCGGTTATCTTAGGACGCAATTTTGATACATGAATAGTTCGTTAACCTGACACTGGTATATCAGATATGGTTCGCTAACCACGTGAAACTCTAAAGAGGACACTGTTAAGAGCTACTGGGAACACATGAAACTGACACTGGCATATCACGTGTAGTTCGCTAACCTGATACTGATATATCAGCTATGGTTCGGTAACCTGACACTGGTATATCAGTTTTGGTTCGCTAACCTGACACTGGCATATCAGCTATGGTTCACTAACCTAACACTTTTATATTACCCATTCTTCGCTAAACTGACACTGGCATATCAGATATGGTTCACTAACCAGATATTGGCATATCAGCTATGGTTCACTAACCTGACACCGGAATAACAGCTATGGTTCACTAAACTGACATTGACATATCAGCTAAGGTTTAGTAACCTGACACTGGCATATCAGCTATGGTTCACCAACATAACATTGGTATATCAGCCATGGTTCACTAAACTGTCACTGGTATATCAGCCATGGTTCGCTAACCTGACACTGGCATATCAGCTATGGTTCACTAACCTGACACTGGCATATCAAATATGTTTCACTAACCTGACACTGGCATATCAGCTATGGTTCACTAAACTGACACTGACATATCATCTATGGTTCACTAACCTGACACTGGAATATCAGCTATGGTTCGCTAACCTGACACTGGCATATCAGCTATGGTGCGCTAACCTGACACTGGTATATGAGCTATGGTTCACCAACCTGACACTGGCATATCAGGTATGATTCACTAACCTGACACTGGTATATCAGCTATGGTTCTGTAACCTGACACTGCTATATGAGCTATGGTGCGCTAACCTGACACTGGTATATGAGCTATGGTTCACCAACCTGACACTGGTATGTGAGCTATGGTTCACCAACCTGACACTGGCATATCAGCTATTGTTCACTAACCTGATACTGGCATATCAGCTATGGTTCACTAACCTTACACTGGCATATTAGCTATGGTTCGCTGACCTGACACTGGCATATAAGCTATGGTTCGGTAACCTGAAACTGGCATATGAGCTATGGTTCGCTAACCTGACACTGGCATATTAGCTATTGTTCGCTAACCTGACATGGCATATCAGCTATGGGTCGCTGTTGCCTCATGGAACAGCGTCTTCACCCTCCAGACAGTTATATTCTCACTTTCTATTTCTTTGGCTTTTTAATCGGTTCGGAGTATTTTGATTTAATTAGTGTAGAAGCATATAAAACTAAGTACTGTATATAAGTATATAACTAGCTATACACGAAGTCACTGCAGTTAAGCTATAAGAACAATGTGCATAAAGTAGAAAATACATCATCATGATCATCATCATCATCCTCATCATCATCCTCATCATCATCGACTTTCACTCCCTTGAGAGCATAGGCCATGGATACAGGCTGTCTGGTCATCCATCTTCTTTGAATTATTCTCTGCTTTCTTCCATGTTTATCCCTTGTCTCTGAGCACTGTCATAATTTCTATCTTCCAGATAAGTCTACGCCGTCCTCGTTTTCTGTGTGCTTGAGGATTCCATGTCAGTGCCTGTGTTGCTATGCTAGTGTCGGGTTTTCTCAGTGAGTGGTAGAAAAAACATAGCGACAGTTTTATTAATTAATTAAGTAGCACGGTTGATGTAAGTACATAAAACAAGTATGAAACTACACACGAAGCCACTGCAGTAAATCTGTAATAACAAAGTGCGTAAGCTTGGAAAAAAGTAGGAGTAGTTTTATTAATTAACGAGCACACAGTTTACACCTTGTATCTTGACTTTTTCGTTTCAACAGCCAGGGCCTGTCAGATCCTGTGAACATCAGTTTCCTGGCACTGGCTGTAGGGAACATGGGAGTGGTCACGTGCCTGCTGTGGTCTAATCTTGTTTCCCATCCTCTCTTGATTAAGAATGTGAACCTTCCTTATTCGCCACAAGAGTTTGTCTCTTTAACAGCGGGTAAGAGGACTTAGTATTAGGTAATAGGGTTGGATATATAATAAGGTAGTTGTCCCCCCTACAATGAGCTAAGTTTGGGTGTTTGTGGGCGCCTGCAGCGGGAAAATCCGTTGAAAAGTGGCAGACATTTGTACTTGAACGAATTGGTAGGAGACGCTGGAACAAGCGGACGAAATAAAACACGGTTAGGATAGTAGAAGTGAGAAGCCTTCAACATGTAGATTCAAAGAAGTTTTCCTTTATATACTCCCCCCCCAAAAAAAAAAAAAAATAAAGAAACGAACAGCTTATATAAGCGTCATTTTTTATGTTATGACAAAACAAATTTTTCTCGAGTATCTCAAACCAAACCAAAAATTGTCACAAAGATGTCAGGTCCATGATTTAGCGTGAATTTTGCTATTTTCATCTACAGTCAGAACACAGTAGCTGCCCTTGCTAGTCACACATTTTTTTTTAACCATAGCTCACGTTGTGTTTATGGAAAAGTCGTGATTTTTGTGGTGAGCACAACTCACTTCCCGCACAAATTAAACTCTATAAAAGGATGAGGTTACACAAACAAATTCAGTTAATTTTCAAGCAGACAGTTATGGCACGTCTACCGCAAAATTTACGAAACATTGCTGTTGGTCGCCTGCAAGCAGACGAAAGTCAAGGCAGGTTGCTAGGCATTTAAACGTGCAGCAGAGTACCATCAGTCGACTTTGGTACCGTTTCTAAGCCACTGGGTCAGCTGAAGACTGGCACCACAGTGGATGACAGAGGGTGACAACAGCACCTGATTATCTTTTTATTCTGGCTCATCACCTCAGAAACAGGTTTACAACAGCTTCATCAAGTGCCCAGTCATTGCTTGCAGGACGTCGTGTCTGATCAAACTGTCCGGAATTGACTGCATGAAGCTGGGCTGGTGGCACGACGACCTCACCGAGGTCCTGTTTTAACGAGACGTCATCGCCAAAATGACATGTTTTTGGCTAACTAGCATTGGCCCTGGACAACTGACAATCAGTGGAGACTTGTCTGGTTTAGTGACGAATCTTCCTTTTTGTTGCACCGCCATGATATGCGGAGAAGGGTCTACCGTAGGTCAAATAAAAGTTTTGCCGAAAATTTCGTTGATGAAGCTCCGCCGCACGGTGGTGGAGGTGTAATGGTATGAGGAATGATCAATTTCAACGGAAGGAATCCATTGATGCAGATTGAAGGAGGCTTGAATGTGCAACGATACGCCAATGAAACTCTTCGACCACATGTACTTCCATTTTTGGCCGCGCAAAGGTCTGTTTCAACAGGACAACGTCAGACCCCATTCTGCACGGTTCACCACACAGTTCCTGACTGCCAACAACATTCTCACCATTCCCTGGACATCCCTGTCTCCAGACATGAATCCAATCGAGCACTTATGAGATTGCCTGCAAAGACGTATTTGTCGCCGAAACGTTTCTCCAGCCAGTCATCATGATCTGTGGGAGGCACTCCAGAAAGAATAGGCAGCCATCCCACAGGGGCACATCAGACATCTGACCGCATCTATCCAAAGGAGATGCCAATCGCTGATCTATGCAAGCGGAGGCCACACACCATACTAATTGAGAACCACTGAGACTAACAAATTCTCATCACACAGATACAAGAAACTGTCAAGTGAGTGCTCAAACCGTTAGGTATTATTGTGTGCAATTTGGATATTTTATTCATTCTATTTAAAAAGCTATAGAGTATCAAAGTTATGGCTAAAATTGGGTCATCAGTAGCTATGGGTTTCTTTTTTGTTTTGATAGTTAGTAGTTAGTTGTGATCACATAATAGTAGTAAGTAGACTTATAGCCTGTCCTTGTAGAAATGCTTTGTGGTTGTTAAGATTGTCCTCTTGAGGACAGTTCCTCAGATTTATAGTACTGAGTGTAGAAATATCTGAAAGAAGCAATGTCCTTCATCATCTCGCCATGTGGGAGGTTGTTCCACGGCGACGTTAAGTTGTCCGGACATCATTTAATATAATTGTAAATCTTCATCAGTCATTCCACATACTCCCATTTTGGCAACACCCACAAGCACGTGTGTTTTCATTCATAAATTTGATTCTCTTGTAGTGGCCAGAGTTAGGTGGTTGTTGATTTATGTTTGTAACGCAACTGTGAGGTGACATGTTCAGTTGATTTTTCTATACAATCCACAGTCTTGTATGAACTCTACCTTAATTGTACCTTGGTTATGCAATGTAACACAGAGAATATCACTGTAACAGAAATGAGGTAGCTAGATGAATCACAGAGACCAAAGTCTTCAACATGTCAACCAATTTCAGCCATCAGCATAGAAGAAAACATTAAAAACACATTAATAATGGTACCACGATTTACCTATAGAAGCAGCACCAAGCAAATGTTAATTTAAAAGCCATGTTGCTAAACCTCTTTAACGCATAGTAATCATACACTATATTTATCAGTTAAAAGTATAGAATTTATCGTCTTCTGTCTTCGGTTTTGCATGCTCAGGCATGTAGACTTAGAGACAGGCCGCCTCCAGGTATCTCATCGTAAGTAGTTCTTCATGAGGGCCCACAATTTCTCACAGGTGGAAGTTCGATAAGGTGATCAATCAGTAAAACCGCTTGAAGAATGTCAGATTATTTGACAAAACGCTGTGACAGATTATTCGTCTTCTGACAAAAAAAATCTTTAATTATGAAGAAATGAGACACTGAAAACACAAGCTGAAATAGAGAGGTATGAAAATTCGTGAATTGAAAACTTGATAAGAAAGTGAAAGTTTCTATTTTGTACTTAGAGCGTACCCGGGGTACATCAGACATTAGATTCTTATTATTCTTATTGCAGTTTTATTTTTATGTCCACTTTATTCCACAGCCAACATTCGGACATATTTCTCAAAGGTAACAATCTGGATCACCATTTTCATCAGCGTTCAAAGATGTCTCTGTATCTCCATGCCACTGAAGGTAAAGACAGCTCTCTCGCCTCTCAGTACTGGTATTATAATCACTTTCACGTACGTGGCTGTGTTTTTTCTACACAACTTTTTAATATCTTATTCGAGCAGACTTTCATGGAAATTCTGTGAAGACATGAATAGAACATTACTTGTTGGTGACTTTCTAGATACTTTCGAAAGCGCTGTGAGGATTGGGGTCCATTTATACACTGTATTTCTGTTTGCATCTTTTGTAATAATTATAGTCACAACAGCTACATTAGTTTTTCAGCTAAACAAACAAAGAAAATGGCGTCTAAGTACGGCCAAGTTCAGTTCTGAACATTCTATAATTTGTTCCAAAAGGGACCAGCGACTTGGAGTCGTAGTTTCTGTCGTATCAGCCATTCTGATAGTTTGTTATTTTCCACAAATCGCTGGACTTATTTTTAGCCACATCGTGTGGCCGGGAAATATGGCCTTGTCTGGAACCGACATAACCATGATGACGTGGAGTGTAGCTATAGTGGCAGAGGCTACACATTCAAGTGTGTATTTGTTTGTTTATTACAAAATGAGTTCCAAGTACCGGAAAACATTGAATGAAATGTTTTCGAAAATCTGTGTGAAGGAACACACAAATCTGGAAAAGTAATGTGACGGTATCTTTGTAATGTTGTGTTAAATATGTCGGAGTAAAGAGAAAAGAAGTCAATCAATTTGCATATCTTGGCAGCTACATAGACCAGGATGGTGACACTAGAAAGGAAGTTAGGATCAGAATTGCAAAAGCAGCATCAATCTTCAAGAATCTTGAGAACATATGGAATTCAAAAGTTATAAGTACAAAAACCAAGTTAAGACTATTCAATTCAAATGTAATATCCACCCTCATTTATGCATGCGAAAGCTGGAAAACAACTAAAGAAATAGAAAAGAAATTAGACTCTTTTGAAAACAAATGCCTAAGGAAAATACTCGGCATCATGTGGAACGAATTCAAGAACAATGCAGAGATAAGACAGATGACTGAACAACAACCAGTCTCACGGGTGATCAGGAAAAGGAGATGGACATATGTTGGTCACTTGATGAGAAGAAATGATCAGAGAATCCCAAAACAAGCTATCAAGTGGAACACATCAGGCCGAAGAAAAAGGGGCAGACCGCGTGAAACTCTGAAGAGGACATTATTAAGAGAGGCCAAGTTAACAGGCATAAAATCCTTTGTTGAGGTTGAAAGACTCGCCGAACACAGGAAAAATTGGCGAACTACTTTGCGAGCCCTATGTGACGTCTAACGGCAAGGGAAGGATATAAGATATAAGATAAGAAAGAGAAAACAATCTGAGGGTAAATTCCTCTGGCATGCTGAAATAAATTATGAAAGAAGAAAGTATTTTGTTTTCTGAGACAAAGTTTAAATCAGTATCACTGAGATATGAATATCCTTCAAGAGTGCCCAAACCATGCGGACCTGAGGCGTGAGACATGGCCGGAGGACACAAGCATGGGGCAAAAATTTTAGGTCTTCTATCAGGATCTGGACAGGACTGCGGGCTGTGCCCTGTTGACAGGGATCATAATCTGACATGATCATAACCTCGAACGCAGAAGAAGAAGAAGAAGATTAACATGAGATAGTAATGATAACAGTGGTCGTTTTGTAGTCATCAAATCATTGATGTTAAAATTGCCTCCTAAATTCACACTGCTTACTGATAAGAGTCCTAGATTCACACTGCTTACTGATAAGAGTCCTAGATTCACACTGCTTACTGATAAGAGTCCTATCCCCGCAGTGTCTACAGGTATTTAGATGTTTACCAGACTGCAAGCATCGATGTGCAACAGATAATATGGGAGTACGCTTAGAAGAATGTTTCTAACTTCTGAAATTGTCTTTAACAATTACAAATCTGAGATTGCAGATATGATACAAGCAGTGTCTCATGAATCATATCAGTAAGATGTGGTCAAAATATAACCTCATTCTCTGACTCAGTATCACTGTTAGGATCACTAAAAAGAAAGGTCTAACGCTGACTTTCAAAATTGAGCAAAACCAAGTTGTGACAGTAATGATAATGGGAGGACAGAAAAGTAAACACATAGCACGTGTGGTTGATGCGGGAATTCCAGAATCTAATAGTAATTGTTCACTATGAAAAACAGTGGGACTAAGGGATACAAGCGACGTAAAAGAAGAAGAGGACTTGACAACGATCAGCAAGAAGAGAGAAGGAAAGACACAGATACACAGAAAGACCTGGATACTTAGATAGGGACGGTGACAGACCTAAAGTTAGACTTTGGATTGTGCCATCATTATAACTATGTTGGAAGTTACAACAATATAAAGCAGGAAATGAAACATCCAACAGGGTTTTCACTCACAACATTTCACGTTGTTGGTTGTTATAAACAAAGAAGAACGATCATGTTACATACTGTGGGCTGTATTATGGGTTATATTGTGGGTTATATTGTGTGTTATATTGCGGGTTATATTGCCACAAAAGTGAGTTTATGGCTTCTCGCTGTGGTTTAAGTAACAATGAGATATGAGATGATTTATCAGACAAAACCGATGAGATGAAGCTCAGATGAGTGACGATCATCTTCCACTCTAAGATGCGTTCCTTTGTCTCGTGATCTGTCTTCTGCTAATAAGGTAAAGAGAAAGTGTAGAATATGTTATTATATTGGAGATAGCGAAGAATCTCACTGATGTGAAGTTTCTGTTGTGAAGGGTTAATGAGCGGTTGTTAACCAGTCGAGGGTCGGATGCTGAGCTGGTCAAACTTGCCAACGTAAGTGAGGGAGCTCTTGGTAATGAAAGGAATTGTGCTTCTTGTGCTTCCTTCTGTGGACTTCATGAAGTTGTAGGATTTAGTTGTAGTTACCATACACAGGTAATGTATGAGTTGTATGTAGGATACACAGGGCAAGAATAATGATCTAATCGACTCTCACGTCAGTGTAGATAAGTGTATGTAAGATGTCTGACAGTTAGTTCGTTGGGAAATATGTAATGGATTTCTGTGTGAGAGTCTGGATAATTTGTGTGAGCCGATGTGCGTGATATGTGTTATTTGTGAGTCGATGTGCGCTATACGTGTTATGGGTGTCGATGTGCGGTGATATGTGTTAGGAAGGTTCGCTATAAGATGATGACGTGATTTTTCTTTGTCGTGTACCAACATGTTGTCGAATTAACATGTAACAACGGAATTATGTAAACTATGGTTTTTGGAAACATGTCTTTCACTTCGATGGATAGGGCAGAGAAATGAATTGTTGTGATGTGTAATATATATACATATATATATATATATATATACGATTTGCATTGCAATAAAAAATTTTGAAGATGGAATAATTTTGACTGATTATAGATTTTGTTTTGTCCGATGTATTTTCTATGTAAATGATTACTAACTCATAACAGGAGATGTGTGTGCTACGAATGGATCCTAGACTCCCATGTATGAACGACTGTGATTGGGTGTCACGAAGCGAAGTAAGCCAAGTAATTAGTTTGTCTTGACCGATTAAAGACCGGTAGGCCTTCTCTCACGTGTAGCAGTGATCGTGTGTGTCTGTGATGGTAGTGAGAGCGGGGTGATGCACGGAGATAGAGACCAGAAGTTAACAGGCAAGTGACGAAACTGAACTATCATCAGGCCAAGGAAATATGTAAACATTCTGTACTAAAGTCTACTCCTTTCTCACCTGCCACAATATATTTCAGAAGCTCTTCCTAGATTACTAACCGTCTACCCCAGCCACATTCACCTGTTCCTTCTCTCGGCTAGGGTACCTCTGTATCACTCTCCCCCCCCCCCCCCACCCCCTCGTTATTACCAACCTATCACACATCACAAATCTCAGTGTAAACGTTCTCAACACTATCACACGCACTCCTATATTCAACTTCTTACAAGTCACAACTAAGCACTCCATTTACTCCTTTTTTTTACATTACTACCATTTGTTGTATTCCAGTTATGTCAGTTTATACTATATCTATTTCTCGCCATTTTTTGTCATATATGTTCTTGTATGATTAAAGTGTAAACCAAATATCACAACCGTGTGCTCGTTAATGAATAAAGCTGTTCTAATTTTGTTCTTAAATAGTTTGAAGTTTTTGTTATCACAGCTTTACTGCGCTGGCTTCGTGTATAGTTGTATATTTAGTTCTATATACTCATATACTAACAATTCACAGGATACTCAAGACAACTTTCCGAGTATACTTGAGACAAACATCCAGAGGAGGGTTTCCAGATTCTGTAAATGAAAACCTGGAAAGTTTTTCTCAGATTAAAAAAAAAAAAGAAAAGCTATTCGAATAACATTACAAATTATATTAAAGAATAGTATCAAAATTTGTATTCGCATTGTCGTCACAGAGCATAATGCTTCTACTCTCATCAGTTCAAGCACTTCTAAAGTCATACTATTTTTAGGAATAAATTACTGAACAAACAATGACAACATTTTCTCGGCGTCATGGTTAATAGAGACAAGCGTTTGGTCAAGAACTAACATGGATTTTACTTTCCGTTTGGAAAAAAGAAAAAGTCCCTTCACATGGAAAAATGGAATAATTGTTAAAATACCCTAAAAAAGGCAACCTCAGTGACTGCAATAACGGGAGGGATGTAACCTTACTATTGGTTGTGTCAAAGATGTTTTGTAAAGTGATTCTGAATAGAATTAAGGATGTAGTGGATACTGCAATGAGAGAAGAGCAGGCAGAATTTCGAAAAGGGAGAAGCTGTCTCGACTAGGTCTTCACTCTAAGAATAATACTTGAAGACATATTGAAAAATAGAAACCATTAATCCTGAACATAATGCACTTTAAAAAAGCATTTGATAGCATACACAGAGATTCACTGTGGAGAATTTTAAGTCTATATGGGATACTATCTAAAATTATCAACATCATTAGAGATCTCTGCAACGGATATATTTGTGCGGTCAAGACAGAAGAAGGAATGAACGAATGGTTTCAGATTGAAACAGGTGTCAAACAAGGATGTGTATTATCTCCGTTGCTTTTTTTAATTACCATGTATTTTATAATGAAAAGATGCTGCACAGGTAAAACTGGCATTGATTGGGTACATGGGACCTAAATATAAGATCTTGATTTTGCTGATGATATAACTCTTATCAGTGACAATGTGAAATCGATGCAGGAAAAAAACAGATTATCAATCTTCCTTGACTAGCAAAATAGATCTTGAAATTAACGAAGACAAAAAATAATGAAACTTCTCGTTAATCAAGAAGGAAAAATATATGTAGAAGAAACATGATGAAGTAAACCAATTTCCATACCTTGGCAGCTACATAGACCAAGATGGTGACATCAGGAAGGAAATTAAAATTAGAATTCCAAAAGCAGCACTGTCCTTCAAAAATCTTGAGAACATATGGAATTAACAAGTTATAAGCACAAAAACCAAGTTAAGATTATTCAATTCAAATGTGATATCCACCCTCATTTATGCATGTGAAAGCTGGAAATCAACTAAAAAAGTAGACAAGATATTATACTCTTTTGAAAAAAAATGGCTCAGGAAAATACTTGGTATAAAGTGGAACAAATTCAAGAACAACGCAGAGATAAGACAGATGAGCACACAACAACCGGTCTCCTCATTGATCAGAAAAAGTACATATGTAGGCCGCGTGAAGAGAAAAAACAATCAGAGAATAACAAAACAAGCAATCAAGTGGAGCACAACAGGCCGAGGAAAAAGAGTTCGAACGCGTGAAACTCTAAAGAGGACATTGTTAAGAGAAGCTAGTTTAGTGGGCATAACATCCTTTGATGAAGTTGAAAGACTCGCCGAGAACAGGAAAACTTGGCAAAGAACTAGGATGTAAGATGTAAGATGTTGCATTAGTTCTCCCCAATGTCACTGTTTTTGTGACTGTTTTAGAATGATTAAAAATTTTGGAGAATAATTTGGTAGTGTAATCCAATGACATGAAAGATATATGATGTTTTAATATGTCGTAGTACATTGTCAGTTCTGCCGCTTGTACTGATTTTTCGTAATCAGAAAATTACGGCACAAAATAAATGTCCAGTCTTTTAGAATTGCTTGCAGAATGCACGTCCAGTTTATGTTTCTAGCTTGCTACGTGGTCCTTTATATTCGATCTTTCATCTTGCTCAATGGCGATGTAACGTCTACATATTTTACATTTTCTTTATGGTCATTTCTCTCTCGTTTTATAAAAGACCATTCCTGTGAGTATTTTTTGTCTCAAAGAGAAACGTTTTTGGACTTTCTGAAAAATCTATCTATCTATCTATCTATCTATCTATCTATCTATCTATCTATCTATCTATCTATCTATCTATCTATCTATCTATCTATCTATCTATCTATCTATCTATCTATCTATCTATCTATCTATCTATCTATCTATCTATCTATCTATCTATCTATCTATCTATCTGTTTGTCTGTGTGTCTGTATGTCTGTCTGTCTGTGAACATGATTTTCTATAAACACAGATAGTAGTAATCTTTCTTTGACTAGTCATAAATCTCTAAGCGACGACAGCCAGAAATACGTCATAAATTATCAGGGCTATGACGCGGATAATGGTACACTAGCATGTATAACATACATACAGTGTAGTCTCCAAAAAAGAAAAAAAATAAGACAGTGGACAAGAAGATGTCACATCTTGACTGAAGTAAACTATAAGACAGGAAAGATGTTGCACCTTAATTGAAGTAAACTATAAGACAGGAAAGATGTTGCACCTTAACTGAAGTAAACTGTAAGACAGGAAAGATGTTGCACCTTAATTGAAGTAAACTATAAGACAGGAAAGATGTTGCACCTTAACTGAAGTAAACCATAAGACAAGGAATATGTCGCACATTAACTGAAGTAAACTATAAGACAGGGAAGATGTCGCACATTAATTGAAATAAACCATAAGACAGGGAAGATGTCGCACATTAACTGAAGTAAACTATAAGACAAGGAAAATGTCGAACCTTAACTGAAGTAAACTATAATACAAGGAAGATTTCGCGCATTAATTGAAGTAAACCATAAGGCAGGGAAGATGTCGCACATTAATTGAAGTAAACTATAAGACAGGGAAGATGTCTCACATTAATTGAAGTAAACCATAAGACAGGAAGATGTCTCACATTAATTGAAGTTAATTATAAGACAGGGAAGAGGTCGCACATTAATTGAAGGAAACTATAAAACAGGGAAGATATGGCACATTAATTGAAGTAAACTATAAGACAGGGAAGATGTAGTACCTTAACTGAAGTACTTCCTTGGTTACCAGGGTTTGGCCATACAGATACTCGTTTTCTGTTGGCTCAAAACTGCGAAGGAGACATGGATTCGCCAGTTGAAAACGTCTTATCTCGCGAAGATAACCGAATGAAAAAAAAAAGAAATTTCATCAACCAGAACGAAATATGGGACTCGGAGACAACGATAACAATTTAAATTTCCTGCTGTGTTGTTGTTGTTGTTTTAAAGCGTGTATAGCAGTTCCGTCAACCTGAAGTCGTAGAGAGAGAAAGGAAATTGAGTGAATTGTTTTTTTTTAATTTGAAAGGAAAAACAAAAAATCGGAACAAATATGGGTCCCGAAAGCACTATTCAGGTTAGTGATTTTTGTTTTTAGTTAAAAGCGAGTGTCCAGGAAAACATGAACGTCTGGCAACCTTATTTACGGGGATACTCGAGACAAACGTTCCAAGGAAGAAAGCACAGGTTATTTTAAGAAGTCATCTCAATTCTTGTTTTAACATGATCCAGCCAGCACAATCTCGTACCCTGGGCCGATTAAAGGGACATAATTGTATTAATATATGTATAATATTAATAGAGTTGTATCCCTTGCTGTATTCAGCGAATAACAGTAATAACTGGACTAGAGGATTCTTATATCTAATATCTTATATCATTCCCGTGCTGTTAAACGTCACACAGGGCTCGCAAAGTAGTTCGCCAATTTTTGTCTTCGGTGAGTCTTTCAACCTCATCAAAGTATTTTATGCCTGTTAATTTAGCCTCTCTTAATAATGTCCTCTCCAGATTTTCACGCGGTCTGCCCCTTTTTCTTCGGCCTGTGTGTTCCACTTGATAGTTTGCTTTGGGATTCTCTGATCATTTCTTCTCATCAAGTGACCAACATATGTCCATCTCCTTTTCCTGATCACCCATGAGACTGGTTGTTGTTCAGTCATCTGTCTTATCTCTGTATTGTTCTTGAATTCATTCCACTTGATGCCGAGTATTTTCCTTAGGCATTTGTTTTCAAAAGAGTCTAGTTTCTTTAGTTGTTTTCCAGCTTTCGCATGCATAAATGAGGGTGGATATTACATTTGAATTGAATAGTCTTAACTTGGTTTTTGTGCTTATAATTTTTGAATTCCATATGTTCTCAAGATTTTTGAAGATTGATGCTGCTTTTGCAATTCTGATCCTAACTTCATTTCTAATGTCACCATTCTGGTCTATGTAGCTGCCAAGGTATGCAAATTGATTGACTTCTTCAATATCTGTCCCTTCTATGTGTATTTTTCCATTTTGATTGAGAGGAATTTTCATTATTTTTGTTTTGTCCTTGTTAATTTCAAGTCCTATTTTGCTAGCCAGTGAAGACATCTATCTGTTTTTTCTTGCATGAAATTCACATTATTACTGATAAGAGTTATGCCATCAGCAAAATCAAGATCTTCTAGTTGGGTCCCATGTACCCAGTCAATACCTGTGTTACCTGTGCAGCATTTTTTCATTATGAAGTCTATTGTAATCCCAAAAAGTAAAGGAGACAGTATACATCCTTGTTTCACGCCTGTTTCAATCTGGAACCATTCACTCATCCCTTCTTCTGTCTTGACTGCACAACCATATCCATTGTATAAGTCCTTAATGATGTTGACAATTTTAGATGGTATTCTATATAGACATAAAATTCTCCATAATTAATCTCTCTGTATGCTATCAAATGCCTTTTTAAAATCTATAAAGTTCAGTATTAATGGTTTATGCTTTTCAATATGTTCTTCAAGTATTATTCTGAGAGTAAAGATCTAGTCGAGACAGCTTCTCCCTTTTCGAAATCCTGCTTGTTCTTCTCTCATTGCAGTATCCACTATATCTTTGAGTCTATTCAAAATGAACTTGCAAAATACTTTTGACACAACTGATATTAAGGTTACTCCTCTCCGTTTGTTACAGTCACTAAGGTTGCCCTTTTTTGGTATTTTAGCAATGATTCCTTTCTTCCAATTAGAAGGGACCTTTACTTCTTTCCAAATCTTGTAAAACATTCTCTGTAGTTGTCTCATGTTGTCACTATTGATAGCTTTTAGCATTTCGGCTGTTATTTCATCTTCACCTGTAGCTTTGTTGTTAGCCATTAAATTCACTGCTGTTTCAATTTCATGCAATTTAATTTCATCTAGGTTGACATTTAGTTGTGGGGCTGGTAAGTCAGTTTCAAGGTTTAACAATTCTTTTGGGTGTGGTCGATTAAGTATTTCTTGGAAGCGTTCAGCCCATCTTTGCTTTTGGTCTTTATTTGATGTTAATAGGGTTCCAGTTTTGCTAAGGATTTGGGCTTTCTTTAGATTTAATAGTACCTGTTAACCTCTTTTGTATGTTATATAAAGTTTTGCTGTCTCCTGTTTTCGCTGCTTTTTCTGCCTCTTTCGCCATATTGTCTATGTATTCTATTTTATCCCTTCTAGCTGAACTTTTTACTTTCTTGTCTATTTCTTTGTATGTTGCTTTTCCAGGATCTGTTTTTACATTCAGCATGTCTAATTTGACTGCTCGTCTTTCATGTATATACTTCCATGTTGTATCTGATATCCATGCTTTTCTATTTGTTTTTTTTTTCAGTCCAGCGCTTGCTTTTGCTGCTGTGATTATGGCTGTGCTGTAAGAGTTCCATAATTCATCTATACTTTTCTCCTCAACTTCACTGGGTGTTTTGGAATGATTGGCAAGTTCCTGATTGAAATTAATGTTAGTATTTTCTTCCTGTAGGCTGTGGCTGTTTATCTTTCTGTGCACTGATTTCTTGTGTTTGCTTTTCAATTTTAGTTTTATTTTCCCTATGCACAGGTTGTGATCACTATTGACATCTGCACCCCTATAAGCCCTTACATCTATGAGAGATGTTCTCTATTGCTTTCTAATACAAAAATGATCTATCTGGTTTCTAGTTCTATCATCTGGAGATATCCACGTTGTTTTATGTATCTCTTTGTGTGGGAATATTGTGCCTCCAATGACCATTCCCTCTGTCAGACAAATTTCAATTAATCTTTCTCCGTTCTGGTTAACCATGTCAATTCCTTCTTTCCCCATCACTCTTTCAACGTCGGTATTATCCTTCCCTACCTTAGCATTGAAGTCCCCCATAGCAATTAGGATGTCGCGTTTAGGGACTCTGTTGATGGTTTGTTTTAGTTGGTGATAGAAGCCGTCTTTCACATCATCATCTGCATCATTCGTGGGTGCATAACACTGTATTATTGTCATTCATCCGTGTCGTAGGTTGTATCGTGCTCTTATTATGCGAGTGTTCACCGGTTCCCATTCTGCAAGGCTCTTTGCAGCTACATATGACATAATGATGCCCACCTCATCCCGGATTTTACCATCATTTCTGCCTGAATGTATTATTAACTTACCGTTTTCCGTCGATCTTTTACCTGCTTCTGGTCATCGCATTTCGCTGATGCCCAGTATGTCTAGATGGTATCTCTCCATTTCTTTGATGACCTGAGTAGTTTTTGTTGGTGCTGCCATCGTTCTCACATTCCAGAATCCAATCTTTGTCACATGTTTGGGGCCGACGAATGAGTTCTTCGGAGTTGGCATCCCTGATGCTCGGTTGGTTTCTCTGCGAGTTTCCATAACGATATCTTTTTGTCCCATCTGGAGTTGCCTCTAGATAGGAAATAGGGGATTAATAGGTACTTTTTTCATTGCAGAGACAACATTAGGTACTAGACTATTTTGCTTACTAGACAAGACTAAACTCTGGGTTATGTTTAAAAATATATGGCTATCAAAGGTCGGTACTGTGTTCGCCTAAGGTCTACTTTCTAGACGGCTGCATAGACGGTTTTCTGAATTAACCAGTCCCTCATAGATATTATTCAAACAAAACTTTGTCGGGCTGATATGACTAACCAAGAACATGTGTGACTTACCAGGTGCTACCAAGACCACGAACGATGACCAAGATGAAGCAAGACTCACGAGATTCGACCAAGACTAGAACCCATTTTCTCGCACTGATGTTCAGCTCATACGGCTGCTACTGCTATTCAAGATCTCAGTCATTGTCACTGTAGTTCTTCAGGTACGGTGATATGTACATCTCAGTGAGTCGGAATAGCAAAAGTGACTTGGGGTTTTGTAGTCTACAGAAATGGAAGAGTAGCGGCACAGGGTTCAGGAAACATTGAAGTCACTACATCAAGCATGCGAAGGGAAATCGAGGAGGCTGTGTCGATGGCAATGAAGTGGCTAGAAGAATTTGATCTGGTTAACCGTGCCATTGTGGCGGACTCACAGTGTAAGTTTCGTAAAATTGAGAAGAAACTGCTTGGAAAAGAATAGGTCCATCTGTTGACCATCAATATGTGATGAGCCTAACGTGGGTTTACTGTGCAAATCATATGAGGGAACATGTAACTGAAATGGTAGATAGATTTGCTGGACATGCTGCAAAAAAGACAAACTAAGAATGGACAAGAGTGACATGGCTAAAGCTGTATTGGGCAGACTGGGGGAAGATGAAGAGCGAGAGAAGGACAATGTAATTATAAGGAGACTTCAGGATCTGGGACAAATTAAGGCTGCTGGCAGGAAATCTAATCTGTGTGCCAGAAAACACGTCGTAAACAACCAACAATTGATGGGAACTATCAGCAAACAATCTCCTGGGTGGATGCTGCGGTGGAGTATATGCTAGGATTCCCTGAATGGAATGACGCCTCAGTCTGAATTCTGAACATTTATCCTCATCCTGTTTGAAGGATCTAAAATAATAAAGCTGAGCATGATCTCTGTGACAGTGGTGTCTTCTTGAAATAACTGCTTTTTCGGGGTGCACTCCCGGCCTGCAAGCAGCATATTAACATTCCCTATCAGATACAACGTCATCACAGCATCACCTGTAGATAAAACATTCTCTAGACTGTAGAGAGATCAGAGGAAGAGAAAATTGAAGAAGTAGAAGATGAAAATGAGGAGGACAAAGAAAAAAGCAATTCATGATGATGATGATGATGATGATGACAAATGTATATGTGTGCATATTTCTGATATTTCCATATTAAAGATTATTATTATAGTTTACTAATATGAGAAGTTTTTATGATTTTGTTCGGATAATATTAAGTTGTAAATATACAAGATAACATACAGAATCAATAAATAAAAATTTCTCACATCTTACATCATTCTGATGCTGTTAAATGTCACACAGGGCTCGTATGGTAGTTCGCCAAGTTTTCTTGTTTTAGGCGAGTTTTTCAACTACAGCAAAGGATTTTATGCCTACTAATTTGGCCTCTCTTAGCAATGTCCTCTTTAGAGTTTCACGTGGTCGACCTCTTTTTCTTCGGCCTGTTGTGTTCCACTTGCACTTGATGGCTTGTTTTTGGATTCTCTGTCTGTTTCTTTTCATCACATGACCGATATCAGTCCTTCTCCTTTTCCTGATCACCCATGAGACTGGTTGTTGTTCAGTCTTCTGTCATATCTTTGCATTGTTCTTGAATTAGTTCCACTTGATTCCGAGTATTTTCCTTAGGCATTTGTTTTCAAAAGAGTCTAATGTGTTGTTTATTTCTTTAGATGTTTTCCAGCTTTCGCATGCATAAATGAGGGTGGATATCACATTTAAATTGAATAGTCTTAACTTTGTTTTTGTATTTTTAACCTTTGAATGCCATATGTTCTCAAGATTGTTCAATGTCAATGCTACTTTTGCAATTCTAACTTCCTTTCTGGTGTCACCATCCTGGTCTATGTAGCTGCCGAGGTACGCAAATTGGTTTACTTCTTGAACAGCTATTCCTTCTATTTAAGTATTTTTTTCCTTCTTGATTAATGAAAAGTTTCATAATTTTTATTTTTTAAATACAAAATATTCACCATTTAAAAACTTTCAATCACATCATTAACATACACCCGAGACTGTTCTTATCTTTCTACTTTTTGTCAGGAAAATGGCAAAGTAACGAACGACGGACGTCTTGATATATAAAAATATACATCGTTTTTCAAAACATTCAACATAATGTCGATTATATTCATTTATTTGTTATGCAAATAACTAACTTAAATTAACTAGTGAGAGATTTTTAGAAATTTTAATAGTTCTAACTCCGGCTTGTCGATCCAAATTCAAATTTGAATCAACTTCTAACAAAATTTGATTCAGTATTTTTTTCAGGTAATTGGGCGTGGTAGTCTTTGTTTTACCGCGATATCTGTCTGAGAATCGATTAGTCACGCCTCAAAGAATTAAAAAAACTTATTACTCTCTCTCTCTCTCTCTCTCTCTCTCTCTCACTCTCTCTCTCACTCACTCTCTCTCTCTCTCTCTCTCTTTCGCTTTGTAACAATTTTTATCTCAAGAGGACGTGAACTCTTTGTGCAATTTGTGGCACATGCTATATAGATAACTGTTAATTAGACGTATTTTCTTACAGCATTTACATCAGCTACTTCAACAAGTAAAAGATCTCCGTTTACGCATATTTAGACAAACCGACGAGCAGTTGTTTCGCTGCTACTATACCTCAGACTCTGACATATAACTTACAATCACTATACGTGATTATGTTTAGTTATAAAAAATATTTCACGTGCTAGAATGTCCAGTAGAAACATGTCTGTCACAGGTCACGTGGTTCAGGAGACCAATCATCTGATCAGTGCTGATATCTGGGAAATAATAGACATTCTGAATAAAACGGTCGTCGGGTCGGGCATATGCCTGCTGGGCATCGTCACTAACATCATCAACATGGTCGTCTTTGTTCGGTAAATTTGTTTGTCTGCCTGTGAGTTGTGGAGAAAAAAAATAAGATAAAAAAAAACCGTCGTCATCATCAACAACAGAAGTCTGAATGTCTCGTAGCATTTGCATGCAGTAGAGGTGTGAAGTGTTAGTGCCTTCACATGCCAAGGCTAATACAACATTTAAGGTAGGGATGCCAGCGCTTGTTCTCGCTGTCTTTGTTTTACCCCGAAAGTCTCAGGTACACATTTGTGTAGGCTGAGATGACCACGGTGCTAACAGGTGCTAGTGGGTCCTAAAACATTTCTCCTAAGTGAGAAATCGAACCAGGGACCTTCAGATCGGCTGACGAGTGAATTCCCCACTACACCACAGCGGGAAAAATATTTTTTTCGTATAAGCAGCCCAAGCTTGGCTTTGGGAAGTATTTCACGAGCTTATATTTTTAATATCTCCATTATTTATATCTTCTTCTCCTCCTTATCCTCTTTCATCTTCTTATTCAGCTCCTTCTAAAAAGGACGTTTTGCGCCTTATAGCCCATCACATCCGACGTCGCCTCGGTGAACTTTTGGGGCCGCGGGTACTTCTTCTAAAAGCACTCCCTAGTCACTGGGCTGGATCACCATCTGTTTCTATAGCCCACCCCTGGGAGATAGAATAGGGTCTTGGTCATTTATGATTCGCTAACTCTGGCACAAACAGTCAACTAATTATCGGAGAAAGTTCCCACACTCAGCTTGAGTAGAGCGTCTATGTCCTCCTCGTTACTTTAACATTTTTATTATTGCTGGCAGTTTTGGGTGGCGGACACGTTTAAGAGTTACACCAGACTAATCTGTTTAAACTGTGTCCCTGGAAGATCACGTGTCTTCCCTGGGGTCTGAGTTCCAGATGGATTCCAGGTTGCTGAAAATTACTACTTCTGTTGTAGGCGCACTTCGGCAGCTCAAAGCAGACTGTTATAATCCATTCCCTATCCGACACCATGTTTTTGGTATGAGGTTATAATATTATCCCCAGTAGATGTTGAATATTAGGAAGAGGTTTTTAGTTTCTATTAGAAAGTTAATGTCTTTCACGTGGTGATGAGATGAAGATCTTGGAGCAAAAGTTCACAAAAACTGGACAGTTTAACTAACTTTGACAATCATCGGGTAGTAAATAATCATCAGGCACTTAACAATCATCCGACACTGAAAACCACAGTTGTGTACTCTCGTATTCTGTTGTACTAGAATTTTAATTTGTTCGGCCTGTAAAAATAAAATTTATTTTACTATTCGTTGTATCCTCACTTAATAAAAACTTTTAAGGCCATGCATCTCTTCCATCACAACATATGCCTGTGAGAGCTGGACACTTAACAAAACAACTGAGAAACACATACACGACTTTAAATGCTACAAAAGAGTCCTTCAGATATCATATCCTTCCCATGCCTTTAGGCGTAACATGGGGCTCGCAAGATAGCTGGCCAGTTTTTCCTGTTTTCTGCGAGCTTTTCGACTTCATCTAGGGATTTTATGCCTATTAATTTGGCCTCTCTTAACAATGTCCTCTTTCATGTGGTCGATATCTTTTTCTTCAGCCTGCTTTGTTCCACTTGATAGATTGTTTTAGGATTCTCTGATCGTTTCTTCTCATCACGTGACCAACATATGCCCATCTCTTTTTCCTGAT
>CM019700.1:21952078-21997078 GCA_009760885.1 Achatina immaculata
ACTAGCAAAATAGAGCTTGAAATTAACAACGACAAAACAAAAATAATGAAACATTTCATTAATCAAGAAGGAAAAATATATGTTACATAGACCAAGATGGTGACATCAGGAAGGAAGTTAGAATTAGAACTGCAAGAGCAGCACTGTCCTTCAAAAATCTTGGGAAAATAAGAAATTCAAAAGTTATAAGCACAAAAACCAAGTTAAGATTATTCAATTAAAATGTGATATCCACCCTCATGTATGCATGCGAAAGCTGGAAATCAACTAAAGAAATAAACAAGAAATTATACTCTTTTGAAAACAAACGCCTAAGGAAATACTTGGTATAAAGTGGAACAAATTCAAGAACAACGCAAAGATAAGACAGATGAACAAACAACAACCGACAGTGATCAGAAAAAGAAGATGGACATATGTAGGCCACGTGAAGAGAAGAACATTCAGAGTATACCAAAACAAACTATCAAGTGGAGCACAACAGGCCGAAGAAAAAGAGGTCGGCTACGTGAAACTCTAAAGAGGACATTGTTAAGAGAAGCCAGTTTAGTGGGCATAACATCCCTTGATGAAGTTGAAATACTCGCCGAAAACAGGAAAACCTGGCAAACAACTATGCGAGCCCTATGTGACGTTTAACAGCACGGGAAGGATGTAAGATTTAAGATGTTGCATTAGTTCTCCCCTATGCCACTGTTTTTTGTGACTGTTTTAGAATGATTAAAAATTTTGGAGATTAATTTGGTAGTGCAATCCAATGACATGAAAGATATATGATGTTTTAATATGTCGTAGTACATTGTCAGTTCCGCCGCTTGTACTGATTTTTCGTAATCAGAAAATTACAGCACAAAATAAATGTCCAGTCTTTTAGAATTGCTTGCAGAATGCACGTCTAGTTTATGCTTCTAGCTTGCTACTTGGTCTTTTATATTCGCTCTTTCACCTTCCTCAATGGCGATGTAACACTTACATATTTTACATTTTCTTTATGGTCATGTCTCTCTCATTTTATAAAAGACCATTCCTGTGAGTTTTTCATCTATCTATCTATCTATCTATCTATCTATCTATCTATCTATCTATCTATCTATCTATCTATCTATCTATCTATCTATCTATCTATCTATCTATCTATCTATCTATCTATCTATCTATCTATCTGTCTGTCTGTCTATCTGTCTGTCTGTCTGTCTGTCTGTCCGTCTGTCTGTCTGTCCTAGAACATGGTTTTCTCTCAACCCAGATAGTAGTACTTAATCTTTCTTTGACTAGTCATAAATCTCTAAGAGACGACAGCCAGAAATGCGTTATGGATTTTCACGGCCATGACGCGTATAATGGTAAAATAGCGGGAATAACATGCATCCAGTGTAGTCTCCAAAAACGTAAACTATAAGACAGTGGACAGGAAGATGTTGCACCTTGACTGAATTAAATTATAAGACAGGGAAGATGTCGCACCTTGAGTGAATTAAACTATAAGACAGGGAAGATGTCGCACGTTAACTGAATTAAACTATAAGACAGGAAAGATGTCGCACCTTAACAGAAGTAAACTATAAGACAGGTAAGATGTCGCACCTTGATTGAAGTATACTATAAGACAGGGAAGATGTCGCACCTTAACTGAATTAAACTATAAGACAGGGAAGATGTCGCACCTTAACTGAATTAAACTATAAGACAGGGAAGATGTCGCACCTTAACTGAATTAAACTATAAGACAGGGAAGATGTCGCACCTTGAGTGAATTAAACTATAAGACAGGGAAGATGTCGCACCTTGAGTGAATTAAACTATAAGGCAGGAAAGATGTCGCACCTTGACTGAATTAAACTATAAGACAGGTAAGATGTCGCACCTTGACTGAAGTATACTATAAGACAGGGAAGATGTCGCACCTTAACTGAATTAAACTATAAGACAGGGAAGATGTCGCACCCTGAGTGAATTAAACTATAAGGCAGGAAAGATGTCGCACCTTAACTGAATTAAACTATAAGACAGGAAAGATGTCGCACTTTAACAGAAGTAAACTATAAGACAGGTAAGATGTCGCACCTTGACTGAAGTATACTATAAGACAGGGAAGATGTCGCACCTTGAGTGAATTAAACTATACGACAGGGAAGATGTCGCACCTTGACTGAAGTAAACTATAAGATAGGTAAAATGTCGCAGCTTAACTGAAGTAAAGGAAGTTGAGTGCATAGTTTTTAATTTGAAAGGAAAAACAAAAACCGGAACAAATATGTGTTACGAAAGCATTATTAAAGATCGTGTTTTTTTTAGGCAAAAAAACGACTGTACAGGAAATCCGGGACGTCTGGCAACCCTATTAATGGGGATACTCGAAATAAGCGTTCCACAGGAGAAGGGGCAGGTTATTTTAAGAAGTCATCTCAATTCTTGTTTTAATATGATCCAGTCAGTACAGTCTCGTTCTCTGGGCCGATTTAAGGGGCAGTTAATTGTATTAACATATCTTATCTTATATCTTATCTTATATCCTTCCCGTGCCGTTAGACGTCACATAGGGCTCGCAAAGTAGTTCGCCAATTTTTCCTGTCTTCGGCGAGTCTTTCAACCTCATCAAAGGATGTTATGCCTGTTAACTTGGCCTCTCTTAATAATGTCCTCTTTAGATTTTCACGCGGTCTGCCCCTTTTTCTTCGGCCTGTTGTGTTCCACTTGATAGCTTGTTTTTATTATGTATTATGTATTATGTATTAACATATGCATAATATTAATAGGGTTGCATCCCTTGCTGTATTCATGAATAACAGTAATAACTGTACTAGGGTATTAATAGGCACCTTTTTTTCATTGTAGAGACAACATTAGGTACGAGACTATTTTACTTCTTAGACAAGACTAAACTCTAGGTTATGTGATAGCTATATGGCTATCAAAGGTTGGTACTGTGTTCGCCTAAAGCCTGCTTTCTAAATGGCTGCATAGATGGCTTTCTGAATTAACTGGTCCCTGTCTCATAGATATTATTCAAACAAGACTTTGTCGGGTTGATATGACTAACCAAGAACATGTGTGACTTACCAGGTGTTGCCTAGACCACGACCGATGACCAAGGGGAAGCAAGACTCACGAGATTCGACCAGGACTAGAACCAATTTTCTCGCACTGATGTTCGGCTTATACGGCTGCTGCTGCTATTTAAGATCTCAATCATTGTCACTGTAGTTCTTCAGGTACGGTGATATGTACATCTCAGTGAGTCGGAATAGCAAAAGTGACTGGGGTTTTGTTGTCTACAGAAATAGAAGAGTAGTGGCACAGGGAAACTTTGAAGTCATTACATCAAATAGGACATCGAGACCGTGTCGGCGGCAATGAAGTTGCTAGAAGCCTTTGATCTGGTTAACTGTGCCACTGTGGCGGATTCACAGTGAATGTTTCGTAAAATTTAGAAGAAACTGTTTCGAAAAGAATAGGTTCATTTGTTCCCCACCCACATGTGATGAGACTAACGTGGGTTTACTGTGCATGTCATATGAGAGTACATGTAACTGAAATGGTGGATAGATTTGCTGTACATGCTGCAAAAAAAGACTAACTAAGAATGGACAAGAGTGACATTGCTAAAGCTGTATTTGACAGACTGCGGGAAGATGAAGAGCGAGAGTGGAAGGACAATGTAGTTATAAGGAGACTGCAGGATCTGGGACAAACTAAGGCTGCTGGCAGGAAATCTAATCTGTGTGCCAGAAAACACGTCGTAAACAACCAACAATTGATGGGAACTATCAGCAAACAAACTCCTGGGTGGATGCTGCGGCATGAGGCGGGGCATATACTTAGATGCCCTGAATGGAATGTCGCTGGAGTATGAATTTTGAATCTTTATCCTCATATTATTTGAAGGATCTAAAGTAAAAAAGCTGAACACGATATTTGTGGCAGTGGTGTCGGCTTGAAAAGGGTTCTTTTTGGGTGTACAATACGGGTCTGCAAGCAGAGCATTTCTCACTCCACATCTGATACAATTTCATCACAGCATCACCTGTAGTTAAAACATTATACAGACTGTAGAGAGATCAGAGGAAGAGACATTTGAAGAAGTACAATATAAAAAAGGAGGCTAAAGAAAAAAGCAATTTATGATGATGATGATGATGATGATGATGACAAGAAGAATTAGAGGAAATATATGTGTGTGCATAATTCTGATATTTCCATATTAAGGAAATTTACTATTACAGTTTATTATATTATTATATTTACTAAAAAGGAAGATATCTATCGCTCTTCAGAAAGTAAAATAGCTAAAGAATCTGTGGAGAGGAACAAACAGAACTACAAAAATAAGATTTTTAAGGGCATGCATCTTTCCCATCGCAACATATGCCTGTGAGACTTGGACAATTAAGAAAACAGCTGAGAAACGCATAAATGCCTTTGAATGTAAATGCTACAGAAAAGTTATTCAAATATCATGGAGACAAAAAAATATATATATCCATACTACAAGAACGTAATATTGAAGAAGGCTGGCCATTAAAGAGAGTTAAACAGAGAAAACTTAAATATTTTGGATATATTAAACGTCATGATAATTTAGAGAAGACCGTCTTGAAAAGGTACAAATGGGAAAAAGACGAAGACCAAGGCAAAGATGTATGCAAGACATCGTTGATTATCTACAAAAGGATGCATCAGCAGCAGGGCATCTTGCTTACAACCGAGAGGCCTACAGGAGTGCTGTTAAGGAGGTAAACATTCGCAAAGGACATGCAAACGACTGATTGAATGCTTATTCATTCATTCTTTATTGTATCAAATGTGTTAGAAATCCGATTTTTTCCCATTATTTCCCAAAGTTTCCAGTGTTGTACACAATCAAATGCCTTTGAGTAGTCTATAAAAGATAAATATAGATTTATATTAAACTCTCTGCTTTTCACTATTATTAATCTTATGTTTAATTTATGATCTCTTGATCCTCTTCCTTGCCTGAAACCAGCTTGGACCATATTGACTTCCTCTTCTATTTTCTTACGAAGTCTATCAAATATGATTTTTAACAGAATTTTACTGGCATGACTAATTAGGGAAACAGTTCTGTAGTTTGTGCATAATTTCAGATTACCTTTTTTATGAACGTTATGCGGTCCTCTCGGGGATCTCGTGTGGTCCTTTCGGGAACCACACGGGGGACCACGGGACATAATGAGGACCACAGGGGTAAATTCAGCAGCATCACAGGGCGGTCTTTGTGGTAGAAGCGAACGAAGAAGAAGAAGAAGATTACCTTTTTAGGCAGTGATATGAATACAGTTCTTTTCCATTATTTTGGCCAAATACCTGAATGCCATATCTTTTTACAGAGTGCATGATAGATTGTTGCACATTCTTTTCCTCCTGCTTTAATAAATTCAGCTGTTATCTCATCACATCTTGTTGATTTACCAGTTTTCAGATTCTTTATTGCCCATAGAACTTCTTCTTTTGTCGGTTCTGGTTCTTTCTCCTCCAATAATGATTCACACTGTTGATTTCTGCTTTCACAGTCGGTTGTTTCATACATTCCTCTGCAATATTCCTTCCATCTTTCTAGTATTTCCTCTGTCTCTATCAAGAAATTCCCCATCCTGTCACGGATTACATTTAGCTTAGGTGTGACATTTCTCGTCAATGTCTTCATTTCTTTAAACATTTCACTATCTCTTCCACACTTCTGATGTCCTATTCTTTGACAACAATTTTGTATGTATTGTTTTTTGTCTTTTTCTTATGTTTCTTCGTACTTCTTTTGTGAAAGATTTATATTTCTCTTTGTTGTTGTTTGTCACTTTCCATTGCGTCTTAATTTCTCTACGCTATTATATCATTTCTAGTGTGCCTGCTGGAATCCATCCATTCTTTTGTGTTTTCTTTACTGGGACCATGTCTTCAGCTGTTGTTAATAAGATATCTCTGGCTTGCGTAGCCAATTCATCTGGTGTCATCTCCTCCCATACAGCCATCAGCCAATTCATCTGGTGTCATCTCCTCCCATACAGCCATCAGCCAATTCATCTGGTGTCATCTCCTCCCATACAGCCATCACGATTTCGAAAGGTTCTTCACTTCTATACCGTACTGTTCTGGTATTTTTTGTAAGATCAAAACGGAGTGGTCTTGATCTTCATGTCTGCTATTAATAACTCATTGTCCATGTCACAGTCAGCACCAGGTAAAGTTTTTGCTAATGTTATACTTGATCTCCACCTTCTTCGCACTAAATAGTAATTTATAGAATTATGTATGATTTTGTTTAGATAATGTTAGGGTGTAAACATAAAATAGAAAATACAGAATTAATAAATAAAAAATCTTACAGTTTCTTCCATCCATTCCGTTGAGTTAAACGTCGCATAGCATGATAGTTTGTCAAGTTTTCCTGTCTTCGGCGAGCTTTTCAACCTCATCAAGGGATTTTAAGCCTACTAATTTGGCCCCTCTTAACAATGTCCTCTGTAGAGTTTGACCTTTTCGACCTCTTTTTCTTCGGCATGTTAGGCTGCATCTGATAGCTTGTTTTGGTATTCTCTGGCTCCTTCTTCCGTTCACGTGACCGATATGTTCATCTTTTCCTGTTCACCCATGAGACTTGTTGTTTGCTCATCTGTCTTATCTCTGCGTTGTTCTTGAATTCGTTCCACTTTATACCGAGTATTTTCCTTAGCCATTTGTTTTCAAAAGAGTCTAATTTCTTGTCTATTTCTTTAGTTATTTTCCAGCTTTCGGATGGCTAAATGAGGTTAGATATTACATTTGAATTGAATAATTTTAGCTTGGTTTTTGTGCTTATAAATTTTTAGTGCCGTACAAGTTGTATTTTCTCAAAATTCTTGAAGGTCAATGCTGCTTTTGCAATTCTATTTCCAACTTCCTTTCTGGTGTCACCATCCTGGTCTATGTTGCTGCCGAGGTGCGCAAAGTGGTTTATTTCTTCAACAGCTGTTCCTTCTGTGTATATTTTTCTTTCTTGATTATTGAGACGTTTCATTATTTTTATTTTTGAAATAAAAAATATTCACCATTTAAAAACTTTCAATCACATCATTAACATACACCCGAGACTGTTCATATCTTTCTACTTTTTGTCAGGAAAATGCCAAAGTAACGAACAACGGAAGTCTTGATATATAAAAATAATCGCCTTATTTGTAAAACAGTGAACATATTGTCAATAACGTTCATTTATTTCTTACGCAAATAACTAATCTAAACTAACTAGAGAAGGATTTTTAGAAACGTCAGTAGTTCTAACTTGTCGAGCCAAAATCAAACTAGAGTCAGCTTCTAATAAAATTTGTTTCAGTATTTTTTCCAGCTAATTGTCCACATCGTTTGCATTTGTAACCCGCGACGTTTATCTATGAATGAGAATTGATTTATCACGCGTCAAAGAATTTTAAAGACCCATTACTCTCTCATTCTCTCCCTTCTCTCTCTCTCTCTCTCATCTTAGGGAAGAAATTAGTATTCTAAAATCTTCATTATCGACCCCTAATTGCGACCTGAGCGTGTTGAAAACTTTCAGCGACAGTAAATGTGTAAAGCTAAAACAAACTAATATTCCTTTCCTCACAGTCGGTGAGGTTTATAACTACATCCGGTCCTTAAAGAACACTAACTCAGCAGGATGTGATGACATTAGTAACAAGATACTACGTTACGCTGCACCAGTTATCACAGACACACTAACATACTTATACAACTTGTGTATTGACAAAAAATATTTCCCTGACGCTTTTAAACTCGCCAAAGTTTTTCTTCTTTTTAAATCTGGACAGACTAGTGACCTCTCAAACTATAGACGAATATCCATTCTGTCATCACTATCTAAACCTCTTGAAAAACATATACAAAAGTTAACTCTGCTCCACATGCAAGAAAACAGTCTATTAATAGACAGTCAATCAGGTTTTAGACCAAATTACTCCTGCCACACAGCATTAACTAAAATGACAGAAAGCTGGCTGTCTAATATAAATGATGACAAATTGTGTGGTGCTGTCTTTGTTGATTTCAAGAAAGCCTTCGATATGATTGATCATGAAATTCTTGTAAAAAATCTGGAAGGCTATAGATTACACCCTGACCTAACAAAATGTATTACATCTTTTCTCTCAGGTAGAAAACAAGTAGTTTGCTTTATAAACAAAATATCTGGCTCGTCTGTGGTTGATACTGGTATTCCTCAAGGCTCCATTCTTGGTCCTCTTCTCTTTGCTATCTATATTAACGACCTACCACTACATTAAAAGCACTCTTCATGTGATCTTTTCGCTGACGACTGTACTGTTTACAATAGTGAATATGACATCAATAAACTACAGACAACGTTCCAAAATGATATAAACAGTTTGATTAAATGGAGTAATAAAAATTGTATGTTGATAAACACCAACAAAACAAAATCCATGCTCATCACTACAAGACAGAAACTGCAAAATGCAACTAAAACTTCACTACAGCTTTGTGCTGGGACTAAGGCAATAGAAAATGTTCATGAACATAAAACCCTAGGACTCATCATTGATCAGCATTTAACTTGGAATTCTCACGTACATAACCTAACAAATTTGATTGCACAGAAAGTTTACCAATTAGCCAAAATTAAACACTTTATCGACAAAGACACAAGAAAAATATACTACATATCACACATACAAACACACTTAGATTACTGTTCCACAATCTGGGATGGATGCTCAGTCTCAAACACAAAAAGGCTCCACTCACTTCACAAGCGAGCATTAAATCTTATTTGTGACAAACACCCAGTACAGACTGTAGATCAACACAAACAACTCAAAATTCTACCCCTCAAAAATAGAATCATTTTTAACAAAGTTAAGTTTGTTCACAGAATTCTGTCGCACAATGCTCCGCCTTACTTGTGGTCACTGTTTACGTATAACACTAAACATAGCCAGCGTTTAAAAAACTGTCTTCTTCCTAAACCCAGGATTGATCTGTACAAGAAAAGCCTTGCATACTCTGCAGTACAGCTCTGGAACACCCTCCCCTACAATTTAAAATCTATTGGTAATACTTCATCCTTTAACTCAAACCTGTTTCATTATTTACTTGCTTGTAATTATATGCCTCCATAAAATAGCCAGTACTCTCTCAACACATGGCTCGTAAACCATCAAGTACTTTAATGACATAGTTAGAAAAGCAACTTGTTAGATATTGTTAGAAATTATTTTAATGCTTGTCAAAAAAACATATGTTACAAGATGATTTACAATGTATTTTATTTATGTATATGTCTGCGTGTGTATGTGTGCGTGAGTGCTATTTTATTAGGTTAATGACTTCTTCTCTTTTACCTTGAATGTAATAGTTAAATCTTACACTCTTTTGATATGTTTTTCCTAATTTAATTTGTATATTTGTACTAAATCAAGTGTGTGGGAAGAATGAAAGATGGAGTGATGAAGGGCAGAATGTAAGACGGGCCTGCGTGCCCAATTCTTCACCCTTGAAAAATAAAGATTATTCATTCATTCATTCTCTCTCTCTCTCTCTCTTTCTCATTGTAATAATTTTTATCTCAAGAGGATGTGAACTCTTTTATGCGGTTTGTTGCACATGTTATATAGATAATTGTTAATTAGACGTATTTTCTTACAGCATTTGCATCAGCTACTTCAACAATTAAAGCATCTCCGTGTACACACACAAGAATAGTTAATTGGCTGATACCCCACCTCATACTCTGACATATAATTTACACTCACTATACGTGATTAAGTTTAGTTATAAAAAAAATATTCCACGTGCTAGAATGTCCAGTATAAACATGTCTGTCACATGTCACTTGGTTGATGAGACCAGTCATCTGATCAATGCCGATATCTGGGAAATAATAGACATTCTGAATAAAACGGTCGTCGGGTCGGCCATATGCCTGCTGGGCATCGTCACTAACATCATCAATATGGTCGTCTTTTTTCGGTAAATTTGCTTGTCTGCCTGTGAGTTGTGGAGAAAACAAAATAAGATATAAAAAAAATACAAAAAAAAACCCAGAAAATCGTCATCATCAACAACAGAAACTGAATGTCAAGTAGTATTTCCATGTATCAGGATGTGAAGTGTTAGTGCATTCACATGTCACATGCCAATACACACATTGTCTTCTTCTTCTTCTTCTTGTTCTTCTTCTTCCTTTTCTTCTAAAAAAAAGCGCTGATCACGTTGTGTCGCAGTTTTGGGCCTTACAGCCCGTTACATCCGGCGTCGGCTCGGTGAACTTTTGGGACAGCTGGTACTTCTTCTAAAAGCATTCCCTAGTCACTGGGCTGGACCACCATCTGTTTCTAGGGGCCACCACTGGGAGATATAATAGGGTCTTGGTCGTCTATGATTCGCTGACACAAATAATCAACTAATTATAGGAGGCAGATCCCACATTCAGCTTGAGTAGAGCGTTCATGCCCTCCTCGTTAGTTTAACATTTTTATTATTGCTGGCAGTTTTGGGTGGTCGACACGTTTAAGAGTTACACCAGACTAATCTGTTTAAACTATGTCCCTGGAAGATCACGTGTCTTCCCTGAGGTTTGACTCCCAGGTAGGTTCCAGGTTGGTGAGAATGGGTGAAATAGTTTTAGACGCACTTCGGCAATTCAGGCTGACTGTTATAATCCATTCCCTATCCGACACCATGTTTTTGTTATAACATTATCCTCAGCAGATGTTGAATATTAGGCAGAGCATTTAGTTTCTACTAGACAATTAACGTCCTTCACGTGGTGATTAGATGGAGATCTTGGAACAAAAGAACGCAAGAACAAAGATCTGACACTAGACAGTTTAACTAACTTGGACAGTTATCGGGTAGTAAATAGTCAATAGGCACTTAGCAGCCATCTAACACTTAATATTTATTCCGCACTTAATAATCATCCGGCACTTAACAATCACTGGGAAAAGCTGGGGCGACCATCCCCAACCCAGCGCATCACAGGTGGCGGAAGATGAAAGTCATCCAGATATGGAGGATCCCTGTGAATAAGGAATTGTCCAAACAAGCAGGCGCGGACTAACTAGCGGTAGACTCAGAGAGCGAGGTGGGGTAGTAGGTGGTTCTACTACTCCTGTAAAGTGCCTCAGGTGCTCAGTGAAGGGAATACCAGGCGTGTCAGAGGCGCCTTAAAACCTCTCGCTCCCGCTGCCTTGCGGGTAGGACAGAGAGTCCAAAGGCTAGCGGAGAGTCCGTACACAAACCGACATAAGGCAACGGGAAACCACTGTTGTAGTTCCCAAGAATAGTTATGCTTGAACAGAATAATCGATTCATCATGAACGACGTTAATGGATGTTCCTCTAGAACAGCCTCGTCCGGTAGGGCAGCTCACGAGCCACAGGTGAGGCCAGATCGTCATCAATCTACTGGTGGCAAAACTAACAAGTTCAAAATAGCAACATGGAATGTTAGAACTTTATTCCAGGCTGGAAAATTAGAAAATGTAAAGATTGAAATGGAAAGAATGAAGATCAACATATTAGGAATGAGTGAAGTTAGATGGACAGGTGCAGGGAAGATAAACTCTGATAAATATACAATAATATATTCAGGAAGTGAGAAACATGAACGAGGAGTAAGAATTATATTTGATGAACAAACGGCAAGGACAATTGTAGGATATTTGAACATCTCGGACCGAGTCCTGCTAGCCCAACTGAAAGGACAACCAATAAACATAAATATTATACAAGTGTACTCTCCAACATCTGAAAGTTCTGAAGAAGATGTACAGTTATTTTATAATGACATAGAGACAGCACTAAAGCACACAAAGTCACATGAATTTACCATAGTCATGGGAGATTTTAATGCCAAAGTTGGTAAAGGAAGAACTTCAGACATCGTTGGTGACAATGGACTGGGGGAGAGGAATGACAGAGGTTATAAATTAATTGAATGGGCAAGAACACACAGCATGGTTGTAGGAAACACCTGGTTTAAACAACATCCTCGAAGACTGGCAACGTGGTGCAGCCATAGACTACATGATAGACTACATATTAATCAACAAACGATTCCGCAATGCATTACTGACAACAAAAAATCATGCTAGGAGCTGACTGCAATAATGACCATGATCCACTCTGTGGAAAAGTTAGAATAAAGCTAAAGAAAGCAGGCAGAAAAGTGAGAAACATCAAACTGAATACAGAACTTCTTAAAAATGACCAAGTACAGCGAGAACAATACAAAGTTATTATAACAAATAGATACAATGCAATAGCAAAGATAAATAGTATAGATGAACAATGGGAAATGTTAAGAGATTCTATCCACCAAAATGTTAAGGAGATAATACCACCAAAAAAAGAAGCCCCTAAAAATAAATGGGTGACAGACGACATTTTAGGACTGATGGACAAGAGGAGGAGGAGTAAAAATAACGAGGAAAAATATAGCAGGATAAATAAAGAAATAAGACACAAATGCAGAGAAGCAAAAGAAGTGTGGTTAAATGAACAGTGCAGACAGATAGAGGACTCTCATAATAAAGACAGCAAAAACATGCACAAACGAATTAATGAACTCACAGGCAGGAAAACAAAATATACTACAGGATGCCTGAAATCGAAAGAAGGTAAAATATTAATGGGAAAAGAAGACATTGTGGACAGGTGGAAGGAGTATCTCTGTGAGCTATATGGAGGAGAAAGACCAGAATTAACACCAGATACTGAAAACTGTGATGGACCGCCACTACTTGAAGATGAAATCATAGATGCCATCAAACACATGAAGAAAGGAAAAGCGACTGGGCCTGATAATATAACAATAGAAGAAATAGAGGCACTAGAGGAGACAGGAATAAAAATAATAACCAAGTTACTGAATGACATTTACAACAGTGGTTATATTCCCAGTGACCTGATTAAATCCACGTTTATAGCACTACCAAAGAAACCAGGTGCAAAGGAATGTGACGACCACCGGTCTATCAGCCTCTCATGTCACATAACGAAGCTACTTCTGAGAATAATTATGAGAAGAACAAGGAAAAAGATCAAAATGGAAATAGCAGATGAACAGTTTGGATTTGTTGAAGGAAAGGGAACACACAATGCCATTTATGCTTTACGAACACTAACAGAAAGAGCTTTAGAGGTACAGAAAGATCTCTACTTATGCTTCATTGATTACACCAAGGCGTTTGACAAGGTGAAACATAATGAAATTATTAAAATGCTTGAAGACATCAAGATACACGGCAAAGACCTGAGGATTGTAAAACATTTATACTGGCAGCAAGAAGTAGCAGTTCGAAAATAGAATTGGAAAATATCAACCTATAAAACAAGGGGTGCGACAAGGATGTGTACTATCTCCAGACCTTTTTTCTCTGTATAGCGAGAATATTCTAAGAACAATCATCACAGAACCAGGCATAAAAATTGGAGGATATAATATTAACAACCTTCGGTATGCTGACGACACAGTACTGATAGCTGAGAACCAACAAGACCTGCAAAATCTCTTGGATAAAGTCGCCAAACAAAGTGAACAGAAAGGCCTTACTTTGAACATCAAAAAGACAGAGACTATGGTTATATCTAAGAAACAGAATCTACCAGCATGCAGTATTAAATTAAACGGAACTATTCTAAAGCAGGTGTAGAAATTTAAATACCTTGGAGCAGTAATAACTTCAGATGGGAAATCTTATCTTATATTTTATATCCTTCCCGTGCCGTTAGACGTCACATAGGGCTCGCAAAGTAGTTCGCCAATTTTGCCTGTCTTCGGCGAGTCTTTCAACCTCAACAAAGGATTTTATGCCTGTTAACTTGGCCTCTCTTAATAATGTCCTCTTCAGAGTTTCACGCGGTCTGCCCCTTTTTCTTCGGCCTGTTGTGTTCCACTTGATAGCTTGTTTTGGGATTCTCTGATCATTTCTTCTCATCAAGTGACCAACAGATGGGAAATGCAGAGCAGAAATTATGAACAGAATAGGCCAAGCAAAGACTGCATTTCAGAGAATGAGAAACATATTAGCTAACACATCTTTATCAATGAATGTTAGAAAACGAGTCCTAAAATGCTATATTGAACCTATCTTGTTATATGGAAGTGAATCATGGACAATATGCAAGTCTGCACAAAAATCATTGGAAGCAGCAGAAATGTGGTTTACTAGAAGAATCCGCTGTTCGCGAGATTTTTCAGTTGCCGTGCGTGGAGCGATGCTCCTCCCGGCCAATGAATAAAGGTGCAAATGAGGTTGCCGTGCAGCATCACTGCGGAAAAGGTGGTAGAAAGGATAAAGCAAAGTAAACAGTCAAATCACGGCACCTCTGGTCTGGAGGTCGGCCACGTCCTGAGTGCAGTCATATAGGGTGAAATGTATGAACCGGCTTGTCCCAGAGGTTAAGACACTGCTGGCGAGACTCTTCAAATGCCGTGCGTGGAGTGAAGCTCCTACCGGTCAAGGAAGAAATGCGGAAAAGAAATAAAGGTTGCTGTGGAAAGGTGGTGGAAAGGATAAAGTGAAGTTTAATCGGTATGTCCAGTAGTATCGCTACGAGAGCTATACATACCACGGCACCTCTGCTCTAGAGGTCGGTCACGCCTGATATAGACCCATACTGGTGAATTTTGCCTAAACCGGGTCACACCAGGGGTGAATCTTGAAGGCTATGCATGTCACAGTACCTCTGCTCTAGAGGTCGGTCACGTCCCAAACACGCCCATACTTGGATAATATGCCTAAACCGGCTCAACCCAGGGATGGAAGTCACTAGTGGTGAGGATTCGTCCTCCTGGACAAAAGCTCCATCCTGGTCACAACTAGGAAGGGTAGCGGCCACGACCGCAAATGCTGAAGTCGGAGACACTGGACCAGGGAAGTCTAGATATTCAACCACCTCTCACACGGCGGGGATGTTTGCGTATCCTAATCACGCTGAGGTTTTCCGGTGAGAAAGTCCAACTCTGGACTGGATGGGCAACCACCTCTCACCCGGCGGTGATACACGGGTATCTCAAAACACGTCGAGGTCTTCTGGTGAGAAAGTCAAACCCTAGACTAAACTGGTGCAATGAAAACCACGGTGTCACGCAACCCCGCTTCTGAGACCCACCAAGAATACAGGCTAAAGCCCTGTGATACACTGAACCCCTTGTGGTCCTCTCGTGGATCTCGTGTGGTTCTTTCGGGGACACCACAGGAGACCACGGGACCTAACGAGGACCACAGGGGTAAATTCAGTAGGATCACAGTGCGGTTTTGGTGGTAGAAGCGAACGAAAAAGAAGAAGAAGAAGACTAGAAGAATGTTGCGAATACCCTGGACAGCAAAAATAACTAATGAAGAATGTATGAGAAGAGCTGAAGAGACAAAAAAACCTTGTCAAAAAGATAAGAGAGAAGCAATGTACTTTCATAGGACATACAGTGAGAAGAGGGAGCATTGAAAATATTATAACAACAGGAAAAATAGAAGGAAGACGATCAAGAGGAATACCAAGAGAAATGATACTGGACAGTCTGACGGGATGGTGTGAGAGGAAATCACCAACTGGACTGATTGGCCTGCATGAAGGATCGGATACTCTGGAGAAGCATAATAGCCAACGCCAGTCGGCACGGCACATGATGATGATGATGATGACTTAACAATCATCCGGCATTTAATAATCATCCGGCACTTAACAATCACCCAGTACTGAAAACCACTTGTGTGCGGTCGTATTATAATGTACTAGAATTTTAATTTCTTGAGCCTTTAAAAATGAAATTTGTTTTACAGTTTGTTGAATCCTCATTTAATACACATTTTTAAGGGAATGCATTTTTCCCATTGCAACATATACCTGTGAGACCTGTATATTTAACAAAACAGCTGAGAAACACATTAATTCCTTTGAGTGTAAATGCTATAGAAGAGTTCTTCAAATATCAGACACAAAAAAGAACAAATATGTCTATACTACAAGAACTTAATATTGAAGAAGGTTGTCTAATAAAGAGGATTAAACAGAGAACACTTAAATATTTTGGACACATTAAACATCATTAGAATTTCGAGAAGACCGTCTTGGAATGGTGCATAATGGGAAAAAGAAAGAGAGGACGACCAAGGTGAAGATGGCTGCAAGACATCGTTGATGATCTGCAGATGGATACATCAGCAGCAGGGCATCTTGCTCACAACCGAGAGGCCTACAGGAGAGCTGTTAGGGAGATAAAGTTCCGCAAGGGACATGCAAATGACTGACTGAATGAAAGAATTATGCTTTTATCTCTGCCATTCTTTACTTCATCTACCTAAGCCACTCTTTGTGTTCTTTTTTCTTGTTTTAACAGCCAGGGCCTGTCAGATCCTGTGAACATCAGTTTTCTAGCACTGGCTGTAGCAGACTTGGGAGGTGTCACGTGCCTGTTGGGGTCTAATCTGGGCTCCCATCCTCTCTTGATTAAAAATGTGAACCTTCCCTACTTGCCACATGAATTTTTCACTATAATAGCGGGTAAGAGAACTTTCCTACAACTCAAAGCCAGATAACTTGTCCTGCTATAAGGTATGATTATCACACTATATGTAGTTACTACAAGTATCGAATATGTTTTCTTTCTCTTTAGGTTTCGTTTACGTAGGCTTGTAGACAAAGAGATGGGTCCCCTCCAAGTATCTCATCATCAGTAGGTCTTCATGAGTGCCCAACATTTTCCAACAAAGATTAGCAGATTGAACTGGAAGTTGGATAAAGTGCAGAATCAACACAGTTAACATCAAGAATGTCAGATTATTTGACAAAGCACACTGACAGATTATTCGTATTTTCTACAAAAACATTCTCTAATTATGAACAATTGAGATTTTGAAAAGGAAAGCTGAAATAGAGAGAGATGAACAGTCGTGAGTAAAAATCTTGGGATTACAGTATTCATCACCATCCAAAGATGTCTCTGTATCTCTATGCCACTGAAAGTGAAGATAGTCCTCACGCCTCGCAGAACTTGTATTATAATCACTTTCACGTACGTGGCTGTGTTTTTTCTATACAACTTTATATTGTGTTATTCCACAAGACTTTTATGGAAATTCTGTGCAGATATGAACAGAACATTACTTGGTGTTAGTTTTCTAGAAGACTTCCATATTATTCTAGAAATTGGGAATCATTTATACTCCTTATTTCAAAATGCTTCATTTGTAATAATTATTGTCACAACAAGTACATTAGTTTTTCAGCTAAACAAGCAAAGAAAATGGCGTCTAGGTACGACCAAGTTCAGTTCTGAACTTTCTATAACTTGTTCCAAAAGGGACCAACGGCTCGGGGTCTTAGTTTCTGTACTGTCGGCAATTTTGATCATTTGTCACATTCCTGGAATCGTTGGATTTATTTTTAGCTATGATTTGACACTGGAAAATATTATCCTATCAGAACCTAGCATAATCGTAGTCACGTGGACTGTAGCTACCTTGACAGAAGCTACAAATTCAAGTGTTGGTTTGTTTGTTTATTACAAAATGAGTTCCAAGTACCGGAAAACATTGAATGAAATGTTGAGTTGGAAAGGCTGTGTGAAGTGACTCGTAAGTTTAGCCACGTGACGTAGCTGAATCTTGTGTGATGTTGTGGTGTCAAATGTCCAGAATTTCAGGGGCGAACAATTTGAAGGTTAATTCCCGTGCCATGGTAAAATAAATTATGAAAGAACGAAATAGTTTCTTCCATGAAGCAAAGTGTAGATCGGTATTACTGACAGATGAGATAGGAGTGGTAACTGCCGTTGTACTGTGGTATTTAAATCAGTGATGTGTAAAACTTTATCCTGTTATCACAATGGTTACTGATAAGGGTCATATCTCCACACTGTGTACAGTTATTTAGATGTCTACCTTGCTGCAGAGATCGATGTGCTCCAAATAAAGTGGGGGGGGGGGGGGCCTTTGAAGAATAAGTTTTAAACATTCTTTTTCTTTTACACCTACAAATCTGAGATTGCCGGAATGAAACTGTGTATATCTGATCTCAGGGACCACATCATTAAGATTAGGCCAAATTAACACATCCACAGACTCCCGATAACTTTTAGGATCTCCAAAAGGAAACATCTATATTAGGCCTACTTTCTAAGTGTATCAAAACCAAGCGAGTATATTCCTTCAGTCTGTATTTTAAATGAGTAAATAGGAACTCATTTATCAAAACAAAACCGGTGAGCCTGAAATGACTGATGATCATCCTCCACTCAAAGAATGATGATCATCCCCCACTCTAAGATTGAGTATCCTTCACTCTAAGACTGATGATGCTCTTCCAATCTAAGATCATCCTCCACCTTCTTATTATCTCAGATCTATCCTTTGCTAATGCTGTAAAGACATACTGATGTATACAGGCAGTGTAGGATTTCACGGATGTGACGTTTTTATTGTCAAAGAGAAATGAGTGGTTGACAGCAGTTCGAGAATCTGACCCTGGACTGTTATAACGTGTCCATAAATGTGATGGAGGTCTTGGCATTGTTGTGTGTGTGTGATTCTGTGGATTTCGTAAAATTATGAGTGATTAGATACCTAGTAGTTACGGCTCGCAGGTAAATGTAACTTGTCTGTGGCGTATGCAAGTGTTACAGTTTTGTCACCTTGATGCACAGAGCGGAGGAAAGGACTTTTATGATTTATATAACAGTTTTGATGACTCCATCGAATTGGGGCGGAACGGAGGGTTGTGATGTGGAATGCCCTTTTTTTAACATTGCCCGTTTAATTTTGACTGTTTTTGGATTATTTTTGTGCGATATTTTTTTAAAATTGTATTTTCTTTTGAGTTGATTACTAACAAAGGACTGAGAGATGTTCGCGGTAGGATGGATCCCGGACCCCCATGTATAATGGCTGTTACTGGGTCGTCACAATGTGAAGTAAGACAAGTATTTTAGTTTGTCTTGCTTGACTGAGTGCCGGCATGCCTGACTCTTGTGTGTTGTGTTGATTGTGTGTGGCTGGAATAGTGGTGAGAGTGGGGGTGGTATACTAAAGTAGCGACCAGAAATTAGCAGCGAGTCACGGACTTGAACAGCCATCACGTGGAGGTAACATGTAAACATTCATCGAGACAGAACAAATAAAGGAAACGTGTGTTAATGACGCACAAATTCTTCTTACTGCTGTACGTTGGCAGGATTAAGGGGCGTTGATCATTCTTACAGAATGGCAGTTCAGGGTCCACGTAAACATTGTTCAAGTTTATTCTCTGCACAATGGCGTCACCAGAGCCCTACAGGAGAGCTGTTAGGGAGGCAAAGTTCCGAAAGGGACAGGCAAATGACTGACTGACTGAATGACTGACTGGCTGGCTGATTGACTGATTGATTGACTGATTGATTGACTGACTGAATGACTGATTGACTGACTGACTAACCGACTGATAATCGCGCCATAGCACGGCGGTCGGCAAACTAATCGTGGCTTTCAAAAAATCTTTTCTTCATTCCCAACACCAGTCTCGTCCTTCCCAACGTCTTCTTTCATGAGGCGGGTTGGAGTCTATCATTCGTAAAAAAAAATGCATCTGTTTTAAGGTTACTAAGAATTGCTGATCAGGAGGAAGACGGATGGAAGCAACAAACAGTATTTTAACATCAAAATACCACTTAATAATTTCTAATCTCTTTCCTGGGACACGTTAAATTATAAGCCCAGAAGGAAAGTTTTAGCTCAGATTTATTTCCCCTTGTTCCTGTAATTTAGACTAAACGTTCCCTCAAAGTTTTACATTGACAGTTACTGTAGATCTGGACCACTGTAACAGCTTCCGAAAGAGTGAAGTAAATGTTTGTGTCCAGTGCCGTATGGGTTAACCCTTGGGGACTATTTTAGTTTAAAGAGAGATAGACAGAGGTCTATACTCTTTCGCTTTTCACTCACGCCGCCTAAGGTTTCTGATTGGCTGAAGTTTTGAAGTTGTTTTACTACGTCATTAACTTCGTTCCCACAGTTCAGTTCTGCTTAACTTCCCCATTCATGCTTGTCTTTCAAAGCAGGAGGAGACCACAAAGGTAAGTTTTTTCTTTTATTTTTTTAAGGTGTTCTGTTGTCCTTGTGTGTAATCCTTGAAAAAGGCTGAAGCCGAAATATTGTGTGTTGTATGTTTTTTATTTATACGTTGTCTTACTTCTCTTTTCTCTGCCATTTGTCTTTCTGTTCTATGTTTCCATTTCCTTTGCCGTTTTCTAAAACTGAACCACACACCTCTACCTACCTCTATTACTAGAACCACACACCTCTACCTACCTATATTACTACAACCACACACCTCTACCTACCTCTATTACTAGAACCACACACTAGAACCATCCATTTCCTTTGCCGTTTTCTAAAACTGAACCACACACCTCTACCTACCTCTATTACTAGAACCACACACCTCTACCTACCTCTATTACTAGAACTATAAACCTCTGCTTACCTCTATTACTACAATAACACACCTCTACTTACCTCTATTACTAGAACCACACACCTCTACTTACCTCTATTACTAGAACTATACACCTCTACTTACCTCTATTAATAGAATCACAAACCTCTACTTACCTCTGTTACTAGAACTATACACCTCTACTTACCTCTATTACTAGAACTATACACCTCTACTTACCTCTATTACTAGAACCACACACCTCTACTTACCTCTATTACTAGAAACACGAACCTCTACTCACCTCTATTACTAGAACTATACACCTCTACCTAATTACTAGAACCATACACCTCTACTTACCTCTATTGCTAGAACTATACACCTCTACTTACTCTATTGCTAGAACCATACACCCGCACCTACTTCTATTACTAGAATCATACATCTCTTCTTACCTCTATTAATAGAACCACATACCTCTACCTACGTTTATTACTATAACCATACACCCCTCTTACATCTTACATCCTTCCTGTGCCGTTAAACGTCACATAAGGCCCGCATGATAGTTCTCCAAGATGTCCTGTCTTCGGCGAGTTTCTCATTCTCATCAAGGGATGTTATGCCCATTGAATTGGCTTCTCTTAACAATGTCCTGTTTAGAATTTCACATGGCCGAGCTCTTTTTCTTCGGCCTGTTGTGTTCCATTTGATAGCTTGTTTGGGGATTCTCTGATTGTTTCTTCTCATCACATGACCGACATCTGTCCATCTTCTTTTTCTGATCAACCACGAGACAGGTTGTTGTTTGCTCATCTGTCTGATCTCTGTGTTGTTCTTGAATTCATTCCACTTTATACCGAGTGTTTTCCTTAGGCATTTATTTTCGAATGAGTCTAATTTCTTTAGTTGTTTTCCAGCTTTCACATGCATAAATGAGGGTGAATATTACATTTGAATTGAATAATCTTACTTTGGTTTTTATATTTTTCAGTTCTGAATGGCATATGTTATCAAGATTCTTGAAGGTCAATACTGTTCTGGTAATTCGAATTCTAACTTCTTTTCTGGTGTCACCATTGTGGTCTATATAGCTGCCGAGATATGCAAAATGGTTTACTCCTTCAACAGCTGTTCCCTCTACGTATATTTGTCCTTCGTCGTTAATGAGAACCCACATTATTTTTTGTTTTATCCTTGTTAATTTCAAGTCTTATTTTAATAGACACAGGGTATCTGTTTTTGCTTTCATTGACTTCATATTGTCGCTGATAAGAGTTATGTCATCTGCAAAATCAAGATCTTCCAGTTGAGTCTGACGTACCCAATCAGTGCCTGTTTTACCTGTGCAACATTTTTTCATTATCAAGTCTATGGCAATTCCAAAAAGGAAGGGAGATAATATAGAAAAGCCAACACAAGAAAGCAATATTCAAGATGATAAACAGTCATAGCCTGCAGGATGAAAATACTGAAAGTAATTTTAATCTGGAACTTACCAAATAGCTCGCAGCATTGAGTGAGGTAGAGGAGACAGATATAGATGAATTATGGCATTCTTACAGCACAGACATAATTACGGTAGCTAAAACAAGTGCTGGACTGAAAACAACAAATAGAAAAACATGGATATCAGATAACACATGGAAATCCATACATGAAAGACGGTCAGCCAAATTAGCCATGTTGAATGTAAAAGCAGATCTTGAAAGAGATTTGGCACAAGCAACATACATAGAACTAGACAATAAGGTAAAAAGTTCAGCTAAAAGGGATAAAAGATAATACATGAACAATATGGCGAAAGAAGCGGAGAAGGCAGCAAAAACAGGAGACTGCAAGACTCCATATAACATACAAAATAGGCTAACAGGTACTATTGCATCCATAGAAAGACCAATCCTTAGTAAAACTGGCACACTTTTAACATCAAGTAAAGACCAAAAGCAAAGATGGGCCGAACATTTCCAAGAATTACTTAATCGACTATACCCAAAAGAAATGATAGACCTTGAAACTGACTTACCAGTTCCACAACTAAATGTCAACCTATATGAAATTACATTGAATGAAATTGAAATAGCAGTGAATCTAATGGCTAACAACAAAGCTGCAGGCAGATGACATAAGAGCTGAAATATTAAAAGCTATTAATATAGACAACATGAAACAATTACAGAGACTATTTAATAAAGTTTGGAAAGAAGAAAACGTCCTTCTAAATGGAAAAAAGATTTCATAGTTAAAATTTTATGCCTACTAATTTGGATTCTCTTCACAATGTACTCTTTAGAGTTTCACTTGGTCGAACTCTTTTTCTTTGATCTGATGTGTTCCACTTGATAACTTGTTTTGAGAATCTGTAATTGTTTCTTTTCATCTAACAATGACTTGCCGAGTCAAAATCAAGTTAGAATTAAATTCTAACAAAATTCGATTCAGTATTTTCCAGATAATTGGCCACGGTTGGTTTATGCTACCCGCGATATTGTCCATGTCTGAAAATCGATTACTCACGTAAGAAAGACTTTGAAAAAATGCATTACAGCTCTCTCTCTCTCTCTCTCTCTATCTCTCTTTCTTTCTCTCTCTCTCTGTTTTAATTTGAAGGCAAGAGAATGTGAAATTCCTGTGAATTTTTTTCTGGCACAAGTTACGTAGATAATTGCTAATTAGCCGTATAACAGTTACTCCCGTTATGCCAATTAAAATATCTTCATGTATGAGTATTTAGGTTTTAGCTAAGACAAGATTAGTTAGTCCTCTACTACTGTACCTCAAGCTCTGACATATAATTTACAATCACTATACGTGAATAAGCATGCTTATTTAAAAATAACCAAAGAAAGAAAGAAAGAAAGAAAAGAAAGAAAGAAAGAAAAGAAAAGAAAGAAAGAAAGAAACTCAAGGAAAAATATTCCACGTGCTAGAATGTCCAGTAGAAACATGACCATCACAGGTCACATGGTTCAGGAGACCAGTCATCTGATCAGTGCCGACATCTGGGAAGTAATAGAAATTTTAAATAAAACAGTGATCGGGTCGGGCATATGCCTGCTGGGCATCGTCACTAACATCATCAACATGGTCGTCTTTGTTCGGTAACTTTGTATGATCGTGAGTTATGAAAGAAAACTAATGGAAAACGGAAATAATAATAATAATAATAATAATAATGAACACAATGTCTGAAAGACATAAAATCTCTGTTTCCTAGCATATGTATGCTGTATAATAGTGCCTTGTAAGTTAGAATAGTATTATTGTTATTAATGTTATAATTATTATTAATACTATTAGCATTTTTATTATAGTTATGATTATTATTGACACAATAATAACAATAATCATAACTATAATAAAAATGCTATGAATGGGTCCAGATTGATTCGTGCCTTTTGAAAGTGTCATAGACTTCATAATGAAAAAAATGATTGATTCGGTAAGTGGGACTCAACTAGAAGATCTTGATTTTGCAGGTGATATAACTATTATCAGTAACAATGTAAACTAGAATGAAGAAAAAAATAGATACCTTGTCTTCCCTGGCCAGCAAAATAGGACTTGAAATTAACAAGGAGAAAACAACAATAATGAAACTTCCTAATAAACATAACGGAAAAATATAACTAGAAGAAGTCAACCATAGTAGTCCAGCAGACCAATTAGATGACCAAGGGGAAGGGACCGACTCATCAGTCAGTATGTAGTCAACCAGATGACCAATAGAAAGATCTAGAGGTATGTCCTAATGGTCAAGTGACCTACGATATATGAGAGGAGACAAACAGATAGATAGATAGATAGATAGATAGATAGATAGATAGATAGATAGATAGATAGATAGATAGATAGATAGATAGATATATAGATAGATAGATAGATAGATAGATAGATAGATAGATAGATAGATAGATAGGCAGGCAGGCAGGCAGGCAGGCAGGTAGGTAGGTGGATTTAGACAGAGGATAGAAGAAGTAAGAAGCACTAGCAGTTTACAATCGGACAGCAGTTCAAGTTAGAAACTATTGAGTGAGAAATACAGAAGATTTGATATTTTTGAAACTTTGTGTAAAATGCTTTCTGGGATGCTTAAATTTTCTACATGTGAATTCCGTTTGATGAGCATTAAAGTTCTTGTTTCAAGAACGAACCATATGAATTTTATAGCGACTATGTATGTTAAGATTTCTGTCTTGTGCTGAACCATATAGTATCACGTGTGGTGACATTCTGAACTGTTGAAGCAGACACAAAGACGTAGTAATGTGTATTAATAACTTTAAAGTGAGAAGGAATATAAACAAGTTGAATTCTTTCCAGACTAAATGTTTACGAAAAATTAGAATAATATTTTAGCCAAACACCATAAGAAATAATATCTTGTTGGCAGAAATGCAGATGAAGCCACTGACAGCAATTACTGAAGAAAGACGCTGGCGATGGTTGGGACATGTGATCAGAATGACTGACAACTCACTACCAAAAATAGTACTAAGATGGACACCACAAGAGAATAGAAGTAAAGGTAGACCAAAAGAAACATGGAAAAGAACAGAGATGATGTTGAGCAATAGAGAGCTCACCTGTGCAAGAGCATAAAAAAAGACAAGTGACAGGCATTTCTAGAAAACCCTTGCGGAAGCCCCATGTGCCCTGGGCACTTACGTTTCCAAGAGAGAGAGAGAATGAATGAATGATCTTTATTTTTTAAAGGGTAAAGAATTGGGCACTCAGGCTCGTCTTACATTCTGCCCTTCATCACTCCATCTTTCATTCTTCCCACACACTTGACTTAGTACAAATATACGCATTAAATTAGGAAAAAAAAACCATATCAAAAGAGTGTAAGATTTAACTACTACATTCAAAGTAAAAGAGAAGTAATTAACCTAATAAAATAGCACTCACGCACACATACATACGCAGACATATACATACACAAAAATACATTGTAAATACAGATCTTGTAACATATGTTTTTTAACAAACATTAAAATAATTTCTAACAATATCTAACAAGTTGCCTTTTTACTATGTCATTTTAGTAAATGATGGTTGGCAAGTCACGTGTTGAGAGAGTGCTGGTTATTCTATGGAGGCATATAATTACAAGCAAGTAAATAAGAAAACAGGTTTGAGTTAAAGGATGAAGTATTACCAATGGATTTTAATTTGTAGGGGAGGGTGTTCCAGAGCTGTACTGCAGAGTATGCAAGGCTTTTCCTTTACAGATCAATCCTGGGTTTAGGAAGAAGACAGTTTTTTTTAAACGCTGGCTATGTTTAGTGTTATACGTAAACAGTGACCACAAGTAAGGGGGAGCATTGTGCGACAGAATTCTGTGAACAAACTTAACTTTGTTAAAAATGATTCTATTTTTGAGGGGTAGAATTTTGAGTTGTTTGTGTTGATCTACAGTCTGTACTGGGTGTTTGTCACAAATAAGATTTAATGCTCGCTTGTGAAGTGAGTGGAGCCTTTTTGTGTTTGAGACAGAGCATCCATCCCAGATTGTGGAACAGTAATCTAAGTGTGTTTGTATGTGCGATATGTAGTATATCTTTCTTGTGTCTTTGTCGATAAAGTGTTTAATTTTGGCCAATTGGTAAACTTTCTGTGCAATCAAGTTTGTTAGGTTATGTATGTGAGAATTCCAAGTTAAATGCTGATCAATGATGAGTCCTAGGGTTTTATGTTCATGAACATTTTCTATTGTCTTAGTCCCAGCACAAAGTTGTAGAGAAGTTTTTGTTGCATTCTGCAGTTTCTGTCTTGTAGTGATGTGCATGGATTTTGTTTTGTTGGTGTTTATCAACATACCATTTTTATTACTCCATTTAATCAAACTGTTTATATCAGTTTGGAGCGTTGTCTGTAGTTTATTGATATCATAGTCACTATTGTAAACAGTAGAGTCATCAGCGAAAAGATCACATGAAGAGTGCTTTAAATGTAGTGATAGGTCGTTAATATAGGTAATTAAAATATAGGTAAAAAGACAGAAGGAGAGAGAGAGAGAGAGAAGGAAGTTATCGCTGCCACAGCCTGAAATAGATGGTAATAACTGAGGAATTATGAAAGAACAGTATATATTAGAACATCTTACATCCTTCCAGTGCTGTTAAGCGCCACATAGGACTCGCATAGTAATTCGTAGTTTTCCTATTTTGGGCGAGCTGTTCAACTCATCAAGGGATTTTATGTCTGTTAAATTGGCCTCTCTTAACAATTAGAACATATCATTATTAAATGACGCCGTGGCCAGCTCTGAGTTTCTAGAGGATGCCAAGTTGGAGACTGACTACATTTTTTTAAGGAAACTTCAGCTGTTCAAGAAAAAAACTACTGTTATCCACTACCTATCCGACAACATGTTTTTTTTCAGATCATGACATTATCATCAGTAGATGTTAAATATTAACAAGACATTTTAACGTTTCCACTGGAAAATTAATGTCCTTGACGTGTTGATGAGATGAAGATCTTGGAACAAAAGAGCAGAAGAACAGTCATTGGGCACTGGACAGAAAACCACAATGGCTGTACCATCGTACACAGTTATATTTGTACTTCTACGAACATCCTGTAACTGAGAGCTATTTTCTTTGAAGCCGATGCTGTGGAGATGTTGAGGTACAGCATCGTATCTGCGTGGTAGCAAGTTATGGCAGCTATTTCTTTTCAGTTCTGGAGTACAGCTAAAAAGCAATCCTTCTTTAGCAGACTCCACCACCATAGAGAGTATGGCGATCACTGCCAAGTTAGCGAGGTTAATCCTGTTACTGAGGGCACCACGGTGAGGTGGGATAGGGTCTTGTTCAGCTAAGTTTCGCTAACATGATGCTGGCATATCAGCTATGGTTCATTAACCTGACACTGGCATACCAGTTATGGGTCGTTAACCTGACACTAACGTATCAGTTATGGTTCGCTAACATGACATTGGCATATCAGCAATGGTTCGCTAACCTGACACTGGCATATCAGCTATGGTTCGTTAACCTGACACTGGCATATCACCTATAGTTCGCTACCCTGACAATGTCATATCAGCTTTGAGTCGCTAACCTGACACTTTCATATCAGCTATGGGTCGCTAACCTGTCACTGGCATATCAGATTTGGGTCGCTAACCTGACACTGTCATATCAGCTATGGGTCGCTAACCTGACACTGGCATATTAGCTATCGGTCGCTAACCTGACACTGTCATATCAGCTATGGGGCCGCTAAACTGACACTGTCATATCAGCTATGGGATCGCTAACCTGACACTGGCATATCAGCTATGGGTTCGGTAACATGACATTGTCATATCAGCTGTGGGGTCGCTAACCTGACACTGGTATATCAGCTATGGGATCACTAACCTGACACTGTCATATCAGCTATGGGGTCCCAAACCTGACACTGGTATATTAGCTATGGGGTCGCTAACCTGAAACTGTCATAACAGTTATAGGGTCGCTAACCTGACACTGGCATATCAGCTATAGGGTCGCTAACCTGACACTGTCATATCAGCTAGGTTTCGCTAACCTGACACTGGCATATCAGCTATAGGTCGCCAACCTGACACTGACGTATCAGCTATAGGTGGCTAACCTGACACTGGCATATCAGCTATAGGTCGCTAACCTGACACTGACATATCAGCTATAGGTCGCTAACCTGACACTGCCATATCAGCTATAGGTCGCTAACCTGACACTGACATAACAGCTATGCGGTCGCTAACCTGACACTGATATTTCAGCTATGCGGTCGCTAACCTGACACTGTAATATCAGCTATGGGGGTCTCTAACCTGACACTGTCATATCAGCTATAGGTCGCTAACCTGACACTGACATATCAGCTATGCGGTCGCTAACCTGACATTGACAGATCAGCTATGCGGTCGCTAACCTGACACTGTCATATCAGCTATGGTTCTATTACCTGACACTGGCATATCAGCTATAGGTCGCTAACCTGACACTGGCATATCAACTATGGGTCACTAACCTGACACTGGTATATCAGCTATAGGTCGCTAACCTGACACTGACATATCAGCTATGGTTCCATAACCTGACACTGGCATATCAGCTATGGTTCTTTAACCTGACACTGGCATATCACCTATGTTTCTATAACCTGACACTGGCATATCAGCTATGGTTCTATATCCTGACACTGGCATATCAGCTATAGTTCGATAACCTGACACTGGCATATCAGCTATGATTCTATAACCTGACACTGGCATATCAGCTATGGTTCGATAACGTGACACTGGTATATCAGCTATGGTTCGATAACCTGACACTGGCATATCAGCTATGGATCGCTAACCTGACACTGACATATCAGCTATGGGTCGCTGTTGCCTCATCGGGCAGTGTCTTCTCCCCCAGAGAGTTATATTGAGACTTTCAGCTTCTTACTACTTTAAAAATAAACTTCTTTTATTCGGTTCAGAGTATCCTGATTTAAGTAGTGTCCAAGCAGATAAAACTAAGTACTGTATACAAGTATATAACTCACTATAGACGAAGTCACTACTGCATAAACAAGAAAATACATCATCATGATACCATCATCATCATCATCATCACCATCATCATCATCATCATCATCATCATCATCATCATCATCACCATCGCATTTCACTCCCTTGAGAGCATAGCAGAAGCCACGGATAAATGCTTTCCCGTCATCCCTCTTCTTGGAATTATTCTCTTCTTTCTTCCATGTGCTTCCCGTGTCTCTGAGCACTCTCATAATGTCTCTCCTCCAGGTAAATCTAGGTCTTCCTCTTTTTCTATGTGCTTGAGGATTCCATGCCAGTGCCTGTTTTGCTATGCTGGTGTCGGGTTTTCTCTGTGAGTGGTAGAAAAAAACATAGCGGCAGTTTTATTAATTAATTAAGGAGCACACAGATGCTATAAGTACATAAAACAAGTATGAAACTACACAATAAGTCACTGCAGTAAATCTGTAATAATAACGTGCATAAACTTGGAAAAAAAAGTAGGAGTAGCTTTATTAATTAACGAGCAAACAGTTTACACCTTGTATCCTGACTTACACGCATAATAGCTCTCATTCCTGCACGTCCTCATTGCAGGCATGTCCTTTGCTCTATCTTTATACAAGGAGAATCCTCACAAGATAACTTTTCTATAAAGCCTTGTCCTTTCTGTCCACTATACTATTTTTGTGTAAAACTGAAATATACATTTCTGCCATCCTACCTAAGTCAATTTTTAAATTCGTTTTAACAGCCAGGGCCTGTCAGATCCTGTGAACATCAGTTTCCTAGCATTGGCTGTAGCGAACATGGGAGTGGTCACGTGCCTGCTGTGGTCTAATCTTGTCTCCCATCCTCTCTTGATTAAGAATGTGAACCTTCCTTATTCGCCACCAGAGTTTGTCACTTTAACAGCGGGTAAGAGAACTTAGGATTAAGTAATAGGATGGATATATAATAAGGTAGTTGTCCCCCCTACAATGAGCTAAGTTTGTGTGTTTGTGGGCGCCTGCAGCGGGAAAATCCGTTGAAAAGTGGCAGACATTTGTACTTGAACGAATTGGTAGGAGACGCAGGAACAAGCAAACGAAATAAAAAAAAGGGTTAGGATAGTAAAAGTGAGAAGCCTTCAACATGTAGATTCAAAGAAGTTTTCCTTTTTATACTGTTCCAAAAAAAAAAAACAAAAACGCACAGCTTATATAAGCGTCATTTTTATATGTTATGAGAAAACTGACAACTGACAATCAGTGGAGACGTGTCTGGTTTAGTGACGAATCTTCCTTTTTGTTGCACCGCCATGATATGCCGAGAAGCGTCTACCGTAGGTCAAATGAAAGTTTTGCCAAAAATTTCGTTGATGAAGCTCCGCCGCACGGTGGTGGAGGTGTAATGGTATGAGGAATGATCAATTTCAACGAAAGGAATCCATTGATGCAGATTGAAGGAGGCTTGAATGTGCAACGATACGCCAATGAAACTCTTCGACCCCATGCACTTCTATTTTTGGCCGCGCAAAGGTCTGTGTTTCAACAAGACAACGCCAGACCCCATTCTGCACGGTTCACCACACAGTTCCTGACTGCCAACAACATTATCAACATTCCCTGGACATCCCTGTCTCCAGACATGATTCCGATCGAGCACTTATGAGATGAGCTGCAAAGACGTATTTGTCCCCGAAACGTTTCTCCAGCCAATCATCATGATCTGTGGCAGGCACTCCAGGAAGAATGGGCAGCCATTCCGCAGGCGCACATCAGACATCTGACCGCATCTATGCACAAGAGATGCCAATACTGATCGACGCAAGCGGAGGCCACACACCATACTAACTTGAGAACCACTGGTACTAACAAATTCTCATCACACAGATGCAAGAAACTGTGAAGTGAGTGTTTAAACCCTTGGGTATTATTGTGTGCAATTTTTATATTTTAGTCATTCAATTTAAGAAGCTATAGAATATCAAAGTTATGGTTAAATTTGGGTCATCAATAGTTATGCGTTTCTTTTTTTTTTATAGTTAGTATTTAATTGTGCTCAGGTAATAATAGTAAGTAGTTTCATAGTCTGTCCTTGTATAAATGCTTTGTGGTTGTTAAGATTGTCCTCTTGAGGACAGTTCCTCAGATTTATAGTACTGAGTGTAGAAATATCTGAAAGAAGCAATGTCCTTCATCATCTCGCCATGTGGGAGGTTGTTCCAAGGCGACGTTAAGTTGTCCGGACATCATTTAATATAATTGTAAATCTCCATCAGTCCTTTCACATACTCCCATTCTGGCAACACCCACAAGCACGTGTGTTTTCATTCATAAATTTGATTCTCTTGTAGTGGCCAGAGTTAGGTGGTTGCTGATTTATGTTTGTAACGCAACTGTGAGGTGACATGTTCAGTTGATTTTTCTATACAATCCACAGTCGTGTATGAACTCTACCTTAATTGTACCTTGGGTATGCAATGTAATACAGAGAATATCACTGTAACAGAAATGAGGTTGCTAGATGAACCACAGAGACCAAAGTCTTCAACACGTCAACCAATTTCAGCCATCAGCATAGAAGAAAACATTAAAAACACATTAATAATGGTACCACGATTTGCCTATAGAAGCAGCACCAATCAACTTCTATTTTAAAAGTCAGGTTGCTGAACCTCTTTAACGCATAGTAATCATACACTATATTTATCAGTTAAAAGTATAGAATTTATCGTCTTCTGTCTTCGGTTTCGCATGGTCAAGCATGTAGACAAAGAGACAGGCCGCCTCCAGGTATCTCATCGTAAGTAGTTCTTCATGAGGGCCCACAATTTCTCACTGCTGAAAGTTCGATGAGGTGATCAATCAGTAAAGCCGCTTGAAGAATGTCAGATTATTTGACAAAACGCTGTGACAGATTATTCGTCTTTTGACAAAAAAAAATCTTTATTTATGAACAAATGAGACACTGAAAACACAAGCTAAAATATAGAGGTATGAAAATTCGTGAATAGAAAACTTGACAGGAAGTGAAAGTTTCCATTTTGTACTTAAAGCGTATCCGAGGTATATCAGACATTAGATCCTTATTATTCTTATTGTAGTTTTATTTTTATGTCCACTTTATTCCACAGCCAACATTCGGACATATTTCTCAAAGGTAACAATCTGGATCACCATTTTCATCACCATCCAAAGATGTCTCTGTATCTCCATGCCACTGAGGTTGAAGATAGCTCTCTCACCTCTCAGAACTTGTATTATAATCACTTTCACGTATGTGGCTGTGTTTTTTCTACACAACTTTTTAATATCTTATTCGAGCAGACTTTCATGGAAATTCTGTGAAGACATGAATAGAACATTACTTGTTGGTGGCTTTTTAGATAATTTGAAAAGCACTGTGAAGACTGGAATTCATTTATACACTGTATTTCTGTTTGCATCTTTTGTAATAGTTATAGTCACAACAGCTACATTAGTTTTTCAGCTAAACAAGCAAAGAAAATGGCGTCTAAGTACGGCCAAGTTCAGTTCTGAACATTCTATAACTTGTTCTAAAAGGTCCCAGCGACTCGGAGTTCTAGTTTCTGTCTTATCAGCCATTCTGATAGTTTGTTACATTCCAGGAATCGTTGGACTTATTATTAGCCTCGTGTGGCCGGGAAATATGGCCTTGTCTGGAACTGACATAACCATTGTGAGGTGGAATGTAGCTTTCGTGGCAGAGACTACACATTCAAGTGTGTATTTGTTTGTTTATTACAAAATGAGTTCCAAGTACCGGAAAACACTGAATGAAATGTTTTCGAAAATCTGTGTGAAGGAACACGCAAATCTAGAAAAGTAATGTGACGGTATCTTTGTAATGTTGTGTTAAGTATGTAGGAGTTAAGAGAAAATAATCTGAGGGTAAATTCCTCTGACATGCTGAAATAAATTATGAAAGAAGAAAATATTTTGTTTTCTGAGACAAAGTTTAAATCGATATCACTGAGATATGAATATCCTTCAAGAGTACCCAAACCATGCGGACCTGAGGCGTGAGACATGCCCTGAGGACATAAGCTTGGGGCAAAAACTTTGAGTCTTCTATCAGGATCTGGACAGGACTGCGGGCTGTGCTCTTTCGACAGGGATCATGATATGATATGACCAATAACCTCGAAGAAAGAAGAAGAAGAAGACTAACATGAAATAGTAATGATAACAGTGGTCGTATTGTAGTCATCTAATCATTCATTCATTCCTTTGCTTGTCCCTTGCGGAACTTTGCCTCCCAAACAGCACTCCTGTAGGCCTCTCGGTTGTGAGCAAGATGGCCTGCTGCTGCTGCATCCATTTCCAGATCATCAACGATGTCTTGCAGCCATCTTCGTTTCGGTCTTCCTCTTTTTCTTTTTCCCATTATGTATCCTTCCAATACGGTCTTCTCTAAATTATCATGACGTTTAATGTGTCCAAAATATTTAAGTTTTCTCTCTTTAATCCTCTTTACTAGCCAGCCTTCTTCAATATTAAGCTCTTGTAGTATATATATATATTTGTTCTTTTTTGTGTCCACGATATTTGGAGAACTCTTCTATAGCATTTACATTCAAAGGCATTTATGTGCTTCTCAGCTGTTTTGTTAAGTGTCCAGGTCTCACAGCCATATGTTGCGATGGGAAAGATGCATGCCCTTAAAAATCTTATTTTTGTGGTTCTGTCTGCTCCTCTCCACAGATTCTTTATTTGTTTTACTTTCTGAAGAGCAATAGATGTCCTCCTTTTAATTTCCCGCATTGTATCTCCATTATTAGTTAGGAGTGATCCAAGATATTCAAAACTCTCCACTTCTGTCATCTAATCAATGATGTGTAAAATTGCCTCCTAGATTCACACTGCTTACTGATAAGAGTCCTAGATTCACATTGCTTACTGATAAGAGTCCTAGATTCACACTGCTTACTGATAAGAGCCCTAGATTCACACTGCTTACTGATAAGAGTCCTAGATTCACACTGGTTACTGATAAGAGTCCTAGATTCACACTGCTTACTGATAAGAGCCCTACTGTGTACAGGTATGTAGCTGTTTACCACACTGCAGGGATCAATGTGCAAAAATTAATATGGGAGAACTCTTAGATGAATGTTTCTAACTTCTGAAAATTTCTTTAACAATTACAAATCTGAGATTGCAGATACGATGCAAGCGGGCCTCATGAACCATATCAGTAAGATGTGGTCAAAAAATAACCTCATTCTCTGACTCAGTATCACTGTTGGGATGTCTAATAAGAAAGATCTATTTTAAGCAGCCTTTCCAAATTGAGCAAAACCAAGTTGTGACAGTAATGATAATGGGAGGACAGAAAAGTAAACACATAGCACGTGTGGTTGATGCGGGAATTCTAGAATCTAATATTAATTGTTCATTATGAAAAGCAATGGGACTAAGGGATACAAGCGACGTAAAAGAAGAAGACTTGACAACAATCAACAAGAGGACTGAAGGAAAGACACAGACACACAGAAAGACCTGGATTCTTAGATAGGGACGGTGACAGACCTAAAGTTAGACTTTGGATTGTGCCATCATTATAACTATGTTGGAAGTTACAACAATATAAAGCAGGAAATGAAACATCCAACAGGGTTTTCACTCACTACTTTTCACGTTGTTGGTTGTTATAAACGAAGAAGTACGATCATGTTACGTACTGTGGGCTATATTATGGGTTATATTGTGTGTTATATTGTGGGTTATATTGCCACAAAAGTGAGTTTATGCCTTCACGCTAAGGTTTAAGTAACAATGAGATATGAGATGATTTATCAGACAAAACCGATGAGATGAACCTCAGATGACTGACGATCTTCTTACACTCTAAGATGTGTTCCTTTGTCTAGTGATCTCATTCATTCATTCATTTGCATGTCCCTTGCGGAACTTTGCCTCCCAAACAGCACTCCTGTAGACCTCTCGGTTGTGAGCAAGATGGCCTGCTGCTGTTGCATCCATTTCGAGATCGTCTAGTGATCTATCTTTTGAAATAATGTAAAGAAAATCTGTAAAATGTATTATTATTTTAGAGATAGCTGAGAATCTCACTGATGTGAAGTCTCTGTTGTGAACGGTTAATGAGCGGTTGTTAGCCAGTCGAAAGTCGGACGCTGAGCTGGTCAAACTTGCCAAAGTAAGTGAGGGAGCTCTTGGTAATGAAAGGAATTGTGCTTTTTTTCTTTTGTGCTTCCTTCTGTGGACTTCATGAAGTTACATGATTTAGTTGTAGTTACCCATCGTAGACAGGGCATAAGATAAAGGAAATAACAGCAAACTAGTTGAGGTCCCACCTAAATACTTCATAGGCGCTGGTACGACATCAAATATTGAAATCAGGGACATTCCTTTACCTTCACTGCTAGATGGTACAAATGACTGGGATGTGATAGCGGACCTTCCAGGAAGAAGAGAATACCCGACTGCCATCAAGAACACAGGAATGCGACCGGTAGTGTACTCCACAGAAAAACAGGAATTAATAATGATCGAGCTTACGGTCCCATACGAAACTAGAATAGAGAAACAGCATTTATTCAAATTTGAGAAGTACAATGATCTGGTCAAGCAACTAAGGCAGGGGGCAGGAATCATTGCAAAAGTCATAGCTGTAGAAGTGGAAGCAAGAGGATTCGTAGCAACATCAGCATATGACCTATGTAAGCAACTGGGCATAAAGGGACAAGCAAGAGCAAAGACATTGAGAAGCCTTTCAGAAACAGCAGAAAAGGCCTCATGCTGGCTGTGGAGTACGTGAAACAAGCATTGAGAACATAAGTAATTTCATTTGCCACAACCAATACCAGTCCTCCATAGCTAAGTCGCTAAAGACGCACTTTAAAAGTTCCGTGCCAACTGGAAGATCATGGGTTCAATCCCGGCACCGGGGAAAAAAAAGCAACAACTCACAAGACCTCTGGGGTCATGACCCAGAGGGGCCCACCCCCCTTAGAGTGTCAGGAGTTTAATAGGGCCGAAACACTTGTCTGAAAGGGGGGGGGTACTTCCTCTGATGATCTGAAGGAGTTGTGCTGTTGTTCCGCTCTCTACAGTGGAGAGTTTCCTGCATACAGCAGGCTTTGTGCATGAAGTAAATATTAGAAGTATATAGCGGGGTTTTTGCATGAAGTAAAATATTAGAAGTATATAGCGGGGTTTTTGCATGAAGTAAAATATTAGAAGTATATAGCGGGGTTTTTGCATGAAGTAAAATATTAGAAGTATATAGCGGGGTTTTTGCATGAAGTAAAATATTAGAAGTATATAGCGGGGTTTTTGCATGAAGTAAAATATTAGAAGTATATAGCGGGGTTTTTGCATGAAGTAAAATATTAGAAGTATATAGCAGGCTTTGTGCATGAAGTAAAATATTAGAAGTATATAGCGGGGTTTTTGCATGAAGTAAAATATTAGAAGTATATAGCGGGGTTTTTGCATGAAGTAAAATATTAGAAGTATATAGCGGGGTTTTTGCATGAAGTAAAATATTAGAAGTATATAGCGGGGTTTTTGCATGAAGTAAAATATTAGAAGTATATAGCGGGGTTTTTGCATGAAGTAAAATATTAGAAGTATATAGCGGGGTTTTTGCATGAAGTAAAATTTAGAAGTATATAGCGGGGTTTTTGCATGAAGTAAAATATTAGAAGTATATAGCGGGGTTTTTGCATGAAGAAAAATATTAGAAGTATATAGCGGGGTTTGTGCATGAAGTAAAATATTAAAAGTAAGAAGTAGGCAATTGGGTTTCTGTGTGAAGTAAAATATTAAAAGTAAGAAGTAGGCAACGGGGTTTCTGTGTGAAGTAAAATATTAGAAGTAAGAAGTAGGCAACGGAGTTTCTGTGTGAAGTAAAATATTAGAAGTAAGAAGCAGGCAACGGAGTTTCTGTGTGAAGTAAAATATTAGAAGTAAGAAGCAGGCAGCGGAGTTTCTGTGTGAAGTAAAATATTAGAAGTAAGAAGCAGGCAGCGGAGTTTCTGTGTGAAGTAAAATATTAGAAGTAAGAAGCAGGCAGCGGAGTTTCTGTGTGAAGTAAAATATTAGAAGTAAGAAGCAGGCAGCGGAGTTTCTGTGTGAAGTAAAATATTAGAAGTAAGAAGGAGGCAGCGGAGTTTATGTGTGAAGTAAAATATTAGAAGTAAGAAGCAGGCAGCGGAGTTTCTGTGTGAAGTAAAATATTAGAAGTAAGAAGCAGGCAACGGAGTTTCTGTGTGAAGTAAAATATTAGAAGTAAGAAGCAGGCAACGGAGTTTCTGTGTGAAGTAAAATATTAGAAGTAAGAAGCAGGCAACGGAGTTTCTGTGTGAAGTAAAATATTAGAAGTAAGAAGCAGGCAACGGAGTTTCTGTGTGAAGTAAAATATTAGAAGTAAGAAGCAGGCAACGGAGTTTCTGTGTGAAGTAAAATATTAGAAGTAAGAAGCAGGCAACGGAGTTTCTGTGTGAAGTAAAATATTAGAAGTAAGAAGCAGGCAACGGAGTTTCTGTGTGAAGTAAAATATTAGAAGTAAGAAGCAGGCAACGGAGTTTCTGTGTGAAGTAAAATATTAGAAGTAAGAAGCAGGCAACGGAGTTTCTGTGTGAAGTAAAATATTAGAAGTAAGAAGCAGGCAACGGAGTTTCTGTGAAGTAAAATATTAGAAGTATACAGCGGTTCTAAGGACTGCTACTGCCGGAGGTGAGGTGGAGAAGTCGCTCTCAGCTCGGCCACGTCCTAAGTGCACTCATATCGGGTGGAATGCCTGTACCAGCTTAACCCAGGGTTAAGACACTGCTGCCGAGACTCTTCGAGGAAGAAACTGCAGAAAAGGTGAAGGAAAGGATAAAGTGAATTTTAATCGGCGCCTTGATCGGCCACGTCCGAAATACACCTACACTGGTTAAATATGCCTAAACCGGCAAACACCAGGGGTGTAACTTGATGACTAGGCATGTCACGCCCGATATACACCCATCCGATATACACCCATACTGGTGAAATATTCGGGGGTGAATCTTGAAGGCTACATATGCCACGGTACCTCTGCTCTACATGTCCCAAAACACGCCCATACTGGGATAATATGCCTAAACCGGCTCAACCCAGGGGTGGAAGTCACTAGTGGCGAGGATTAGTCAAAAAAGCTCCATCCTGGTCACAACTAGGAAGGGTGGCGGCCACAAAATGCTGAAGTCGGAGACACTGGACCAGGGCAGTCTAGAGAGGCAATCACCTCTCACCCGGCGGGGATGTATGAGTGTGCTAATCACACTGAGGTTTTCCGGTGAGAAAGTCCAACACTGGACTGGATGGGCAACTACCTCTCACCCGGCGGTGATACACGGGTATCTCAAAACACGTCGAGGTTTTCCGGTAAGAAAGTCCAACTCTGGCCTGGGTGGGCTACCACCTCTCACCCAGCGGGGATATACTGATATCCAAAACACGTTGAGGTCTTCCTGTGAGAAAGTCCAACTCTAGACTAAACTGGTGCAACGAAAACCACGGTGTCACGCAATCTCGCTTCAGAGACCCACCAAGAATACAGGCTCAAGCACTACGATCCTCTGAACCTCTTGTGGTCCTCTCGGGAATCTCGTGTGGTCTTTTCAGGGACCACATGGGGACCACGGGACTTATCGTAAATTCAGTAGGATCACAGTGCGGTCTTGGTGGTAGAAGCGAACGAAGAAGAAGAAGAAGAAGAAGAAGAAGAAATATACAGCAGAGTTTGCGTACGAAGTAAAATATTGAAAGTAGACAGCAGTGTTTATGTATGAAGTAAAATATTGGAGTAGGCAGCGGGGTTTCTGTATGAAGTAAAATATTAGAAGTAGATAACGAAGTATATGAATGAAATAAAATATTAGAGGTAGGCAGCAGGGTTTGGGTATAAAGCAAAATATTAGAAGTATACAGCAGGTTTGTGTGAAGTAAGATATTAGAAATACACAGCGTGGTTTGTGTATGAAGTGAAATATTAGAAGTAGATAGCTGTGTAGTATGTAGTAAAATATTAAAAGTTGATACCAGGGTTTGTGTATGAAGCAAAATATTAGAAGTAGATAGCAGGATTTGTACATAAAGTAAAATATTAAAAGTAAGAAGTAGGCAACGGTTTGTGTGCATGAAGTAAAATATTAGAAGTACACAGCAGGGTTTGCGTATGAAGTAAAATATTAGAAGTACACAGCAGGGTTTGTATATGAAATAAAATATTAGAAGTATAAAGTGGGGTTTGTGCATGAAGTATAAAATTAGAAGTAAGAAGCAGGCAGCGGAGTTTGTGCATGAAGTAATATTAGAAGAAGGCAGCGGGTTTGTGTATGAAGTAAAATATTAGAAGTAGGCAGCGGAGTTTGTGCATGAAGTAAACTATTAGAATGTAGACAACGGGGCTTGTGAATGAAGTAACATATTATAAGTAAGAAGTAGGCTACATGGTTTGTGTATGAAATAAAATATTAGAAGTAGACAGCGGGGTTTGTGTATGAAATAAAATATTAGAAGTAGACAGCGGGGTTTGTTGTTTGAAGTAAAATATTAGAAGTAGACAACGGGGTTTGTGCATGAAGTAAAATATTAGAAGTATGCAACGGGGTAAAATATTGTTAGAGCGGTCACAAGAGTTAAGTAAGTAAAACAGAATGTAGGAATAGTTCACAGAGACATAATTTGATGAAACACACAACGTATACCACAAACGAATAGAAAAACGTATATTCCATTCATTCATTCATTTGCATGTCCCTTGCGGAACTTTGCCTCCCAAACAGCACTCCTGTAGGCCTCTCGGTTGTGATCAAGATGCCCTGCTGCTGTTGCATCCATTTCCAGATCGTCAACGATGTCTTGCAGCCATCTTCGTCTTGGTCTTCCTCTTTTTCTTTTTCCCATTATGTATCCTTCCAATACGGTCTTCTCTAAATTATCATGACGTTTAATGTGTCCAAAATATTTAAGTTTTCTCTCTTTAATCCTCTTCACTAGCCAGCCTTCTTCAATATTAAGCTCTTGTAGTATAGATATATTTGTTCTTTTTTGTGTCCACGATATTTGGAGAACTCTTCTGTAGCATTTACATTCAAAGGCATTTATGTGTTTCTCAGCTGTTTTGTTAAGTGCCCAGGTCTCACAAGCATATGTTGCGATGGGAAAGATGCATGCCCTTAAAAATCTTATTTTTGTGGTTCTGTCTGCTCCTCTCCACAGATTATTTATTTGTTTTACTTTCTGAAGAGCGATAGATGTCCTCCTTTTAATTTCCCTCATTGTATCTCCATTATTAGTTAGCAGTGATCCAAGATATTCAAAACTCTCCACTTCTTCCAGTTTTTCCTCATTGATACATATTTCAGTTGTCTTGTTTGTTTTGTCAGTTGTCATCAATTTAGTTTTCTTTGCATTAAGATAGAGGTTCTGCTCTTCGCTGTTCTTGCGGACTGACATAATTAGTTTTTCCATTCCTTTTTGTGTTGTGGACAGCAATACTGTGTCATCAGCATATCTAATCTCTGGTATTTCATAACCTCCAACTGTTATGGCATCGTAATATTCTTTGTCTACATCTTCTCTAACATTCCTCATTATATTTTCAGTATACAAGTTAAATAAGTAGGGTGACAATATGCACCCCTGACGGACCCCTTGTTGTATGTCAAACCAAGTTGTTGTTTCACCATTTATTCTTACTGTTGCTTGTTGGTCTAGATACAGCAGTGATGTTAATTGTATCAAATGTGTTGGAAATCACATTTTTTCCATTATTTCCCAAAGTTTCTGGTGTTGTACACAATCAAATGCCTTTGAGTAGTCTATAAAGGATAAATATAGATTCACATTAAACTCTCTGCATTTCTCTATTATTAATCTTAGATTGAATATATGGTCTCTTGATCCTCTTCCTTGCCTGAAACCAGCTTGGACCATATTGACTTCTTCTTCTATTTTCTTTCGAAGTCTACCCATTATGATTTTTAACAGAATTTTACTGGCATGACTAATCAGGGCAACAGTTCTGTAGTTGGTGCATCATTTCAGGTTACCCTTTTTTGGCAATGGTATGAATACAGCTCTTTTCCATTCTTTTGGCCAAACACATGAATGCCATATCTTTTTACATAGTGCATGATAGATTGTTGCACACTCCTTTCCTCCTGCTTTAATAAATTCAGCGGTTATCTCATCACATCCCCTGGTGATTTACCATTTTTCAGATTCTTTATTGCCCATAAAACTTCTTTCATTGTCGGTTCGGTTTCTTTCTCCTCCAATAATAATTCACACTGTTGATTTCTGCTTCCATAGTCGGTTGTTTCATACATTCTTTTGCAATATTCCTTCCATCTTTCTAGAATTTCCTCTGTCTCTGTCAGGGTATTCCCCATCTCATCACAAATTACATTTAGCTTAAGTGTGACATTTCTCGTCAATGTCTTCATTTCTTTAAACATTTCACTATCTCTTCCACACTTCTGATGTTCTTCTATTCTTTCACAACAATCTTGTATGTATTGTTTTTTGTCTTTTCTTATGTTTCTTCGTACTTCTTTTGTTAAAGTTTTATATTTATCTTTGTTGTTGTTTGTCACTTTCCATTGCGTCTTCATTTCTCTACATTGTTTTATCAGTTCTAGTGTACTTGCTGTGATCCATCTATTCTTTTGTGTTTTCTTTACTGGAACCATGTCTTTAGCTGTTGTTACTAAGATATCTTTGGCCTGCGTAGCCAATTCATCTGGTGTCATCTCCTCCTGTACAGCCATCAGGATTTCGAAACGGTTCTTCACTTCTATACTGTATTGTTCTGGTATATTTGTAAGATCAAAGCGGAGTGGTCTTGATCCCGTAACTATCTTTTTCATCTTTATCTTCATGTCTGCTATTAATAACTCATGGTCCGTGTCACAATCAGCACCTGGTAAAGTTTTTGCTGATGTTATGCTTGACCTCCACCTTCTCTGCACTAAAATGTAATCTATTTGATTCCTGGTTTTCCCATCAGGTGATGTCCATGTGTAAGGTCTTCTTGGATGTTGTTTAAAAAGTGTGTTAGCGATCATTAGCTCATTTTCCATGCAAAACGCCATTAGATTGTCACCTGCCTCATTTCTATGTCCTATGCTAAATTTCCCTACAACATGTCCTTCATCTTCTGCTCTTTCTGTACCAATTTTTGCATTAAAATCACCCATTATTAATACAATATCATTTTTCCGTACCTGGTCTATTGTCGTTTGCAGTGTGTTATAAAAGTCTTCTACTTCCTCTTCTTCTGCTGCTGATGTAGGTGCATATACTGGATGATTGTTACATTTCTAGGAATGCCCTTAAGTCTGATTGTTAGGATTCTATCACTTACTGGATTGTAGCCTAGTAATGCTTTTGATGTTGATTTGTCCAAATAAAAAGCCACTCCGTTCTTTCCTCCTACTTCTCCGCCAGAATATATAAATATATTATCATTCTCGCTCTTAAAGTGTCCTGATCCTTTCCATCGATGTTCGCAGATTCCCAAAATGTGTATCCCGGTTCTTTTCATCTCGTCACTTATTACTTGATATTTTCCCTCATACATACTTCTTACATTCCATGTTCCTACTCTTATTTTTCTTTTTAGTTTGATACAGAGGTTTTCCTTGGTAACACCGTCAGGATTTTGTCCGTCATCACAATTACTAGTACCGACCTCTGTCTCACACTCTTCCCCAGTGTTAAAATTAGATCTATCTGGCCTGGAGGCGTCACCACCAGATCTTTTTCCTAATTGACTTTCCATGATTGCTGCTTGGGTTTCTTGGTATGTTTCCAGAAGATAGTTTACCATTGCTTTCCTTCCGGGCAGTGACTGTACTAGTCAGTGATCGTAGCCATTGTCCCTACATTGAGATCATCTGCCTACCACCATAGAATGTGTGACCATAACCAACATTATCTGTCAGCTGCTCTCGTATATTCCATACTTACCTATATAATGTATATTCAAGTGACTTCAAATTACAGATAACTATTGCAAACTAAAAAACAAAAATCAGTCACGGAGCAAGCCACATGTCAGTAAATATTTCATCTTTAGTTATAAATATTCTTATTCCTAGATAGTTCATGGACGTTTCATTAATTATATGCTAGCATATATATCACAATTTAGCTTTAATCATTCGTTTTTAAGAGATAATTGTCGCGGAAACTTTTGCTAATGAATTATTGTATTTTGAAAGTCTCGCTGAGGCCAGTTGCATGCTGGGAAATACGGAGTCACTTCCTCTTAACTGCGCGTCGGCGTCTTTGGATACAAGATTTTTGCATCTTCGTCCGCTTCAGGAATATTGAGGTTAATATTCCATGCAGTGATTTCTGCTGTATTCCAGTACGTTTCCGGGATATGAAGCTTTGGTGACGGACGTTAACTGCTTCAGCAAAGGTCGTGAAAGAAAGAAGGAAAGAAAGACAAAAAGAAAGAAAGAAAGAAATAGTAGTAGAATTCATGAATGAATGAGTGAATGACATTTATCTTCAAATAGTAAAGAATCAGGCGGCAGTGGTTAGGCGCTACTAATCAGAAGGTACCGGGTTCAATCCCAGCTGTGGGATTTTTTTTCTGGTACACACCAAAAAGGCCCCGGGGTTCACCCAGCCTCTAAAAATGGGTACCAAAGAAATCTGGGAAGGTAAAGCGGCCAGGCGTGATACTGACCACATCACACTTTGATGTGCTGAAGATAATGGAAAATACAGGCCTAACATAGTATTCCCCAATATGCCATAATGGCATGGAAACGGGCATTTTACCTTTTTACCTTTACTAAAGAATCGGGCACGCAGACCTGTCTTACACTTAAGCAACAATAGGAGAGGTAGTGGTAGAGTTAGTGGTAGTAGCAGTAGCAGCAGTAATAGTAGTGTTAGAGTTAGTGGTAGTAGCAGTAGCAGCAGTAGTAGCAGTGGTAGAGTTAGTGATAGTAGCAGTAGTAGTAGTGAGAGAGTCAGAGGTAGTAGCAGCAGTAGTAGTATTTGTAGATAATGGTGGTAGTAGTGGTAGAGTTAGTGATAATAGCAGCAGTAGTAATAGTGGTAGAGTTAGTGGTAGTATCAGCAGTAGTAGTAGTGGTAGAGTTAATGATAGAAGCAGTGGTAGAGTTAGTGGTAGTAGTGGTAGAGATAGTGGTATTAGCAGTAGTAATAGTAGTGGTGCAGTTAGAGATAGTAGTAGTAGTAGCAGTGGTGGTATTATTTATTCAGTTAATAACAGAAGAAGAAGAAGAAGAAGAGGAGGTGGAGGAGGAGGAGGAACAACAACAAGAACAAGAAGAACAGTTGCATAAACCGTTCTACATTCATTTCCATTCCATTTTTATGTCAAGATCGATTAGTGTCTACGAGCCCATCAGATGTCTTAGATTAGTGTCTACGAGCCCATCAGATGTCTTAGATTAGTGTCTACGACCCCATCAGATGTCTTAGATTAGGGTCTACGACTCCCACCATATGTCTTTGATAAGTCAAGTGTGTAACTTTTTACATTGGCTTCCTTTCTCTTTTAAACTATCTTCGTTGAGAACATGGCGGTTTGTTTCGTAGCTTATTTCTCCTTCAAATTTCGCTTTTAAATAATGGAAACCTACAAGTAAAACTTCATTGTTACGGGGAGGGGGTGATTGATAAGTTCTCGGCATAAAGTACAACGGATTATTTGTGGACAATATTTTGGTTATTTCTCAACATATCCCCCTTGCAATTTTATGCACTTAGTCCAGCGATCCTGGTGCATACGGATCTCTTCTTTGTAAAAGTCTACAGCATGATTGACGTCATCATCTGAAGCAAATTTGCGACCACTGAGCTCCTTTTTTAGTTTGGTAAACATGTAATAGTCTGAAGGGGCCAAATCTGGGGAATAAAGAGGATGTTCAAGAAGCTGGAAGCCGCGTTCATGAATGGCAGCCATTGCCACCGCCGACTTGTGAACTGGAGCATTGTCTTGCTGAAAGATGACGCCACTCATCAATTTCTCTCGACGCTTTTCCTTCACTTTGGCCCGCAGTTG